>QAOC01037617.1:330117-409998 GCA_003255005.1 Begonia fuchsioides | reverse complement strand
ATATATATATATATTATACAGAAACTTGTTGCAGGTAAAGGATGATGATTGATATGACTGAAATTTGACAGCGGCAAAAATCTAAATAGGTTTCTCCTACGAGCTGAATCATAATGCAAAATCATCAATCCTATATTATAATATATATATATTTAAATGGTTAAAAGATAAAGCTAACAATTTTTCCGAGACAACCTTCTCCAGTTTATACTTCAATGTACACGTCGGATTTAGTTTGTTTTTTTGGTTGAAGCATACGCAGATTTATTTTTAAGATTGGATCAAGCTTACTCGTATTAAATTAAGATGAGAGCTTCATTTATAAAGCATGCATTTTATTTCTAAATATTAACATAAAATTGTGGACTTTTACTTGCACAGCGGACACATTTACACTAATAATAAAATACCTTCATATAATAGCATGGAGACAAGGAGTTGGGTGATGAATGAATGAACAACACACATTAAAAAATAAACAAAATAAATTTTAAAAAAAATCCTAGTTTCGTTTTAGAAGCTGTGGGAAGTGAGACTGAGAGAGGTCATTGAATTAGGGTTTGGATGTGTCGGAACGGAGCTGTAAAGAACATTAAAATGGGCATTTAAAGAGGCTTCATGCTCCCAACAATATCAAACGCAGCTTGGCTCTCTCTATTTATTGTTCATGTTGGCCCTTCTTCCCCTATTCGCCCCCTCATTTACTTTCCGGTTTACTCCGTTCGATATTATCCGCTTTGAAGTACAGTTCTATTGATAAATCACAAGCAATGTGAGATTAGGTATCAGTGTGATTAGGGTTACACTCGTCACGCACAATGCTGGTTTGAAAAAGAACTGAACCATTAGATGAGTTTGTGAAACCCGAGCTTCAAACTATTCAATCGATACATGCTTTGAGTAATGCCGAGCTTAAATGCGGTAAATGCGGTTTGAATCAAAATCGAGAGATCCATCTTAGTTCGGTCTGTGTCCAATCCTACTTTCGAGTGCTCACAAGAATAGAAGAAGAGTCTATCCTAGGCCTCATTCATAGACAATAATTTTGCTCATCATCGTCATAATAATTGATGTGTCGTTCCAAAACACATGTAACTTATGCTTGCAACATTAATTTTCTCGGGTTTTCATTCAAATCAAATTGTAAGATGTATTAACACACAAAATCTTGTATTTTTTAATTTAGTTATATGATACAAGACACAAATAAGGTAAATTAAAGAAGTTGAATCGCATGGAAGATAGTTTTTTCTTGTAGATTAGCCTTAAATGCAAGGAAGAAGGGGTAGGATTTTAGGGCATTAAAGTTGGCATCTACACTTCTTCATCTTTAAATGCCTTGGCCTGTCCCTCTTTCAAATGCGTTTCAGATTCAACCCAATTTAATACAGTCTCTTCTTCGCATCACTATCTTCCAAACCCAACTTTCAAAGTCACTGATTTCTGATAGGATTTCGAGAAAAGTTTCTCAATTTCAACTTTCTTCTAGGTTTAGACGAACCGGGTACATCACAAACTGGTTTGCTTTGCTGCGGAAAGCTTGAAAATGGAGTTTCCTGAGCTCTCTTTAACTCCTGCTCGCCCAGAGGTTGATAAACTATCGAACAGTTCTTCGTCGGATTTTGAAAACAGCCATTCAAGGAAGAGAAAGCTTTTTTCTTGTCAATTTCCGTTTCAGAATAGCGTCCATCTTCACGTTGAACACCCTCTCCCGTGGGATTGGGAGCAATGCCTTGATCTTGAAGTAACTCCATTTCTTTTCTCTCTTTAATTTCTCTCTCTAGAAATTTTGTATGATAATGGGTGTTTTATTGGTTTTGCAGTCAGGTAAAATGTATTATCTGAACAGGAAAACACTGAGGAAGACAGTGAGCTTGCCGGAGGAGAATCAAAAGATCGACCTGGAGCTGAATATGTCAATATCGACGATGTCCAAAAGCTCAGAACAGTTCGTCAATGGCGGAAACCCTAAGAAATTGCACCATTTTTCATCGGCAAACAACACGGTGGCGCTACCTTGTCTGAATTGCCATCTTCTTGTTATTCTCTCAAGAACTTCCCCTTCTTGCCCTAACTGTAAATACCACCATTCTCTTCCGACCCATCAAACTCCATCTCCGAAACTCTCCCCAACAAAGCCTCTCCACACCTTGAGCCTCTTAAACTGAAAATGGAATCGCCATGGTAGCTGTAAAAAAAAGCTTCAATGATGTATAGCCCTAGATGATTAAGTAAATATGCATCTACAACTACAAATGTGTTTCTTCCTTTTCTGTAATTCTATGTTCCGTTTACCACCTTCTCTGCAGATCACTAAAACCTAATATTCAGACAATGAAATGTACGAGCTCGCCCAACTACTGGTGTAATGGCGCCATTTCTTGCATGGATTTTAATATTGAAAAAATGAATTTGGAGAAACGCTGACAATGGATTGAGGTTGTTCCAGTTTCCAAAGAAGACGCTTCAAGTGCCAAGCAGGTGTCGTGATCTCAAGGATTGATTGGCTAGAATTTAAACATTCATGGGGATTTGAGCTTTCTTCTTAGATCGTCAAACGCTACGGATATGATTTTCTGACCCTTTTTTCTCCGAATTAATGCATGAAAAAATGGAATTAGTTAGTCACTGCACAACTTGATACCAATAAATAACTTGAGACGCCGAATCTCTCACTTCATGGCCCCACATCCTGATCCGACAATATGTAAGGGAGTAAGTCATAGTGATTCAGTAGGCTAGAGAATAGAATCTTTTTACCTGCGCCTACAAGGAGCAACTCTCACACTGAGACTGTCAAGCTTCGAATCGAAAACTTGACATTAACGCTGTCATCTCTGAATCAACTGAGCTAAGTCTGTGCGGACAGGTCAGAGAGCTACAACTATGAAGGTGAGAAGTATTTCAATGTAGATAGATAAATCACTTGGGAGTAGTAATGAAAATGAAATCAAGAAATAGGGTCGCTGAAATCTTCGCTCTTCATGGTAAGTCCAAAAGAACGAGGATCGATGGCCGACGAGAGAAGAATTTCAAGCACTGAGAAAATGGAAACCAGGCAATTTTCTCAGTCAGATCAAATCGACAACAGACAATCTGAGGTGGTTAATGACCGTACCCAGCGTTTTCCTCACCGGTGATTGATCTTCTGGGCGGGTTTATCGTTTTCCTCTCTCAGCCTAGCTGTCATCGCCGCCATGGCTCAGGCGCCGGTGAACGGAGCCGGCGGCACAAGCGTTATTGATGAATGAAGATAGCTCAGATCGTGTACATCAAGAACCCTAATCCTACTAATAATCAAAACTGTGGTAGAGAAGAATTTCATGCACGTTCATGAAGGAATCGTTTTTGTATTTAGAAAATGAATGGTGTAATAATCAACAAAAAACGACAACTCGAAAACCGAAAAAACTTTCATACCCCAAATGTATAGTTCTAGACCAAACCATTCATTTTTTAACTCAAATTATGCAGGTCGATTGATTCAGTTCATACTAAAATTTAAGATTCTAATTCAAATGACTCACGCAAAGAGTCCATGTTCTCGACCTAAATTCGGACTAAACCGATCCATGGCAACCCTAACGATCATCATTGGGCTTGGTTCCTTCAATTATAATTAAGAAAAATTTGGGCAATCGGACAATTTTTTGTTTTTAAATGAGTAATTCAAAAGTAAGAACTTTGTTTACAACAATTCTATAGCAAACTTTATTCTAGTTTTCAAGCTTTTCACAACTCGACAATGAAGTCAGCTAATTCCGACCAATTCGTTCATTACTTGAAAGTACATTCCGACCAAGCTTTCTCTCTCTTCTCTCTCTTTCTCTCTGAACATAGTATTTGACTATTCTGAAATCCTGAGAATGGGATTTCCCCGTTGAGACTTTTCATGGTCCGACTTTGAGAACAAAAGTCAAAGATTTAAGGATTGCGAAAGCAGGAAGAAGAAGATAATTAGAACGTGTTTCACGATCATTGGCTTCTCTCATCTAATGTTTTTGTTTCTCAAAAGCATAAGATGGACACCCAGAGTACCCATCACGTCATTGGCACACAGAGTACAACTTCGACCCGAACAATGACTTAAAAACCGTCACAAGTTCTATTCTCGAGTGCCCCGCGAAATGGGGTAAAGGGTGCTCGTTTCAATAATTGAAAGCATGGAAACTATTTCGATGAAACATGAACATACAAAACAATTTTGGAAAACAGTTTTGAAAAGGATCTTCAATTCAGCATTATTCTAATCTGCATGCTACATGTGGTTTTGATTATTGGCTTTGCCGTCCAAAGTCAAACTTCATTTGATTAAAATCTAAAAATAAACTCCATCTCTTTCGCAGTATTCACGTCAGTTTCGGCACCTATTTCAAAGACAAACTCATGTTTATTTTATAAATTCAGACGTTGTTCTTTAATAATAATGATAATAATTCAAATAAATCACTAAATATAAATATTTTCGATAACTATTGTTAGATGGGTCATAAAAGGAGTAATGATAATCTTGAATTTCCTATGATTGACAATTCAACACGTAAGTGTTATGCCCTTCCATCTGTCTTTGGTTTAACGAAGAAAA
Source organism: Begonia fuchsioides (assembly GCA_003255005.1). Classification (NCBI taxonomy): domain Eukaryota; kingdom Viridiplantae; phylum Streptophyta; class Magnoliopsida; order Cucurbitales; family Begoniaceae; genus Begonia; species Begonia fuchsioides. The sequence goes on along the minus strand of QAOC01037617.1, from coordinate 405,413 downwards.
CGTACAAGTTTATGCGGTTACAAATGTATTCTATACCGATCTTAATGAAAATTTTGGTTCATAAATCAATAGCACAAGACGATATATTCATGCAAATTACGAAACGAGAGCTCACAACCTAGCGTCTCTTAGAAAACATTTAAGTTTGTTCCACCATATTTATCGTGATTCTGACTATTCAAACTAGACCTAAGTTATATTCAAATCACACAAATCTACACATTATGTGTTCGTCCACGTATAAAGCAGAGTACCGGTTGGTCATGAAAATATATCATCGATTTACACATGAATGCGATTGACATGATACACATGTACGTGTCATAATACAATGTATTTGTACGCAAAAAACTTTAAAAAATTGCCTAATTTCTACTCAACTTTATCCATGCTAATTAGACTTATTCCGATATAATACCTTAAATTCAAGTCAATCTAAGCATTCACACAAACAAAAAAAATTGAAAATTAGCACGTATTTGTGATAGAAGTACAAAACTCTCAAACGCTTCTTTGAAAAAATGACTTCATTTCTTCCGACCAAAGTGAGAATTTAAAAAAGCATAGTCATAAGTGGCAGCACAGCAGAAAAAGATCATTGCTTTATCACCACAGAGATTAATTATTAACTAATTAGGTCAAAATAGTCATTTTCTCTGCATTATTATATTAATAAGCACAAAGCTGTCCTTTGAAATGCTTCTTCAATGCCTAGTTTTCTTATTTGGCCCCACGTTTCTTGCTGCCCTTTCAAACTACATAGACTTAATTTTAAAAAAAAGAGTATTAATTTATGCACGCGCTTGCGCTGTCCTAGTGTAAAAGTTGTTACTCCCAATATTAAAGTAGCTCCTTGGGACATCAGGTTAAGACATCATATCTTTAGGCCGCTGAGTCACCGTGATTTAACTTTCTCACATGTTTTCAGGCCGGAGTGTGAAGTTCAGGGGGCGAGAGATTTCGCATTTTGGTACAAAAAGTATTAATTTATGCAACCCACTTTACAAGGACATAATCCGGGTGCGTTTGGGTTTTTTTTGAAATGGCTAAAAAAATTTAATTCAAATTTTTAACGCGAATAAGTTTTCAATTACAACGCTGCTACGACAAATACATTTTCAATATTTGTTTGGGAAAAAATTATAATTATTTTCATTCAAATATTCTAAATAATAATCTATTTCCTCCCCATTTTCCCATTCTATATCTAAATTGGGTTTAATTTAGAAACGTAATAGTGACGTCATAATTCGTTGATAATACTTAAAAAATTAATACAAAATAAGAACTAAAAATGGAAATTCGGATCTAAATTGTCATTTTCATTGAAACTGAAGCTCCTGTTAAACGTTGAAGAAAACACAGAAGGACGGCGCGCATGGAAATCAATTATAGTATGTAAACCACGCGCTCTGACTCCCTTTTACTATCTTAAGAAAGCGCGTTGCCTCGTAAATATTTATATATTTCACATGTTTTTTTATTTTATCTATTCTCCCATCATAATATTAATAACTTTTCCATTTTTTCACCCAAATACCCGAGGTCATGTTCTAGAATCGTTTATTTCGGTGCACGATAATCTCACTCGGCATCATAAAGCATTGCTCTTGAAAAAACACGATAAAAATAACATTAACTATCGAACTATCTGCACAGATACAACTTAAATTCCAAACGATTCTTTCATTAGATGGCTCAAGAGAAGTGTCTATTGTTTGCATTTTAAGATTTCACAATTGTAAACGTTGTAAATCAAATTATTTGATGTCAAAACTTCTTAAATTATAAAAAACTATATTCTCTCGCTTTTATATTTAAATTTAATTCTTCAAACTAAATTAAGAAGGATTAAATTCAGAGATATTGACTTTTTAGATAATTCACACCATAAATAAAATTAAGTCAAAAGTTAATCATCGAAAATGACAAAATAATAATAAGAAGAAGGACAAGCGGAAACTCAGATTAAAGAAGCGAGTGATGACCACGGGCGATGAGCCGCGTTGAAAAGTCTTGCTTTCCTTTTTAAGGTCTCAAGCAGCACACAAATCATGCGCAGATACTAAAATTACGCCATGTGTCACTGTTCCTCTTTGGCTTAGCCTCGCCCTCGTACTTCAAATTAAAATATATTAACTTTTTTAAACTTGTCTCTACAACACGAGCCTCGATTGATGGGTCCCGCGTAAAATTGATCGTTATTTGTATGTTTGATTAATGTTATACTTACGTTACGATTTTATAATATGTCTATTTGTTTATGCGAGATAACGATATATCATAATATGTGTCAGATCATTTGTCAAGACATCTTTGATATGGTTCGATTTTTTCTTTGAAAAATACTTAAACTTTATTCAGCTCGTCGAAGGAAATGAAAAAAAGTGTCTTTTTAGATCCGGAGGTATTGATTTAATTTGCGATAATGGGAAGGTTTTTACAATCGTGTAGACTATTTTTGGCAGTTCTGTTTCGCGGTTGTCGGGTTTTTCATGATATATTTCAAGAGTCATCTTTCATGTGTTCTGATTTTTGTTTTTTATCAAAAAATTAAATAATTCATGACAACCTTGTACTCAAAAGGCGAAATCTCTCACCTTCAGGGCTCTCACACTCCAGCCCGACAGTTTGTGAGAAGGTTAAATCACGGTGACTCAGCGGCCCAGAGATAGAAAGCTTTTACCTGATATCCCAATGAGCTACTGCAACATTGGGGGTAATAACTCTCACACTAGGACAGCGCATGCGTCGAACCTAGGCTCTTGTACTCAATCTACTACCTCTGAGCCAACTGATGTACGTGTTTCTTAATTAAAAAAGGGTAAATTTAGACGTAGAATTTATTTTCATAGGTCATATTGTTACGTGTAAATGATACTATTGATTGATAAAATTAAAATAATAAAATAAATTAGTTTGAAAAAAAAGAGTAGCCTACGTGGACATATTCAAAAAGGTGCAAAAGGCACCTCGTTTGCGAAGTCCAAAAGTCAAACCCTTTTTAATTGCGTAATGCTCTTCCAACAAAGTCCTTTTTTTAATCTGTTGAAAAAAGTATGAGGACAGAGTTATTTATTTATATAATTATTACTCTTATATTTTTACCTTATTTTATAGATTCATTGGACGTGTTTCTTTGAACATATATACCTTATTTTTATCGAGCATCTAGGTCGTCATGTGAACTAAATTCGATCGAAACACGTGAAAATTTTGAACGATGAATATCAAACTATGTCGTTATTGAGGTTAGTCGATTCCCTTCAATGATTCTTGTTTTTTCGGGTTTTAGCGAGAGAGATCTTCGATGATTGGTTCATAAGTAATCTTGTGTGCATGTTCATAGTTTTTAGAGCTTTTTTAAGGTTGGAATTATTGATGAATATTTATTTATTTCAAAGAATTTATTTTATGGTACCCTAGATTTTGGCAAATAAACATATGATGAGTTGTATTATTGTCTCGTGTTCTGTATTTGATCCGTTTCGACGTGTGACGATCGTCATGTTCGCAACATATAGTTGATTTAATATAATAGTTACGTAAGAGAATAATCATAATTTGGAATGTGTGGTGGAATTTTTGAACAATTTTGGTCTGAATTAGTAAGCTAGAGCAATGGCAACCGACCAAATAAAATGGGGAATAAATGATTTAAATTGAAATATTATTTTATATTTGCTGAAAATATGAGTCAAATTCTCTTGCCAAACATATGGCTTTCACTTTCTTCAAATCCATACCATATGCCACTTCCCAATATTATATAAATCCCTCCGCCATTCTTCTTCTGGCTCAGATCGTCAAGCTCACACTCTCTCTCTCCTCTTTCAACCTCTCTCTCTAGGTTTACTGTGAGATGGCTTGCGCCAAGTCTGCGATGAACTTAAAAATCAAACATGTTTCTTTTTCAGACGGCAGCAGAAGAGCATCTCGGTCGTGTTCTTTTGGGCAGATGAGATTGCCGAGGAAATTACCTAGGACCCATTTGGCCGGAACCGCCATTGTCGCCACCTCAGCGGCGGCGGCTGAAGAAAGTTGGAGATCTAGCGGTTCCAGTTTGCCTCATTTTTGGAAACAAATTCATGGGTCGAACAACTGGGAATATCTGGTACAGCCTCTGCACCCACTTCTCCGGCAAGAGGTGATTCGATACGGAGAATTCGTGATCGCATGTTACAAAGCGTTTGATCTTGATGCAAACTCGAAACGCTACTTGAACTGTAAATACGGGAAGAAAAGCTTGTTTAAGGAAGTGGGAATGGCGGATTCCGGCTATCAAGTCACGAAATATATCTACGCTACGCCGGAAGTCAACATTCCGATACAAAACGAAGCCTCTTGCGGCCGGTGGATCGGCTACGTCGCCGTTTCCTCAGATGAAACGGCGGTGAAGATTGGCCGGAGAGATATCGTCGTGAGTTTCAGAGGAACAGTTACTAACCCTGAATGGATCGCAAACTTCATGAGCTCGCTTACTCCGGCTCGTCTAGACCCTAATAATCCTCGATCGAACGTTAAAGTAGAATCTGGGTTTCTCAGCCTGTACACTTCCGACGAAAGTTGCTATAAATTTGGATTAGAAAGCTGCCGAGAACAGCTTCTATCGGAAATATCACGACTTCTGCAAATCTATGAAAACGAAGAGGTTAGTATAACTTTAGCAGGGCATAGCATGGGAAGCGCATTGGCTCTTCTTCTTGCTTACGACGTCTCGGAGCTTGGCCTGAACCGGAAAAGCTCCGGCCAGAAAATCCCGGTGACGGTGTTCTCGTTCGCCGGACCTAGAGTCGGGAATTCCGGTTTCAAACAACGGTGCGACGAATTGGGTGTAAAAGTACTGAGAGTAGTGAACGTAAACGATCCAATCACAAAGTTGCCGGGAGTTTTCTTGAACGAGAATTTTAGGGTTTTGGCCGGAAAATATGAATTTCCATGGAGTTGTTCTTGCTATTCACATGTCGGAATCGAACTAGCGCTTGATTTCTTCAATATGCAAAACCCTTCCTGCGTTCATGATCTTGAATCTTATCTCAGCTTGCTCAGACGTCCAAAGTCACCAGAGACTCGAAGATCGGACGGTGCCGATTTATTCACACGAGCTATGGAGTTCTTCTCCAATCCTCAAAATTCAAATCCATTCGCAAGAAGAAACTCTGCAAGTGAAATGGTGGGTTTGGTCGATGTGGCACCAAGAACATAGAACATGAATTAATTACTTTGTAGCTAATTTTAGGTCAAAAATTTTGTGGGAACTATCATGTTCATCTAGCCCTAAACCCGATTTTCCCTCTTAGGGTTTGAAGATATTGTATATTGGAGATAGTGTAGAAAACAAAGGAGATTTCATCAAATTAAATTGTTATTTGATTCACATTTCAAAAAGCTCTTCATTGATCCTATTTTCGACCTCCTCGTTTAGTCACATACTTCGTTTGAGACTCTCGATAAGCCCTTTGGAACGGAAAGAACTACAACCCAAATTCATTGTCGATATAGTAATTTGGTCGCACTACCACAAAATCCAACATATCAAAGAACGATATTCTTTTGTAAGTTCGAAAAATATTGACATGTGATCATATGCTAGGGTTTTATAAGGCCGGGATTGCTCTCCTAACGAATCTATGTATATATCGCTNATATAATTAGAATATACATACATATTCTAATTATATTAATATTTCTAACTGTTATTTGTTGTTATACGAATATATTAAAATTATTGTAATGCATATTTATTTGATATATGTGAGTGTAATTATTTGAATTTCTCCATCAATTTGAAAGAAAGTATAATTCTATATGCATGGAAAGGAAATTTAAAACAAAATTTTCCATCTTCGACATGAACATATGTATGATGATAAATTATTTTATTGATTGACGAAGTGTGTCCTAATTTCTGCATAGTATTATGCGTTTTAGACAAACCCCAATAACAAATATTTACGAGCATCAACAAAAAATAGACAAACGAAACTCTACAAATTGTATGAGAATCGACTCGAGGATTACAGTGTTGCTAGCACATAGCGGATTTCAGGAGATGAAAATTGTAGCATCACACCTTGTAAAAGGAAAAAAGACTCAAAGTTTGGTTAATCGTACAAATTTATCGATACCAACTGAAATACAAATTTCAATAAACTCATAGTTTCAACTTATAGAATCGAAACGCATGGAAACACCACACTAGAATTCACATTTTTCTTTGCTTGAATTATGTCATTTTCAAGGAAGAGTGTAAAAGACGTACTCAATGTCTTCTCTTCTCCCCCTCCTTCAATGATTTAAAGGTGTCTTATATTATGACTTTATAAAGCAATTACGTATTTATGTCACCTTACAAACAAATCTCATATGCTTTTCTTGACCTCGATATCTAATAATTTAACTTTAATTATTTATTTATACAATTACATCATTTATTCATCATTTTATAATCAAAATAAAAATTTAATATCGGTAGAAAAAATCCAAGAAACAAAACACTCTCATAATCGATCCAACTGTTTTCACAAGATGATTCCCCACCGACATTTTACGCGAAATTTTCTCCTCGAAATATACCATTGTGATATGGATATAGCGTATATTGTTTTGAATTTTTTTTATATTTTAATTTAATTATAAGAACATGAATATATATATATGAAATTATTCTTTTGACTGACCTATTTAATTTTTTCTAAATGTAAGATTATGATTTAAAATTAAGTTTTATAATTAACAATTTATTGCGTAAATAATTTCGTAATTTCCAAATTGTTTTTTCGTTAATTGAATAAAAATATTGAAAATAACTAATAATGTAAGATTTTTCTTAGTGTGGCCTGTAGGGGCCATGTTCGCACTAACAGCGGACCGTTCGCCAGCTTAGAATTGCTCCGCCGTCCGCCACCGTCATGGGGCTCCTGAACAAACCCAGAAAGCTTAAAGAGCTTCTCATACCTAACTTCGAAAACCCTTCTTCTGATTTCTGAAGACGGGGTGAAAACCTTCTCGGAAACCGATCGTGTCGTCGTGAGATGAGGATGGAAGGGATGAGTACCTGTTCAAGATTGTTATAATCGGAGATTCAGCCATGGGGAAGTCTAATTTACTGTCTCGATATTCCCGAAACGAGTTCAATTTCCACTCCAAGGCAACGATCGGCGTTGAGTTTCAGACTCAGGTTATGTATATCGACTGTAAAGAGGTGGAGGCTCAGATTTGGCACCGCGGTGCCGTCGGTGCTCTCATAGTGTACGATATTAGTTGCCGCTCTACTTTTGACAGCGTCAGTCGTTAGCTCGACGAGCTCAAGAGTGAGTTTATTTTTTCGTTTGATTTTGACGTTAAATTTGGTTTATGCAAGCACGATGTGTAGAATTAGTAGATCTTTCGTTCATTAGAGTAAGGTTAAAATTCTTCGGGTCTCCTTGTTTAAGATGAGGAATTCAGAGTGTGATTTATGATTCTAAGCGTACGTTTTCTATGATTTTATGATGGGCATTTGAGATGTGGCTGAATAAGATCGTGCAATTCAAACCCCACGATTTCCATATAATTTCTTAGGATACCCTTTTAGAGATGGATATGGAATCCTCTTTGTGCTTGTTCTTGTTGATTTTTGCCTGTCTCTGTTCTCTTAAGCTTGTTATTTGGTTGATTGTAGATGTCAGCTTAACTTTGAAGAAAGATTTCAGTGTTCTTAGGATCCGATGTTACTGGCCAGAAGATGAACTCCTAAAAACATTTGTAGATTTCTATACTATCATCTTCTCACTTCCAATATTCTCCTAATTTTTCCTAAATCAACTACTGTTTTCAATGGTTGTGGCTTCTTTTCGAGGTCTGGTTTCTATTTTATTTGCCATTTACTGGATTTCGCATAATCTCGCCTCGCGATTTAAAATTGTTGAATTGGTAATGCAGCTCATTCGGATACAGCTCTAGCGAGAATCCAGGTCGGGAATGAGTGCAACGTGGAGAATATAAGGGACGGGAGTGTGGAAGAAGGAAAGATTCTTGCAGAAACAGAGGCAGTAACTTCGGCATTGGACTCGACAAACGTCAGTGCGGCATTCGAGATCGTTATTAAGGAAATATACAACAATGTCAGCCAAATTATACGACAAATTTATCATTTTTGTTTTCTAATTTCATTCCAACTGTTTTCAGAATGTTTTATTTACACCAATTAATTGTTCTTATGTTCATCATAGTTCATGTAGTAGAAGTTGAATAACTTTTACAGAGTATTATGAAAGAGAGTCTTCTATTTTTGGTCGAATTGATTTAGTCTGTCTCCCCTCCCTGTTTACACAAACATGTATGTATGCATCCATACAAAACATTGCAGCTAAGTCATATATATATACATACATATATTTCAATTTCAATTGGACCTATCAGAAACACTTCAAAAATACCTCATAACATAAGTTAAAGAGAGTATGCTAAGAAGATAAAACAATCATTATTCATGTAATCTATGTATATCAAGAAATTTAGAGTGCAACCTTTTTGAACCACTGTTTTTTCTTGGCAAGTATGAAACTTGATAGCAACCCCGGATCAAGATCTCGAGTGTTTGAAGGTTTGATCGAATTGGGTTTTACTATTGATGATGAAAGAGAAATTACCGATTAATTAACTAGTCATTTAGTCGTTGATTCACTCGGACTATTTCTATATCAAATCATATAAAAATGACAATACCATCAAGTCGTTTGATCTAAGACTTAACCGGCAAATTTCTTTATAAACGTAGAAATCACAAGAATTAAAATTTACCCAATTGCACAAAAGCTACAAATTTTGATCTAAAATCGTCCACAAGATTTCAGAATCATAAACCAGAGATTGAAACCTTGTTTTGGACAAAGATTTTCATTGAGATCTCCAATACTTGGCCAATTCAAACCCATTTTTGCAGTAATGATAGTCTTCAATAGCTTGATCAATCTCTGCTTGAGTGTTCATCACAAAAGGTCCATACTGAACCACGCTCTCATTCAATGGCTGCCCTGCAATCAACACGAATCGAAGAGTCTTCGAAGATCGATTCCAAACGCTCAGACCATCTCCCATACCCAGAACAAGAACATGATGAGCAGCTACGGTCGATGAATTTGGTGCTCCAAAGACACCCTCTCCTTCGATTATATACACGAAAGAGTTCCATGATTCCGGGATTTTCTGATGAATCTGAGCCCTTGGTTTTAGAGTGAAATCAAGGTACATAGTCGGAGTTCTGGTGTAGACAGGCGACCGGACTCCCATCGATTCTCCGGCGATGACTCGGACTTCAACTCCGTCTTTCTCTGCTCTCGGGATGTCTTCGCTCAGAAGCTCTTGATATCTAGGTTCGATCCTAAAAGTGAAATTATAGTTTTATAGTAATGTTTATGCTTAAATGTTTGTAAATGCTTCGAATTATGTGAAAAACTATGGTTTTACAGTTTCTCTTTGGATGATAAGTTGATCCAAAGCTGCAAACCGGTTTGAGGACCGTCCCCGGCAGGCATTTCGGAGTGGATAATCCCTCTCCCTGCAGTCATCCACTAAGGAAAAAAACATCAATTTTTAGTCTTGAAAAGATAAATTTCTGTTATCGAAGTTCATCTTCAATGCAATAGATTTGAGTTCTGTTTTACCTGCACACCTCCTGTCCAGATTGTGCCTTTGTGCCCTGCAAAGTCTTGATGAGTGATTCCTCCCTGCAATTCCAAAGAATCGAATTATTTTTTTATCCAAATCCGTCTTGTTTAGATTAAGATTGGATTATAGTGGATTACTTGCAACATATATGTGACAGTTTCAAATCCTGCAAGAAGAAGCAGCTGTGAGAATTCAAGAAAATGGAGTAGATGAAGATAGAAAAAAGAGAAAAGAAGAAGAATCTCTTGGATTTTTAAAGTTTAGATTAGAACCTCTGTGTGGATGATCTGGAAATCCAGCAGGGGGACCCACTGTAGAACACGAAGATTAAAGCTGAATCAGTAGCTTTCTTTTATGAAAAGGAAATTGAATATCTATGAGCCGATTAGCTATACAGTATTTAAATTTATTATTGTGAGAATTCTTCAAATCAGGCCGTCAGAATGGGTTGAAAATCATGAATTGCTGTAATTTTACGGGTGGGCGACGAATATGAGCGAGTTCAAGATGGTGAACCTGAGAAATCATCCAACATGATGAAAGGATCCAAACTCTTCAAATCACTCCTGAAAATGATTCATTCAAGACAATGGGATTCGAGAAATCAAGTCAATTCCTAGATTATAAAAGCAGAAATTCAAGCGAAAACCAGAGATCAAAACAGATGGATTCAATAAAAGATATGTAAAAATGGTGGAAGAACAACGAACAACCTAGACATTACCCAAATTATAAAAACAGCAATCGAAACAGACAGATTCAATCGAGAAAAAAAACGCATGAACATGAAGGATTGAGATACCTTCCAATGCCTCTCCGAACAACAGCGCCATCTCCCTCCCCCTGAAGCTTAGCCAAAACCTTCTTGATCGGCAATCTGGGCCTGTCGAACTGAGGCGAATGATCTGATTGAGACATTGTACTTCTCGGGAAAGAAATTCTAACTTGGATTACCCTTTTTGGACAGAAAAGTAGCTTCTGATTTGCGAAAGCCGCAGCTCTCGGAAGCTTTTCGAATCCGATGGTCTTTTCCCCAATGATTCGCCCCTCTATTTAAAGAAGAAGATGGAGAGCTCCAAAAGATGGGAAATGGGGTTGGTTGAGACGTTGAGTCTCTGAAACTTCCACAGATTCAAGAGACGTGGGGAAATTGATAGAGGGTCCCATTTTTTCCTTCCATTGTAACGATGACGCCAAGCTTTCATCACCCAAATCCTTCTCTGCTCATTCAACTCTTGCAAATATTCAAAATCGAATAAATTTGAACAAAAACTAATTAAAATTCAATATAAATTTAAAAATTAATTTTAAATTAGATCAAATCACATAAAATTTGACTGAAATATAAAAAATAATCAATTTTGAACCGAGAGTGCTGGTTTGTTTTGGTTTTATAATTCTTAATTTAGAAATGACACGTTTAGTTGGGTTTGATTGATTCCAAAAGAGAAGGTCAACGTAAACGATTATTATTAGTTTTAAGATTTAATTATTTATTTTTCTGGTAAATGGTTGGCTGCGGTGAAATAAATATAATTAAATAATATATAAGACTAACGTATTATTTATGGCAGCTATGATGTATGGTCGTTATCCCAAATATAAAAAATGAATTTTTTATGTGTATTTATTGAATAAATAGATAAATAAATAAAGACTCGTCATTGAGTAATGATTGACTGTCCTATATTCCTAATCCACATGACATCCTTCGTGCCTAAGCTCTGCGTCATTAATTAATTTTTAATAAACTTTTTATTTTATTTTGACATAATTTATTTTTATAAATAATTAAAATACGAATTTATTATTTTTCTTGGCAAGTGCTAATGACGTCACACCACATGTGCCCAGCCATACAATTACGATTATTAATTTGGGTCATAAATATTCCACCTAGTTTGTTCTATAGTTTAATATACGAAGTTACTTTTGTTAGCACATGCGAGTCATCATCACTTAATTAACGAGGCAATTTATAAGTTACAATCCATAAAATAAATTTAAATCAAGATTCATAATCCATGGTGGGAACTTACTCTTTTCAAATGAATGATCAAACAACTTAAACGAAGCAGGCAAATAATGAGAAAGAATACAAAACAATTTGCAAAATAATAAGGCTTCCGGATAGGAAGAACAAGCACTACCCATTTTATTAATCTCATAAATAGAAGATAAATTAAAATATAAATTAAAATTGCGAAGTGAAAAATCCACTAGGTAGAGAAAAAGGGAAGAAAAAAGTCAAACCACCATACGTACGTGCATTTGTAAGAACAAGAATGGTGTTTATGAACCTCCCAACTTACAAGTCAACTTCTAGAAGCATATGTAGTGAACCCACTATATTGTTTTTAGTGGGTCAAATTTAAAAGATTTGCCCACATTGATCCCATAAGATATGACACATTCTTACATTCAAGTCTTCGCCCCGAACGGATGCCTCGGTTTTGTATAAACGTGTCGTTTTTAGGTCTTTGCAATCTTACGACATTGAGATGTCATAGTCAAAGATCTTTATCGTATACTTTAGTATCATAAAATCGAAAGATGTTACTCGAGACTTGAGAGTGGTTTGTTCAATTTCTAAATAACGGTCTACAATCGTTCTTCGCTTGTTATGAAAAAATAGCTCATAGAAGTTGTAAGATCATTAACAGTTGATTTTAGTTGAGGGTGAAGGGTTATTTAGATGATAAAATTAGAGGATTATTTATGAATTAAACACCGAAATATGTATCTTTTATCATCTACAATTTGAATATCTTCTCAATTTATTCATTTTTAATCCAACATGCTTGTAGTTTTCTACCTAAAAAGGTGTTTTAACCCGACTTTTTAATATTTTCGATGTTTCTCACACTGCTTTGAAATCTTACTACTTTATTAGTCGAGTTTGAAATGAGATTAAATGCGATAAAGAGCAGAGAAATAAGATTAAAATAAGTTTTTAACGGGAAGTATTTTTGGATTTGGTGAATATTTAAATAAATTTATATATGAAATTAATAATATTTAAGATATGAGATATTGAATTAATATAATCTCATCAATATATGAAAAACATTTTTAAAGATGTTAAGTATATTATATTTATTTAATTTAAAGCCCTCAAATAAGATTAAAAAAAGAGGAGCAAATGAGCCCAAGCCCATTATAATGATGGGCCATCTGTACGGTGATGATGGAGAGAGCTTGTCTCTGAATGTACGGTCGAGATTCCCTGTAATTACCCTCTTCTGGAAAAAGGTAACATTTTAATTCAACGAGGATGATATGCCACGTGTCACATTCCAAGCCCCATTTCATTGAGTTAACTTCACAACGCTATCAGTTTTTTTTCCCGCTTTTTCACTGAAAAAAAGGAGAATTCTCGAAGCCTGGAATCTTCTGCTTATCCTCTCCGGCGAGAGAGAGGTAGGGATCTACTCAGAGACGGCGGAGCGAGAGATCGTACGGCTACGGAGTTAGTCTTTGGGAATGAGCTTTGTTCAGCTGAAATGAAGCATTGAGCTGGAGATTGAGCTTCATTTTCAGCTTGCGGAGGATTTGCTCGATGGAAATGGCTATCGGGGGTTCGGTCTGCAACAATAATTTTGGTTCTATAATCAGCTCAGGTAATTTTCTGTTTTCTTTGAGTTTTGATTGATTTCACTACGATATTCTTTTCTTTCTATTGTTCGCGTTTTTCAAATTACCGATAGTTTTTCAATTGATTAAATTCGTTCATTTTTAACTTTGCTATAAGACGGATTAACTTCTGCAGATTATAAAGCATTAAATGAAAATGTTACTCTTTAACTATATTTGATTGGAAGTATTTCTTCTTGTGCAAAGAATTCTTCGAGTTTTTCTGTTTTCTACTTTCTCAAATTAAAACTCAAGCTGTTTTATTTTTTTTTATTACAATCTAGTCCATGAAAATTTTGTCTACTGTGGAGTGTCATCGTTTGGAAATTGCAACCATGTAAAATACCCTAATCCTAGCTAGCATTAGTTCGCCAATGCAAACTTGTGCCTTGTCATTTGAAAATGAAAAAGCTTGTAACGAACACGGTTTATAATTTAAATTAATCGCCTAAAAATGTGAAAAAATCAAACCATCCAGTTGAAATAAGTTTAATCATTTGACCAATTCAAAAATTGTTTGAATATTTTTAATTATTTTCATATTATGGTTAAATTATTTCGTTGGCTAGTTCATGTGAATATTTTTAATTTTTTGAATGAGCTTAACTTTGATCTCATAGAATTTCTAACTTAGCATACCATATTTTGATCCTAGTATGAATATTCAACCATTCGAACGCTTAAACTACTCAGTTGAAGAGAATTCGATCATTTATACTTCTTAGCAAGATTAACAAACGGTAAATAAGCTAAACCAAAGTGCAATTGTAACGAAAACCTCTGTATTATTATCAGGTCGATATCATGATTGGTTTGTCTGGAATTAAATGAGAAACACTTTAATCTCGCGCAGGAAAATTATGCAAAACAGAACAAACAACCTCACAATCAAGAGGAAAGCGCTCAGTAATTTTTATGCCTAGATGTGGTCAAGGAAATATGCTGTTAAAAAAATTACCATCTGTGGGAGCTCACAAGTTTCGGCCTTTTGATTCACATCTTAGTTCCTTTCCTTCTTCACATGGGATCAGCAGAATTTCAGAAAACTACTGTAATGAAAAGGCAGGTCCTCAACCTGTGATTTTCCTATGTAATGACAGAACAAGACTTCATCAACGAAACTCTTTTTGTGGTTCTTTGGTACATCCAAGAACGCTGCGTGAAGTTAATACATGTTATGGGGAGTTCTTCAAATCTGGTCACATTAAAATAAATAGAAACAAAGTTAGATACAAGTCCGATGATTTTGGCATAAGAGAACCAAGTGCAGACGCATTGGCATCTGCAGAGGGTTGGAGTGAAGCTGTTTTAGCTGAAGGTAGTGTGCAAGAAGTCTCTCCATGGTGGGAGCAATTTCCTAAGCGCTGGGTGATTGTACTGCTATGTTTTACTGCCTTTCTACTGTGCAACATGGACCGAGTGAGTTCTATTTCTCATCCAAGCTCTATAAGTTAATGACTTTAAAGGATTATGGACCTTGTAAAGGTTGAGCTCATGCACTTTTTGAAGGGTTGAAATTCTACCTTTTACCACGACTGTTTATCGTCAGTACATTTTATGTAGTCTTTGAAGTTGCTGGCAGATGGCCTATTTCTACTTATTTTGTTCTAATGTTTTGGCATCTCTGCTTCAGGTGAATATGAGCATTGCAATACTTCCAATGTCACAGGAATTTAAATGGAACAGTGCAACAGTTGGCTTAATCCAATCCTCTTTCTTCTGGGGCTATTTGCTTACTCAGGTGGGTTCATGCTGATTTATTTAGAAATATAAACCATTTCCTACACTAATAAGTTCTTTTGTTAAGCCTCCCAAGCACTTTTACTTCATGACCATTTGCATCCGTAATTATTTAGTTCCTACACTAACAAAGTTAGAAACCACCTGTAACTCACCTAACGTCACATTCTTTTTGTTTCATCTCGTGGAATTTAGATTGTTGGAGGTATATGGGCTGACAAAATTGGTGGGAAGCTAGTGTTGGGTTTCGGAGTAGTATGGTGGTCTGTAGCAACCATTTTGACACCTATTGCTGCAAGACTCGGGCTCCCTTTCTTGCTTATTATGAGGGCATTTATGGGTATTGGTGAGGTTGGCCTCTGATATTCCTATTATTTTATTGACTTAATATTCATACCTTGTGAAATATCTCATTTAATTGTTGAATGCTAAAGGTTGCATGCTTTCGTTACAGGGTGTTGCTATGCCTGCTATGAACAATATACTTTCGAAGTGGGTTCCTGTGTCTGAGAGAAGCAGATCACTTGCACTAGTGTACAGTGGCATGTATCTCGGTTCTGTTGCAGGGTTGGCCATCTCTCCCATTCTTATCCATCGTTTTGGATGGCCGTCTGTCTTTTATTCATTTGGATCTTTTGGAAGTATCTGGTTTGCCTTGTGGCTGAAAAAAGTACGTTTTCTACTGCTTTCCTGCGATTTCATGAATAGAAAATATGATGATAGATATGGCACCTTCATTTTTTTGTCTATTTAGGCTGACATTTGAAGAGTATTGAAATGATACTAATATAAAAGTTAACCATAAATTATCTGATGTCATAAAGTATTGGCCTTGATCTTCTGACCCATGAAATTCTAGATTTTATGTGGTATTTGTTATATAAGATATAGAACTGCGGAGAATTTAACTTGAGTTATTTTCTATTTTCTTTATGTTCTTTATACGCAGGCTTATAGCAGTCCAAAAGAGGACCCAGAGCTGAGCGTAATGGAAAAAAAGATAATCTTCGATGGCAGCGTTTCAAAAGAACCTGTTTCGGTTATTCCTTGGAGATTAATTTTATCTAAAGCACCTGTTTGGGCTCTAATTATCTCCCATTTCTGCCATAATTGGGGTACCTTCATCCTGCTGACATGGATGCCTACATATTACAATCAGGTAGAAATTTGTGACAACTAGCTGGAGGTTTTGTCATTAAATGATATACATGAATGTGCAAAAATGTTCATTGCGATTTCAATTCTCTATTTATGTATTTTCATTAGAACCCCGTCCTATTACTGTTACTTCCCAATTTGTCAAATGTTAGTTCCTATTTTAATTGCTTGCTGGATTTAAAGTTACTTGTTTCCCTTCTTGATAAACTGATACAAACTTATCAATAATATATTGAAATCAAAGAAGTGGAGCGGTAATGTTGGTTATACTTTGTCTCAGGTTTTAAAATTCAACCTTACCGAATCTGGTCTCTTTTGTGTTTTGCCCTGGTTGACCATGGCTGTCTTTGCTAATATTGGAGGGTGGATTGCTGACACTCTAGTGAGCAAGGGTCTTTCTATAACTACTGTTCGAAAGGTCTGAATTACTATCACCCATGAATAGTGTAGACTGCTTACTATGTTTTAATATCACGGACAACATTGTAATAGGATATATATATAATCAAGATTAGAAGGGCTAGTAGATTCTTTATGTTACATCTATGAAGCTTGATGAGCTATAAAAGACATCATGAGTTGAAACAATTAAGGAGCACGCGCTCACTATCACTAGGAGTTGTGGAGAAGTTGGGTAATTACCTAGAGTATTTTACTGGAGTTATTTCTATCTTTCTACAATATATTTCAAGGTCCAATGATGACCAGTATCTTCTTGGAAATATGACCTAGTTCGGCTTCTTAAGCGTGATTTCATTTGAAATTCGTGGTTGATATTGCAGATCATGCAATCTATTGGGTTTCTTGGACCAGCCTTCTTCCTTACGCAGCTGAGCCATGTTAATACGCCTGCTATGGCAGTGCTATGCATGGCATGCAGCCAGGTATATTCTGTTTTAAATAAGCACTGCCTTCCCTTGAATCCCTGGTCGAATCACACTACTTGTAACTACTTAGGCGTGAAATTTATTTTAATATTGAAGATCAGATTTTCCTTTGAATTTCTGTTTTATGGGACACAATAAGACGCATGTTACCTATCTTGGCCTCCTCTATAAGAACCCACACTAATTTTGTGAAAATGTCTGGTCTCCAGAAAAAAAAGAAGAAAGGGCATTATTTTGAAAATTTATGTCATCAAAATATAAGACAACTTGAAGTGGAGGGCCAAGCAATAACTTAATCATGATGTCTTTATCAAGGTATTATTGTCTAGCAAGGATGACATAGATAATTAACTTCCTAACGATTAATTATTTTGTAGGCATACTAATATAAATGTTGTCTCGGGTACTGCGATACATCTTTCTATTACTTGATTCATTTATGCATGAATTGTTCTTCTCAGGGTTCTGATGCATTCTCTCAATCTGGTCTCTATTCCAATCACCAAGATATCGGTCCTCGCTATGCTGTGAGTTGATCATCTACCTTTAATTGCCGTTTCATCAAATTCTTTTTTCCTTTTTCTTCACTTTCACTAAATGAGACGATACTTATGAAAAACTCACCGCAGGGAGTGCTACTAGGATTATCGAACACGGCAGGTGTTCTTGCTGGTGTCTTTGGAACGGCTGCCACCGGATATATACTTCAACGAGGTCCAGCCACAAATTTACTAAAAAAAATTAACTCGTCATTTATTTCCAGTTTTGAATCCAAATTTTAGGTTAAAACAATGTATCCATTTCTGCAGGTTCTTGGGATGATGTATTCAAAGTCGCAGTCGCATTATACCTTATCGGGACATTAGTCTGGAATCTCTTTTCCACCGGAGAAAAAGTTCTCGACTAGTAAAGCATTCAAGTATAAGGGCTAGATAGTGCGACAATCAAAGAATCTATGGCGACAATTCGTCATTCTACCGAAAGATGACATTAACCAAGTACAAGCACCATCAAAGGTCGGATTCCTTTACTTCTCACGGCTTCTTGAGTTGGCTCCTAAATTACATTTCCGGGCTATTCACACCCGTCAATTTTTCCCCAATATATAACGTTCAAAAGATCTTGTCTTATATTTTTCATATCAAACTGCTGCATACTTTGAAATCTCTGCAGCTGAGACAAAATTCAGTGTCTTGTTTCGTGCCAAACTTTTTGCGTTGATTCTCGCAAAAACTTCATAGATTTCTTTGTGCAATCTACTTGCTTTCCCCAAATGTTTGTTCGAGATTGAGCTTATGAAGATAATCAAAGTCCAAAACCCAACTGCTAGATCCGGTTTCTGTTGGTCCATGGATCGAAATCGAACAGTTTTACCCAAAGGGTTTGGCTTTTTGCCAGAAAATTGACCCTCCAACTTTGAAAATTTGTCCTTTGATCGACCATCCAGCGGTACGAATAGAGACACCAAAAAAACAATTGCAGAGACAGCATGGGAATGAGGAAACCAGACATTTTTGGGTTGTCTGGACCTGAAATAGATCAACGTACCAAAGCAGAAGACAAGCTCTATCCCCCATCGTCGATGGTAACTTCAGAATCATAAGAATTAATTTGATTTATTACATGTTTCAATCAGAAGTACATAAAGAACTATAGAAAAACAAGCACTGTCTTCAAAGAATTCTCGATTTCCTCTCTCTAAATACTGCCTCATCAATAATACCTTCTCTCTCCCTCTCATATATCTCTCTTTCTGTCTCTTAAAGATGATATGTAGTTATATAAATGAAGATGGTGTATGACAGTAACTTAGGAATACTCTCTCTTGATGAATGATGATGCTCGTGGGAGAATTGATCCAATAGCAACGCCGCGTTTGTCCACGTAAGCCAAATGTCTGCTGGGCCCCGCATTTCCTTAAATATTCACATTAAAAATTACACCCAACCACCAAACATCCTCTTTAAGCGACCTCACCTACCCTTTCATAACCCCCGGCCCCACTCCTCCGTCGCCGTCGCCGTCGCCATTAACGGCGCTATCACTCTTCACAATTTCCAAAATTCCCTTCAACTCCCGCCGCTCCACATTCACTTTCAACCCCTCCTTCATGAACAACGTCAGCGACATTTTCTGTTCCACCTTATGCCCCTGCACCACCGTCAGCCGGTGCCGGAGCAAAACCGCCGCCGCGATCGACTTCATTTGCAGATATGCCAAGTCTTTTCCCAGACAAATCCTGGGTCCGGCGTTAAAAGCAACAAACTTGTATGAATCATGGGCTATGAATTTCTTACCGTCAATGGTTAACCATCTTTCTGGTTTGAATTCCAGGACATCTTCTCCCCACGTCGACCTCATCCTCCCCGCTGAATATATCGAGTACGTCACCGAAGAACCCGCCGGAACGAATGTGCCGTCCGGCAATATGTCATCGGAGACGACGTGTTTAGAGTCCTCCGGCACCGAGGGGTAAAGCCTGAGTGTTTCCGATAGCGCTGCTTTGAGATAGATCAATCGATCTATTTCCTCGAATTCCAGTGGCTCATCTAACCATGTGGAGACTTGCTCTCCACGTGTCTCCATCAGAATGGTGCAGAGTTCTACTAAGATTTTCTGCTCGACGATTGGGTGCTGTGTCATCAACCAGAAGAACCAGCTCAGCGCGACGGATGACGTGTCACGTCCAGCTAGGATGAAATTGAGCGCCACGTGCTGGAGAAATGTCGTGGAGTACGACTCCTTTTTCTTCATGAATCTTGATAATAAATCATCGTGTGGGTTTCCGTCTTTTTGCTGATTCTCCAACTCGAGCTTACGTAAATCGATCACACTTGATAAATACTCATCGATGTGAAACAGGCTTCGGCTCAAGCTGACTTCCATTCCGAGCCGAAGCCATTTTTTCAGCCTCCACAAAACCTCCGGCAATATAAAGCGCTGAAGGGAGGCTTCGGTGGCTCGGTCAAAAGCCGACGCGAATGAGTTTTCCGGAAATCCAGCCGCGCAAGTCTGGGGATCTTTTCCGAAAGCCAAGCCGCATATATTATCAAATGTGATCCGAAGCAACAAGTCCTGAAGATCGACCGGCTCGGAGTTGAGCTCAGCCGTCTGGAGAATCGGAACAAACCTAAGCTTGATAGCTCGGCTCACCCACCGAGCCATAGCCTGGCGAAGAGTGCGGGTAGTGAATTCCAGCGCGGCAGTCTTTCTCTGAAACAGCCACGTGTCGCCATCAGAGTTAAAGATCCCCTTCCCGAGAAGATCATGGAAGACAGCCTGCCACGTTGGCCCCTTCGGGTAATTATCGAACCGGGTCTTCAAGATATGCTCCAAATTTCTCGGGTCGCACGTGACAGTCACGAGACCTTGCTTTTTAGCGAAGAACGGAATTGCCCAGATGCAGGTCTGGTAGGTGCCGCCGCACGCGCGGAGATTATCGCAGATCCAATCATGCATGCGGTCGCAGTTTTCAATCAGGCCAGGGAGACTACCCAATAGTGGCCATACACGTGGACCCTTCAACGACCGTGAGATGAAAGTAAACCAGAGAAGATAGGCCGTAATAGCCGTTAAAACCAGAAAAGCCAAAGCCATGTCCATTTTCGTAAGCAAAACCCAATCAATGTTCTGGGTAATCTTGTCTTCTTCCTCGTTTTCCCCGAATGTAAGATTTCTAGAGAGAGAAAATGAAGAACCGAGAAAGTACCGTCAGATGATCCTTCAGAAAGTCGTCGGAAGATCTCCGGAAGGGAGAGGTCTTTCTCTCCGGCCACGTTCTTTGAGCAGAAGAACTAATGGAGACGGAGAAAATCCACCGGAGAACAAGATCTGGAAAAAGAAAAAAAAAGCAGTGGAGAGGAGAAGAGGACAGACGGGATAGAAATGGAGTTAGAGAGAGGTTTTATAGGTGAAATGGTATTGAACAAGCAATTACTAGAGCCAGCAAGACCGATTTTTGTAGACAATAAACCACCTCCTTCTCTCTCTCCCCCTCTACACTGATTTTTTAACCTCTCTCTCTGTATCTCTCTCTAAACCATGATCAGCAAAACCGCCATTAATGCCCTCAGAGGTCGTTGAAACTCTTAAAGGTTAAAACAGGCACACCACTCTCATTACAAGAGCACCACCCTAGCGAAAACCCGCCACCAGAATTATCTCTCTCTGACAAACAAGGAACTCTCACACCTAATTTTGCAGAAACTGGAGGAGTGTCTTTAATTCATGCATTCAATGAAGATGAATAAATGAGATTGGTTGAGGAACTTAGAGAGAGAAAGTGGGAGGCAGAATTTACGATAAACCAAAACCCTAATCTCTCCCCACCATCTTTCAGATCAACCCTTCTTCTTCTCTGTCATAATATTTTTCAAATACACTCATAATATATAAAGCATTCTGCCATAAATGAAAATAAGGTTGATCATGTGGGCTTTGGTTAAAGTTGGTTGAACAACCCACCAAAATTTATAGCGTTTTGCCGTGTTATTCCCTTCATCATCTTTTTTTGCAGTTAACTGATAAATAAAAATCTGCAGATTCAGTAAAATCCAATTCTAGTATTCATCGCAGTTAGTTCATCAGGTTTGACTCTCCGTATTGTTTAATCTATTTCTTGGTAAATCTGCAACTCTGCGACATGAAAAAAAGTCAAACGCAGGCATTTTCTGGGCAATGTTTTGTTCGCACTCCAATGCTTTCTTCGTTCATTCGATGCCAAGTGTTGATAAAGTTCCAGATTATCACCGTTTCCAGAGAGAGAGAGAAAGAGATAGAGATAGAGAGAGAGAGACATTAGTCAAAACTAAAAATACGTATAAATGGAAGTATTTGTACTAGGGTCAGGAACCTGCAACCAAAGTCTACACTCTACAGTAATACTTTGGATCAGATTTCATTCGAGGTCTAATTGTTCTTCTTGACATTTTCGTTGCATTTCCATTCCAGATAGTGACTATGTATAAATGATATTAATTAATGCAGTCGATAGTTGTATTAATATTGCTTACTTTATTTGCCTCTCTCGTCTCTTGTAGGATATGAAACCCATTAATAACCTGCAAAGGTAGGAGAAGTATCTTAATCAAGCTAGATAGATGGAAAAAATTGTCATCAATGAGAGCGGGGAGGTGTTAACAATTGACGTGATTAAGCTGCACAAATGAGAAATTCACTACGATCAAAGTTCGATACACGCGACAAGAATTAGTATAAGCTACGAATATAAAACCCTAAATCCTCTATCAGTATTTTGTTGACTGTGAGTGTCTATTTTTACGTTTCTTGAGAATTTCTTTGTTTCACAAGAGCTTTCCAGTGTGGCTCGAATTAGTTCAACAAGCAATGGATTGTTCGAATTTGCACTATTGACTTTTTTTTGGGAGTTTGGAACATTGTTACATCTACCCCTGCAGAAAACAAAAAAAGGGTCAAACAAGAAACTGGAAAAAAGAGACAAGGCAACGTAAAAAAAGACAAACATTTTCAGTAGGGTTTGGTGGTGAAAAAACCAAACAATTCTTTCAATTTTATTCCCCAAAAATTCCTTCTGATCCCAGAACTGCGACTGAATTAGGGTTTGTCAAATATTGAACATCTCAGTGGATGCATAGTAGATAAGTTCATTTAATCCCATTTAATAAATTCCCTTCTCAAACTCATTTCTTAGGACGAAAAATTCTTAATTTCGTTCCCTCGATTACCCTAAACGATTTTTTTTCTGATAAACAATATCTGAACCCATACCCATACTTCAATGTTTCATTTAGTCAAAATATTTGGCCTAAGTTCAGTGTGTCACGTTAAACAATATGGAGTAAATTAATGGGTGGATAAGAGTGATAAAAAAGGAGTAGCCACGAAGCCAGGGAGATGTACAAAAAAGAGATGAATTGAAAGCACAGTTGGCCAAACTGGGTGGATAGTGATATGGTTGGGACAGGTAGAGTTTAGATGCTGCCCATGACCCGTTCCCACAATTACCCTTATTATGTTATTTTATTTTTTTGTAGAATTTTCATTAATTCGAGGCATTTCTATTTTCTTGCATCAAATAAAGAATTCGATAACTTTGGCTCAAATATCATACCAAAACGATCGATTTTGCATGAATTCGATGAGCCAAATTCTTTGTAGGTCTTACTAATGAACTCCTATTAAGGATCTTCTTCAAAATTCGACATAACTAAAACTTGTGGTTCAAATTTGATTTTTTCGAAATAATTTTTCCAATTACGTCTCTACACTCCATTTTGACCACAATTCTTTCAGATGCCAGGACCATCACAAATTTGTAACACAGTATGACATCGAGCTACAAGTTCATCAGTTCCAATTCGTTAGATAAAGTGATCGACCAAGTAACACCGGATCGATCAAGATTCGAGCAATCCAAATGTTTAATCCGGGTAAAAATTAATTTTACCTTTTGTTGTTGTTATGAGTTGTGCATTGGAAGCTTCAAATATTTCTTAGTTTCTGCTATCTCCTGTACAAATACTTGGATAGAGGAAATTTAAGGCTCCTGGCTACCTGATAATCAAACCAAAATCCATGATAATCATACTAATTGATCAAATTTAAACTTTCCAGAAGTGTAATGCAGAGAAAACAGGGTTCCTATCAGCAAAATTTATACCTTAAGAGCAGTTTCTTCGGATATAGTGGATCTATATCGAGTCGAGCCTTCCAGAGGGCAGCTTCCTCCTTTGACAATAAAATTTGCATTGTAGAGACTAGAAAGTTGAAGAAGAACATCAGACATGAGAGTGCTGTCCATGCTTTCGGTTCCCATCTCTTCGCCATCTTCCTCTTTTTCGTATGAAATTTCTGCTATTGAAGTAATACACTGAAATATGGCAATCAATCTCTCCAACGGGAATGTTCCGGGCCCTTTCATAAGTAACTCTTGCTCTGCCATTTCCTTCTTCTCCATCGATTTTTCGGAAGCTCTGGATCCGAATTTCAAGATAGATGTTTGAAAAGATTTCAAAAAATACTACATCAAAATGATAATCGGAAGGCTTTCAATGATATTCATTAATAAAATGATTGAATTATTCAAAATCATAATATAGAAGCACTTACTTCATCTTTCGTTTCCGAGTGCTAGATCCCCCAGTAGAATCAAACAGTGAAGCATCAAGGGTAGCCGGGTTTCTCGAAGCAAGAAATGCTGAAATAAGAAGATATTTTGCTGAAACCGACATATGAAACTCCAACTCACTGGAAGCTTCGCTTCCTTCATTCCTCCAGGCACCTTTCCGCCTTTTGGTTTTTGAAACTTCTTCACTAGGAGAAGGCTCAGTTGAAATCTCGAATATTTCATTCAGTGCAACAGCAATATGAGGCTGAATCCGGCTATACAATCTTCTCTTCATGTCCTCAGTTGGAACAACTCCCAGATCACTCAAAGGCTCAGTGTAAATCTTAAACAATCTTGACAAGACGACAGATAGTTCATTTAATCGTCTGGTAACTCTAACGAAAGGTTTCAAAACCAAACTGTTGCAAAGTGGAAGAAAGACAAAAAGTCAACTGAAAATCACAATCAATGGGAAATATACATAATGGAATAGCAGAATGATTCTCTTACTCGAGAAAGGAAGAAAACAACTTCTTGTTGGTTTGATTTTGCAAGAGAATCTGACGGAGATCATCTTCCATATAGTCGGGAAAATAAACAGGGATAGGCTCTGTATAACTCATAGAAGAATAGTATGTATCAGGTGAGGCATTGCTTATGAAGACTAAACCCACCTCAGTCATCTTCAGAATTTCATAAAGATTAAGTAATAAAGATAATAGAGTGGAATGTTTATCCCACTCCCTGAGAAGCTCTAAATGGTCAAAAATCAAATAGATTTTATTTCCATAAGCTTGGCCACTCATATTTTTAGCGCTTGATTTCCTTGTGTTTGTCTGAAGCAAATCTACGACGGTAATTAAGGCTCCACGAAGATGGTTGATGAAATCAGATGGCTTTTCGCATCGTTTGGCACTCAAGTAACTATTTTCTGCATTCTTCTGATGAAGAAGTAGCTGATTCAGTATAGACTCGAACAAGATCCGAGGATTATAGCAGCTGAGACAGCTTGAATACACAAAAGGACGGTTGAGATGCCTGAAGATCTGTAGAACAATGCTAGTTTTTCCAGTAGAAGTACCTCCATAAATAAAAAGAGGAAGGATAGGAGAATTTAAGGGACCTAACAGTCTCAAAATCTCAAAAATTTCATTACGTCTACCAGGAAAGCTAGAGAAAAGATCATCTAAATTAATGGGATCCTCCCCAATCACGAGATCACTGACAGATGAACTGAATGGATCTCTTTTGTTCTTAGTCGTCTCCCCTGCATTCTTTGAGGGGGTAGCTGAAGTGGACCTGGTTGTCATTCGGTTGATCTGTGGGTTTGATTCTTCGGCCATGACTCGAAAAGCTTGCAAAGTTGCACAAACTCTGGCAATTTAAAAGGATAATTACATGTAAGGTTATTCAGGATGTGATCAATCTGGTGAGCCTCATAAATGAACGATATGGAAAAAATGGGGAAATATTACAAAACAAATTTAAAATTTAATATCTTCTAATGAAAGAAAAAAATAGCAGAACAAATCAAGAACGCACAAAAATATATTGTAGTTCACTCTTCTCGTTAGAGTTGCTTCCTTCTAATATTGCGTAATTTACATCAACAGGAGAAAAATTACAAGGAAAAAGTGGATTATGATTGTGATTTACAAGTCTTTCCCTCACTTCTCTGGCATGATAATCACCGATTCTTTTCGAAACCAAAAAAAAGGATGCAGTCAACCTAGTTCAGCATTATCAAAGAAGGAGCATAAAAGTAAATTTAAGCGTGCACAGGCTCAAAATTCCATCACCAGACCAAACATGAAATTTTAGAAACAATTATCTTCCAGCATTAAAATGAAGCGATTTCCGCAAGAAGGAAATGGGGTTCCAATTTCGCCAAAATTTTGGGAGAAAGAAAGCAACTTCATACGGTGAAAATAATCAAGTTTTAACCGGTAAATCTCCTTCATTTAACTATAACCCGACTATCCAACCAAAACTGCTAATTTTTTCATCGGATTTACTCCTCCTGATTCAAACAACGCAGGAAAAAAAACCAAAAATGAACTGTAATAAAGAAAGAAATAATATTCAGAGCTCCTCCACAGAGAGAGAGAGACTTCTTGCCTAGGAGTTCAGACCGTCGCCGTCGCAGGAACGGAGGAAAGACGGGAGCCGTCGAAAAATGGAGGGAAAATGAAGAAACTTTGGAAGGGGAAAGAGATCTTCATTTAATTATTTATCCTTCGACCCTTGATTCTCTTTTATTTATACTTTGACCCCGAAACGCTGACCGAATCTGTAATATGACAAACTATAAAATCTAAGGTAGATTATTCAGCACGCACCGACAGACGAATGATCAATCGTTGCTTTCTCCGACGAAGAGGATCGATCGGAGCTATTCACAGCCCCAGAAAATTTCCGATCTTCTGTTCAATCGCCGGTTTCAGAGTTCTCGGCGATGATCGGAGACGATCTACAAGCTCTATGCTTTGAATGTATAATTCTATAAAAGATCTTTACTGCAACTATTTTCCTGAGTACAGAACAACCTGCGTTGCTTCTTCAATGGCAGCTTTGGAGCGTCATAGCTACAGGTTGACTGAAGGGTTGACTCAAAACTCAGGTTGACCGAAGGATTGACCAAACGTAATTTGTCTACAAGGAACTAAAACGCAGATGGAGCATTGTCTCAAACTAAGTTAAAGTCCGACCCAATAATTCAATATCGATTAAGATCTTACCTAGACTTCAATCAGTTCTAAATAGTACCCAAAATTGAAAAAACTATTCATATAGAACCGAATCAAAACTGACGTGTGGAATACAATAGGTCTAAAAATCAATGTGGATACCACATGCATAAACTTGCATGGGCTAAACTTCTTAATCATGCATGCACCAAAGTATCGGTGTAATATTTTTAAAATTAATCGTTTTATCTATAGAGTAAAAATAAATTTTGAGCCTGAGTTTTTAAAAAATAGGCCAAATTGGGGCTGAGTTTTCAGAAAATAAAATTTAGATTCGTCAGACGCAAGAATTCTTACCTCATGCGTCCGATCATGTCTCGCTCGGGCGCATCATGTCTCACACGGAAGCAAAATTAAAAAATAATTAATTAATTTTTTATTTTTAATTAATTTGACTAACCAAATTTTGTTGAAATAACTTGAAATTTTTACCACACATTTACGACAATAAACGACACTAATCTGAAAGTTTTTAAATTTTTTTGACAACTTTACAATTTACTATAATTTTTTAATATATAAACAAAACAATTTTGTTAAAATTACATACGATAATAAAAATTCTTGAAACTTATATCACATACTTATAGCACTGTAAGACAATATAACACAAAATTTCTTGATTTTTCAACAATTGTACAATTTACTATAATTTGTTTAATACATAAACAAATAAATTTTGTTACAATTACGAACATCAATGAAAAATCACAAAACTCTGTGTAATATTGTTGTACAGTGCTATAAATGTGTGATAGAATTTTCAAGAATTTTTATTACCGTATGTAATTTTAACAAAATATTTTTATTTATGTATTAAAAAAACTATTATAAATCGTACAATTGTTGAAAAAATTTAAAACTTTCAGAGTAGTGTCGTTTATTGTCCTAAATGTATAGTAAAAATTTCAAGTTATTTCAATAAGATTTGATTAGTCAAATTAATTAAAAATAGAAAATTTAAAAAAAATTGAATGTTGCGTCCGTATGAGCATGATGCGTCCAAGCGAGGCATGATCGGACGCATGAGGCAAGAATTCTTGCGTCCGACGAGCCCAAATTTTATTTTCCAAAAACTAAGGCCTGATTTGGCCTATTTTCTGAAAACTCAGGCCCAAAATTTATTTTTACTCTTATCTATATTGGTTGCATGCATCTTCATCGAGCCCAAAATATTGAATAATCTTTTTTTTATTTTCTTAACATCGAAAATGGAAACTTATATGTGTTTCTTTGTCTTTATCCACATCTATTGCACGATCATCAAATGTCATGGTCGAAAACTCAATAGTGGCATAAGATAGTGAACATGTAACGTCAAAACATGATTATACACAAAGAAGTGTCGTAAAAGGTCTCTAACTAATCTGAATATTTGAATAAATATTCAAAACCAAATCAAATAAAATTTAAAAAGGTAACCGAAAACGTCACAAATTCTTATTTGAATATTTTTCCGATCGACCTGAATATGAATTTACTCACCTTTGAAATATTCACTGATTGTAGAGTAAGACTATCATCATCCTTCCCATTCAAAACGTGTTCACGCGTATGTTATGGACACGTGTACATAAAAGCACGTGACCCTTTAAGTAGTTGATCTCATACTTGCACTAAAATTAAAAAAAATCATAGCAATTTCAGGGAACATTCATGGAAGCTTCTTCAGAACATTCATGGGAGCTTCTTCACGTTGATAAGCATATTTTTTTTTTACATGTTTTCAATTTTATATTATTTATTTTTGTCTATAAGTTGGAAACGGGCAACCCTAATCTCGTTGCCCCGACTGGTTGCAGCTTCACATAGGTGAACGCTTTCTTCTGTGTTCTGTAATCGATGGAGATGAAGCTGCTTCTGTTTGTGCTTCTGCTATTTGCTTCGATCGGTACGATAAAGAGGGGCCAAGCAGCCAGCGACGTCGTATTTTACGTGGGAGTTCGTTCGGAGAATCCAGTTTCAGCCTGCAACGGCAAGAACTCAAATCTGAGCCTTTTGACGGTGACGGTGGCCGGAGGTTATGGAGAAAAAAAGTTGGCGGCGGCGCGGGTTGAATATAATGGTAGTGTCCGCCATGTTTCTCCTCCTCCACCTCTCGAGATTGCCATCGATGTCGATCAAACCCCACTACAAACGGCTCCGGCTACTCCCGACACGAGCGAAGAACACGAAGAAAGCATTGGAAAGGTCAACGGCGGAAGCGTCGGAAGAGTAGGAGGAGGACCCGGTGATGGAGGAAACGATCCCGATGGAGAAGGCCCTGGTCCCGCCGGCAGTAATTCCGGCGAGAACAGCGACGGCGATGACAACAACAATAGCAATGGAGCCGTCAGAGAAATTCTGAGTAGATTTCAGATAAAGACGTTGAAGAAGCTTGCCAGAATCTCCATTTCCATTGCTGCTCAGACAGGAATTTCACTAGTAGCTCTCCCCAGAGATAAACCGACGGCCACCGTTTACTTGGTGGTGGTTATCAGCATCTGCGCTTATTTCTTCTGCTATTTATCGATCATATTGGAAAACCAATCGGCGGCGGGCATTACTGGGGCCATCGGAACGTTTTTGGCCGTCGTAGGGTTTCTGCTTACGATGAGCATCGTCATCCTCGCCTTTTCCGTCTGGGTTCTCGTCCTCTCATCAATCATCATTATCATTTCCATCCTCCTCTTCTTAATCCCCACGAGATCTTGAACTTGCTTTCTAGGGTTTGGCTAAATTTCTGAATGAAACGAGCACGATTGTATAAATGAGTGGAATTTCTCAAAGATTTCATATTACTTGTTTCAAAAATAGATCAAGTAATATTCTTGGATATTGTTACTAAGATCAATCAATTAAATTTACTTTTTAATTTAATAATATGAAAAAGAAATCAAGCGAAGACGACTTTAAACAACGTTGTTTGCCTTTTTCAACAAGTGGACCAGACCGAGTAAGACTTGCGTGCCCCAGTTTAGTTCAAGGTCACCCACAAGCCGACAAAAAAAATCACACCAGAAAACGACAAGGTCAAAGCATCAAATCCGTGTCATTGTTGCCGGTCACTAATGATAACCTAAATATTTTACAGTAAATAAAAAGTATTTTCTTAAAAAAATAGGCCAATAATCATTGTACACGACAGCAAACTATTTTAACATATTTTTTTTTTAAAAAAATTGACTGTTATATCGATCTAAAAGTTATATTGCTTTTGTTCCAATCGATAAATGATTAATTATCAATAATGGGATTTAAATATATAAATTTTATATCAATCAACATCGAATCACACTATATGATATCTGCAAACTGAAAAGCAAGAAATGACGAAAGACAACAATCATTCATCTTCTTACGGTCGGGTCAACCAAATTGACGAGGATACTTAAGTAACTCATATTTCCACGAAACTTCGATAACATGAAAAAAGAATATAGTCTAAGACACGACATTTACATCTTTTCGAAAAAACAAGAACCTTCCTCGTCTTTTCCCATTTTTCAGTTCTAATTTTAATCCGACAGGATAAAATTCATGGTAGGCTACTTTACTTATAAATAAATATTTAATGGATACAGGGAATTTACTCTCCTCAGTTATGGAACCAGACAACGCTGGACAACTCTCGCCTCGATCTCCGGCCAACTTAAGCTTGTCCAACGATGAGAATCCATTGATTCCTGGGACAGATCCACCGGAGCTACTAGCTCCAGCTATCAATGGAGGCGGAAGTGATTCCATGGAGTTCATCACCGCTCCTTCTGATCTGATCACCGGCGCGAAGCGCTCACTGGTGATAATCGCTCAAACCTCCGTGGCCATTCTCTCAGGAACTTCTGCGGCCAGAACTCCGCCGATTCTAGCCGCAGTTCTGATCTTTTTGGGCTACGGTTGCGGTGTCTCTGCAGTG
Source organism: Begonia fuchsioides (assembly GCA_003255005.1). NCBI lineage: Eukaryota > Viridiplantae > Streptophyta > Magnoliopsida > Cucurbitales > Begoniaceae > Begonia > Begonia fuchsioides. The sequence continues at coordinate 374,615 of QAOC01037617.1, read as the reverse complement.
TGGCTGAGCAGAAACAACCCTCTGATTGCCGGAGTAATGGGACAGATGAGTACGGCCTTCGCCGGAATTTCATTTGTCGTCACGGTGGGGTTGATTCTTCCACCCGAACTATTCTGGATCGTCGTTCTCTGTTGCCTGGTTTTGTTTTCTGTTTTCGTTACGTCGCTCATCAATTGATTCGATGGTTCCACAAAAGAAAGGGCAATCGTGTTACTTTCTTCCAGTTTCAATCAATAAAATCTTGGTCTGAGCTAATAATTGAATCGTGTTACGTCGCCCATCAAGTTCGATTAGTTTCATTTTTGCTTCTAATTTATGTCCATTGATAAAAATTACATAATCCAGTTTATAATTTATTTTAACTATTTATGCTTTGTTAACTTTTATATTTATGATTACGTAACATAATAATAGATAATAAGTGAAGTATTATTGAGTTTTTATTGTACTTTATGGATGCAAATCAAGGGTAGAATTAAAAATTAGAAAGACAATTTCCAAGAAATTGCGAAGGTTATACAGATGACATTGACTTACGTACATCTCCAGGGTGAGTTACCTTCGTATGAACTTGGAGAAAATAGATTATGCTTTTAATTATTTTTCCAAGTTGGATTTGAGATATCTTAGGAAAAGATGGCTAAATGAAAATGAAGCTAAACCTACCAGCAATGAATCTTCAGCAGTAAAGTAAAGTAATGCGCTCAAAATCAAATCTACCGATGAAATTTGCAACGTTTCGACCCGGAAATCTCTATACTTGAGTCATTTGAGAAAAAAAGGCTTACTATAATAAACATTGGCCACCAAAGTTACCTTGGCAATGAAGAAGACAGAGAGAGAGGTTTCTTGTAGAGGATCTCCATATTCATCACAGCTCCGGCAATGGTGGTCTGAAACCTGCCGGAGATCTAATGGGCATACCCGGTGAACCAAAGAGAATCATCATTGTACATCAACTTCTTCTCACCAATTTTTTAAGCCTATTTCAAAACTTGAAATGGCAAATCGTTGTATAAATTGAGAAGCTTTCATCATTGTTTTCTGGAGGTCTAGAATACACTTAATACCCAAAACTAAAAAGATCATAACGTATTTTTTCAGAGCATTAATAAAACTAAAACCCGAATACTCACCGAGCTTTGAACATCTCATATGGCTGAAGTTGGCTTCACCTTTTCTCGCAGAAACTGCAAAATATGCTTGCGTTTCCAATTGTCAACTCTACAACAACATAAAAAATCAATGTGGCATTCACCAAAATGGAACAATTAGAAAATTAGAATCTGCATTTAAAGATTTGATTGAATCAAAAAGAAAAATATATATAACTTGATAGAATATATCAACACCATGTCATAAGAATGTACCTTATGGTTTCCTTTTGTTGGCCAGAATCATCTAGCATGATCAGCTTCGGAGCGGAGTTGAAAATGTATTGAACCTTGAGAAAGGGAAATCGATCCTTCTCTTCTTCGATGAAGCCTGTGATTTCAGGATAAAATACGAGTTTTCTCATGCAAACCTCCAGCACGGCTCCAGAATAGTTTATCTGCAGTCACGAAATTGTATTTAGATACAAATTTTTTGTGCCAATATTTATAAAATGATAAGTAAGGACCCTTGGTTGATTCATCCTCGGAGTCCTGTGTGCAGCATTTCATGCAGTCTGATACTATATCTGCAATTAATCAAGAGGAGTTTAGAATGACGGGATTGACTTTGTAAGAGCACTTCTTCATGTATATTTCATAAAGAATTTTTCAAACCATGATTCAAGAGAGAAAGCAATTCATGATATCCTCTTTTGGGTGATCGCCTAGCCCACGATTTGTATATTCAAATAGATCGTTCAAGGAATTACCCCACCAGATTCATCCATCATTTTGGACTCAGCAAATCAGACAATACAGATTGCAATCTAACTTCAAAATCACAATAATTGGGACGAAATGTTGGGAAACTTTAAGAGGTTTTCTCGATGGAATCCTTGAAAGAAAAAGCACATGGAAAGGGAAATAGGAAAGGGCGATGAAGTGACCTTGATCTTTGATGTACTCTGCTAGAGTGTTGCAATCGGAGCAAAGGGTGAGTCCTGTAAAACCAAGATCTTTGCATTCTCTTGAGCTCAGTTGCTCTTTCGACGACCCCAGTGCCGGAGAAAGAGGCGCCATGCATATGAGCGCCGCCATAACTATGGCACCAAGCTGATTCGCCTCCATCGCTTTCCCCGTCTCTCTAAACCGAGAATCACAGAACAACCGCAGACACCGTCAGATATGGATTCATAATCAATCTTACATGATACCACGACCGACGATGTTGTAACAATTAATTTAATAAAAATACCTTGATGAATTTTCTCGTTTAATCCCGCTTTTTCTCCTTGTGGCTTTGCTCACCAGAAAAAGCTTAATCATCCAATCACATTTGTGTGCAATTTGTACAAAACACACACCACCATACAGATATAGTCGAATGCAGATGTTTACATTCTCGTCTTATTCTCTTCTTCTTATCTTATTTTTTATAGTACATATTGATGTACAGAATATTAATTAATTTAATTAAAATACAACCAATATATCAAAATTAAATAATGATTTATATCTTTTTTGTACCAATTACGATATAACAATAACTTTTCAACAATTTTGGCAAACTTAACAAAATTTTCATCCAAAAATAACACTTTGATCAGCAAATATGATAGCAAGGATAACGACCATCCATTGGAGTCGATCTTGGGTGATTATCATTTCTTCCATAAATCCTTAAAAAGGTTCTAAAAAGGACCACAAAAAAATATCAAAACTAATTTTCCTATTTTCCTTCCATTTCCTTCCTTTGGTACTCTAATAATCCATAAACTTACGAGCAAACAGTGTGGTTCTTCGATGGAAAACTCAAGTCCTGACGATCAAAGTGCCACTGCATAACAAAACCGAAAAAGTGTCAACTTTGAACATGGAATTATTATTTTTTCATTTCAATTCAAATCCAAATTTCTCTTCTTTCATGAATTACGAACTTACTGTCATAATGTTTTTTTTGCATAAATAGCAAACTCATACCTGAAGTTTGTTCTTTTTGGGCCAAATTTGCTCAAGCGCTTTTGCAAGGAACAAGGTCCTAACTTCCTAATAGTGATATAGACGTCGCATAATAGTTGCTCGTAAACTCCAATTTGGCTGCTTGGATTCAAAACCATCGCTTGTTAATTGTTGACCATTTTAACTAACTTCAAGTTGCAGGTAAGTTGTGGTTAATCTTGACTGCACAAGAAATAGAACCATCAGATCAGCTGGCGTGATTTAGACAATCTCCAAGTCAATGAAGTCTGTCCAAATCATGGTTAATACTTGACTATTTAATGGATATTGAATCCATCTGTTCCTGTTTCTAGTCTGCAAATTCTCAAAAACTGTTTTTGTTGATTGCTAACATTTCCAAGTTCACTGTCAGTGCTTTCCTTCTTGGCGAGCTCATTCCCAACAACAATGTCTATTTCTTCTTTAGGTTCTGTGGGGCCTTGAACATTATCAATGGCAGCAGCAGCTGGGTCCAGCTCTCGGCAACCCTTTGGTGCATTGGCACCTTCTTTGCCTGTTAGTAAGTATGAAGGGACAGAATGGGAAAATCTGAACATTTCCTCTCTTGGAATCCTCCTAATTTTGGTGGGCTCTATGCACCGTCGAAACACGGTCGTGAAACCGGCTACTTTCTCAAGAGGAAGAATAGTTATGCCTATTTCTTCATTATAGTCCTCGAGAACTTCCACCATTTCATAACTATGTATAACTTCATCCGCTATCAGCTCATTCCAATCAGGCGACCAGTTTTTATAAAGCGCCCAAACATCTCCCTTCATGGGATATATTTGTATGGCTCCTCTTGCCCCTTTTGTCCACGAAACTTTGTGAGAAAAGGCATTAAGGAGTCTATATTTCTCATATTTACCTAATCTGAAATCCCCACATGTTTTTGTAAAACCAGAGCTAGTCCAATTCATTGGGCCGAACTCGCTGTTGGACTTTGAGTTAAGCCAACTAATCTGCATTTTGAATGGATTCAAAGATCTAACATTGTGAATCATTGCATAGTATCGAGGCATTCCATCATCATCATCATATGCAGCCCACACTTGGTTTTCTCCGAAACAATTTTCGGTTCTGTCCCTGTCAAAATCATGAAAATCTGAATCAGGAACATCTATTGACTTTGGTTGAAAAGCTTTTGTATCTCCATTGACACCAGAAGATTCAGAAAAGGTTTCCCTGGCAACATTTCTATTTTCAAGTTCAAGAATGTTATGATTGTCTGTGTCACTTTGTTCCACAATTTTGTCTTTCTTCCCTTTCAAATTTCTGCTCATGTTCCACTCTTTAGTGGCAGTTGTAGTTGGAGAAGCTGATCTCCATTCGTTCAGTTTCTTCTTGATCTCTTGTTGAGCTTTTTTTATCAGTAGGTTTGGGACATCGACAATGGTGCTTGGAATGGCTGATGAATTTATCACATTTTTTGTGGCCGTACCTTGCAAAAAATCTGATGAATTTGCAGCTTGAGTATCAATTTCCATAGCTGAAGTCCCTCCATTTCCCCATGCAGAGGTCGAAATGTCATTAATTCCTCTTTTTCTGCTTGAAAGAGGAAAGGATCCTTTCAATGAAATATCACTGGTCTTCTTAAAGGCATGGTGCTTTCTTAGCAAAGCCTCCTCTGTTTTCTGTCCCTCCTCTCCCTCCTTCTTGTCCACCTGCTGAACCATACTCACAGATTGAGCAGCAGGCAATCCACTCGAAGATTTAGAGAATGGAGTCCAACTAAAAGTGCTTTGGTCATATGAACCGGACTTGCTTGATTTTGTTGAGTTCCTGACTCGATTCATGAAATCTTTATCACCTGTTTGATTATTCAAGTTCTTCCTTTGAAGTGAGATTTTTAATGGCGTCAGCTTAGAAACAAGAGGTGGAGATGTTTCTACTGCCAAAAATGCATTGTTGCAGCTGGGGCACATGAGATTATGATTAAGATAAGCTCTGGGATACTCATATTTAATCTTGCAACCATAGCACACAGTCCAAAATGTAATGCCTTTCGCTTTCTGTGATACAATAGTAGAAGTTGTACCTGATTGAGGGATGCTTTTTTGGGTCTTCACATTTCTTCTTGTAAATTTTGTGAAATGGTTAGCACCATTAACCCATGGTTTTCCAGATGAACTCCCAATTGAAGTTGAGACTTTCTGGTAAATTGTTACTTTACTCTTGGAATCATATGCTAGCCTCTTAGCTTTATCAGACAATACACTCCATGCCTCAGAGATCAGTTTAAATGCCCCATCAGCTCCAATTGACTTGTTCTTGTCAGGGTGGAGTACGAGTGCAAGCTTCCTAAATTGCTTCCTTAAAGTATCCTCGTCTGCTCGAGGATCTACATTTAGTATGCTGTACCAATCAGCTTCCCCATTTATTCTTTTCTCAGCAGAGAGATGAACATCAAGGGTTGCCAACATTTGGTTAATACCCTCAAGTGCAGGATACAAATTTTTAGCCTTCAATGCAAATTTTTTTGAGTTCACTATGTCCCTCGCAGTAAATTTTTTCTCTGCGATTTCTTTTGCACGAGAGGCCTCGTCTTTATTGCACTCCATTCTTGCTGAACTATATCTTTAATTTACTATTTCAAGGATACAGAGAACTAATACAGATTAATAAAGACTAGAACAAATTCTTCTGCCATTTCCCTTAGTTGTGGAGAAAATAGCACTACCCTATATCATAAGCAGAAAAAGGAGCAATAGTTATACTATCGACAACATGAAATCAACAAACAATGCACATATACGTCTGAATAAACGAATTGAATCAGGCCCCAATCAAAAGCCTCTGACACTTTTCATCGTCATCACACCACCACGAACAAATAGGTATCGTTGAGTTTTTCCAGCTCAACTCGTTAAAAAACAAAAAAAAAAAACTCAAACGAAACAAACAAAACAAATAATTTCGTTTGGCAGTTTCTGCCCCTGGCGAGCCTCCAAAGATAACAGCCCATCACCCATTACACCCATTACATTCATAGCAAGAAAAGAAGAATTATAGCCATGCAACACATAAAAACAAGAAAACAAGCCACGGATATACGTCATAAACTCGATTCGGTCTCAAGCATGCACGATTCTTCAAAAATAACAAGGATTCAGCAACTGAAACGAAATGCGAGTTAAATAACCTATCAAAGATAGGTGCTAGGGCAAAATGAAGTCGAAAAAAGAGCGACGGAGGAAGCAACTCGTCATCTATTAATCTAACCATCTTCTTCCCCCCTTCAAAATTTAAAAAGTAATGCAGGTGGAGAAGCACTCACCGGAAACCCGTAACAGGAAACTTCCGTCGACTGTCAACGCTTCAAAAATGGAAAAGCCCCAAATGACGATCATGGGCCTTTCCTCTTCTTTTCCAGTGTTTTTCCCTTCAACCCTAACCATGATTAATTTCACACTTCTTGATGCAAGGAGTTTTTAGTAATTTAAAATTCTAACCATGGTCAATTCTTAACCACACTAAACTTAGGGTTTGCATTTCAATAAAGTTCAATCTAGAAATAGAGGGCACCATTAATTTTTTTGGGGTATTAATGTGACATATAATATTCGAATTAGGTCTAAACTTGTTCTTTTCACTAAACTAAGTTATAATAGGGTAGATCGAATCAAACCGAAATTGTACGTGAACCAAAACGTGCGGGGTTAGAAAGTAGTTTAAAAGCAAGTTTTTAAATTTTAAAAATAAATGTTAATATTTATATATATTAAAATTTAATGATACAAAAATAGCACAAGAAAAACCAGACAGAGCTGGAAAAACGGTGCTGTTTTAACCTGGTCAACGGTCAACTCCTCCACCTTGGAAACCAGCGTCTATCTGTTCCCACACGTAAGCAAAACGCCCCTTTCATTCGAACCATGTCACCTTATTCATCACGTCTCTCGAACCACTCGCAGTTCCACGTTTTCTGTTGGATCCATTTTAATTAACACACCAACAACCAATCTCTGCAGATCTCTGATCGGAGTAGAGATGGAGAAACACCATCCGGAAAAAGCTGTTAGTTTTTCCGGCGACGGGTATGGACGGACCACCGTGGATGAAACGCCGAGACTCAGCTTGGACGCCGTTCTTGAGAGCTCCGACGGCCATATTCGAAATGAAAATGGCGACGAAGAAGTTAAAGAAGAGACGCCTCCTAATGAGCGAAATTCCACAAATGCTGGAGTTTTCGAAGATGTTGATGTTTTTCTGCAAACGTTGTCAGATTCTGACAGAGGAGTCCCGGAGATTCCTTCTTCTGTCGAAAAGTTGTCGGAAATGGTCGACTACATGATCAACGATTACAAAGAAACTTCAAATTCGTCGCAATTCGGCCGAAATTCCGATCAAGACGAGACATTTTTCGAGGCAGTAGATCAAATTTCAACGCTTTCGAATAAGCTCGCGCAAATCTCTTCCAATGGCGACGCAATATCGTCGTTTAATCGAACCAGCGACGTTTTGCAACGAGCCATGGCGTTCTTAGATGACAACCTTTGCCATCTCCTCGAGCAACCGAAAACCTGCGAATCTAATCGTCAATCAAAGAAAACGACGAACCAGTCTTCGTTCAAATCTAGCAACGAGTCTCAAGATCGCTGCGAATTAACTCAGCCGGAAGTCGAGACGGAAGAATATCCACCGATCTCTTATGAAACAGTTTCCAACGTTAACAGAATTTGCAGAACGATGATGTCGGTCAACTATGGCGGCGAGTTTTGCGCCATTTATTCCATGCAGAGGCAAAGGGCGTCTAAAGCTCGTACCAAAAGGCGAATCCCTCGCCCCCAGGGCCCCTACACCCCGGCCCGACGGTTTGTGAGGGGGTTAAATCACGGTGACTCAGTAGCCTAGAGGTGGGAGGCCCGTACCTGATACCACAAGGAGCAACCTCAACGTTGGAGGATTAAACTCCCACACTGTGACAGCGCAGGCTTCGAACCGTGGGCCTTGTACCAAAGGGCGTCTAAAGCTGTTCTCAAGGATATGGGCTTTGCCATTCATAGTATCGACGACGTACAGAAAATGGCATGGGAGTCGCTCGAAGCTGAAATCGCAACGTGGATAAACTGCGTCAAAAAGTGCCGGGAAATTCTTCTTTTAGAAGAACGGAAGCTCGCTGATTCTGTTTTTTCGCCGGAGTACTCCTCGGTTTCTCAAAGTTTGTTCGGCGAATTTGCACGAGCCGTCGTGTTGCAGCTCCTCAATTTCGCAGAAGCTGTCGCGTTAACGAAGCGATCAGCTGAAAAGCTGTTCAAATTCCTCGACATGTACGAGGCATTGCGTGATTTGATTCTGACGATCAAAGAATTTCCAGAAGATTGCGTCGACGAGTTGACAGAAGAAACTGAACTGGTCAAAGCCCAGATTGGAGAAGCAGCGGTCGGAATCTTCTGCGATCTCGAAAACTCAATTAAAACCGATAAGGGAAGAATTCCGGTGGCCAACGGCGCCGTTCATCCCTTGACGCGCTACGTGATGAACTACCTAAAATACGCGTGCGAGTACAAGACCACTTTGGAGCAAGTATTTAACAAGAAATCCGCCATGGAATGCGACGCGAGCTCGCGTTTTGCAGAACAGCTTGTTAGCGTCATGGATTTGTTAGACAGCAATCTGGATGGAACATCAAATCTTTACAAAGACCCTTCGTTAAGATGCATTTTCTTGATGAACAACGGCAGATACATTCTACAGAAAATCAAAGGGTCGTCGGAGATTCACGATTTGATCGGCGACACTTGGTGCCGGAAGCGATCGTCGAGCCTCATGCAGTACCATAAATCATACCAGAGAGAAACGTGGGGAAAGATTTTGAAATGTCTTAGAGACGAAGGTCTGAAAATAAATGGAAAGATCAGCAAACCTATTCTGAAGGAGAGGTTCAAAAGCTTCAACACCATGTTCGACGAAACTCACAAAACTCAGAGTTTGTGGGTCGTGAGCGACGAGCAGTTGCAGTCGGAGCTCCGGGTTTCGATATCGGCGGTGATGATTCCGGCTTACCGGTAGTTTCTGGCGAGATTCAAGCAGTATTTGGACGCCGGGAGACAGAGCGAGAAGTACATAAAGTTCCAACCGGAGGACATTGAAACCATGATCGAAGAACTGTCCGACGGTAATGCTCCATCAACGGCGAGAAGAAAAACCTAAGACGAGGACGATAAGGGTATTTTTAATCACGCATTAGTTTAATTAATTCAGCATTGTTTTAAACAAGTGTAATTTATTGAGAGAAATTAGATATAATGGAGAATTAATACCTTCAATTTTTTTTTTGAAAAAGAACATACTCAAAAGTTAGCTCAGTTTGTCATCGGAATATAGACTGCCTAGTGACCAGTCCCCCCCTTTCGCCGGAATTCGGCGTTCCGTAACGCCACCCGATTATCTGAATCTGCAGGCCATGCCTTCTCTCTCTCTCTCTCAGTCTCTCTCTAGTTTCATTCTTATTCTGTTCACTGCAGACAACTGTAGCACTGTCACTGCATTAGGATAACATATTTACTAGAGAATATAAATCTTTTAATGGCGGGCACAGAGCATTAAGCAGCTCACTGGGCAAGCCCAACGCTTCACGCAATTAGGTCAGAGATAGAGAGAGAAGGGAACTGGATGGAAAAAGAAGCTGGCGGTCGGCTCAGGCAAAACCCAGAGTAAATGAAGGAGGAGAGAAAAAGAAGCTGGCGTTGGCTCTGTAACGTCAACATTTAAGCCTAGGGAAAAGTTTACTGAGTAGAGATTGACCAGTATTCAGTGTCAAGGCTGTCTGCGTTTACTACATGTCGGCTTTGGTCAATCCGCCTTTTTCCAAAGAAGATTAGACTCTTCCCTCTCTAACCCTAACGAAACTAGGAAAACGAAGAAGATGATGAGAAAGAAAGTAACTGAGTTGCTCCTTTAGTTGTGATCGTCGAGATGCTTCGAGACTAGTAACTTGTGTTCACATGCAACAAAACTATAAGATATTTTCATACACGAAACCTCGATATTTTTATAAGCATTGTTTCTCGGCTTTTCAATCAAACCCTACTTTATTTAGTCGATCTCGGCCCTTCATATTTCTACTTTTATCGAAATTTACAGAGTTTTTCTATAATGTCACTATTACTGCTAATACAATATTATTCATTTGTGATAGGACAATACAACAGATTAGTTATCGTTCTTGTAACCCAAAAGAGTATTATAATGTCTCTTAGTATTCATTCTACAATATTATTTAGTTTCTAGTGAAGCACATTCGTATTATTTTTTAATTTACAGTTCAAAACACAGTTAATGAATTAGAACTTTATATTTGAACAACATACATTTTTAATTAACAATCAATAAAATATAATATGGTACTTGACTTCATATGTTGGATCATCACAGTTTATTCTAGCTTTGTACAAATCCCTTATATTGAGTTCGTGCTACTCGAGATGACAATAACGACTCAAGAAATGTATTCGAATTAAGATTGCATACTATCCCAACAACGAAACTCTAGTAAAAAACAAACCATTTAAGAAAGTAAGGACGACCCATTTTCGGTTTGAATTGTCCATGAAAAGGGTCGCTTCGATCATCCCAAAAAAACACTCACCAAATTGGAGAACGACCAGAAAAAACATAAACTAATGTCGAAAGAACAAGTTTAAAAGCATTATTAACGAAGCCCGTGGCGTAAACATTCTCGAGAATCCACATGTTAAAAAAGGCAGACATGCGCGCGTAAGAGTCACGTCAGTAAAACTCCTCATCGCCATGAAAGCCAACAAAAAGGACGCAGACAGCCGTCTATGAAAAGTTGAAAACCCCATCTTCATCCCTTCCTTTTTCTTACTATTTTTAAACCCTAATTTTTTCTGACAGGCCGTACTCTATGTCCCAGACAATTTCTCCCCTGGCCGCCTCTATTCTCTGACAGCCTTGTTCTCATTGAGTGTTTAGAACAGACAACAATCCTATGAAAAGTAAACCCTACATGATCCTCAACGCACGCGCCGCGACAGAAATCTTTTATTATCACCGTAAATCCGTTCTATATAAACCATTGGATCTCTTCAATTTTTATCACCCTTTTTATTCAGACAGATCATCATCTCCGGCGACGAGAGGAAATGCAGTATCAGTACAAACCCGCAGAGTCGTCGTGGGCTTACTACATGTCGGCGGCGGTGCGGCAGTCCATGGCGGACCCACTAGAGCGAGTGGCGAGGCTTGCGTCGGAGAATGCGGTGGTGATATTCAGCGTCAGCAGTTGCTGTATGTGCCACGCCGTGAAACGGTTGTTCTCCGGCATGGGGGTGAGTCCAACGGTGTACGAGCTTGACCAAGACCCTAGTGGGAGAGAGATGGAGAGGGCGTTGCTACGGCTGATCGGAAACTCGCCGGCGGTTCCAGTTGTTTTCATCGGCGGGAGGTTGGTCGGAGCGATGGACAGAGTAATGGCGTCTCATATTAATGGCTCTCTAGTCCCTCTTCTCAAGGACGCCGGAGCTCTATGGCTCTGAGCGATCAATTTCATCGTTCCTCCGATGTTTCTAACATATTTTACATCAAAGAAATACAGTTCAAGCAGAGAAGCTAGATCCCAAAGCAGATGTTCTGATCAGACGGTCGATGATCTCTGACTAATTTCGAATGAAAAAAATCCAATCTTTTTTCACATAATAGAGCTCAAAAATCCATTGCTGACCATCATTGTCTGATTTGAAGCTTCCTAAACAAGTTGTCCATGAAAGATCTGATTTTTGGAACGATGACTGGTAATTGCATGCCAAAAGGTGTCATTATGACGTGGATTTATTACCGACCACGTCAGCAAGGTATGATGACGTGGAAAGATGCGTAAGCACGACAGATAGTGCCTGCTGTCTTAATGATGATGTTACGTTCTCTTCTCATAGAACTCTTAATGACTGGGCTTCTGCAACATCGTGAAGAAGCCCAAGTTTGCCCTAAAAATGACGTCATTTGTTGGAAATAATATATGAGAATATAATATTCTTCGAAAATTAATCGTAACATTATTAATAATGGTAGGCTTGAATATATATCGATTGGGAAAAGAAAATGACACGAACAAACGATTTTGCAAAACTCTGTAGTTTAAAATCTTTACCGCTCGAGTTAAATTCCTAGAGTTTAAATTCGCGATTCTTCCACGAATCTGATTTAATATTTATAAAATGATGGGCGTGACATAAGAAACGTTGATTTCTAAACTACTCGATGATCGATGGTATGATCTCATTTTCAATCGAAATGTTATAACATATTTTTTAATAGTTGCACATTGAAAGATGGAGGGAGAATATAGTCAACATTATTAAACAACTAGTGCTAAGGTAGGATAATTGATCTATTGAGCAATCTTAAATTTTTAATTTTAAAATTTGAAAATCTAATTGCTATTCTTGATTGCCGTGACAAAGAACATGGATTCTACCATGATAATTAACTAAAAATTGTGATAATAAAAGAGCTCTTAGGATAAGGTTTGAGCATGGTTGGGTCGCCCTATTTATGTTCAAAATAAACCATGTAGTCACGACCGCTTTGATTTTGAGTGTTGAGATTTTAGAATCGAGTCATGTAAAATTGGGATTCTGGATTTAGTTCTCACAATTCCTTTTCCAAAAAGGGTAAGAACCAAACCGAATCGAATTATTGACAAACATTCCCAAATCTACGAAAAAGTACACTACATGGTCTAAAAATGTCCGAACAAAAAACTTTAAATCTGAAAATCAAACCAACCAAAATGAAAACCGATCCATTTCCAATAAAAGGTGGAATCAAGCCAAGCAAGATCGTATTGTTTCGGGTCAAAATTAACTATTTCTTTCGAAACGGAAACCATTTCTTTCGAGATAGATAATAAAGACGACATTTCTATCGAAAATTGGATAAGATCGTAGTAGCAAATTCAATCTTTACCACAACTTTCTCGTAACCCTAATTGACTCAATAAATTATTAAATACTATACTAATGAATGTTACTCATTTTGTGTCACAAGATAAGACTTTTGCACTAAAATATAGTCAAAATTCCCATAAAAAAGCTTGAAACCCTAACTTCCTCTCTTAAAAAAAGCACCCCAAGATGGGTTCTAATTTTGATTAATATGTCAACTTTGTCTTCCCATTTTAAAATTCAACACACTTCTAAACAAATAATGCTATGAAACTATGAACGTGACATAATATGATTATATTTAGTGGGCCAATAATCATGGAAGTTGATCTTAGCACGCTCATCCTCCTCTTCCCAAGTCAATCTATTGTTTAACACAGCTGCCTTTGTGGCTCTAAATGTCGTCCAAAAATTATACTATATTCAAATGTTTGAATCAATCCACAATTTGGTTAATGCATGATGCCTATTTTAATCAAATGTAGATGGATTATAGGTGAAATACTATGAATATGTTGCCTTCAAATAGATTGTGAATATTTCAATGTGTGACATGTTAAATAATAATTTAATTTTAAAAATATGATAAACATTAGTTAAAACTCTGAACTTGAAGCATACGTGTGTAGCGGATATGGAAAACATTTCGTCCTGTGATGCACGTCTCAAATTTGACGAATTCTTTAACAAACTCGACGGTGAAATAACGTTTAACCTCCGATAATCTCTCTCCCACTCTTTCTCGACACTCTCATTTTGTAAAGTTTTGAGAATTTCATTAATTGGTGCTGAAATTCATCATCCTAATTTTGAACATTTTTGTAAAGTTTGAGTTATCTACGACTACTACAAATAATTCTAAAATCCAGCATACTAATTTTTGTTTACCTTAAAAAATAAAACATTGATATCGTTAATTGGTGCTGAAATATCATCGTTTCATGCTTGCTCTAATCACCCTTTGAAACCGCTTTGCTAAACTCGAACAATCTCGTTTCATCCTCGAATTTTTACAGGTGTCAGCACAGAAAGCAATGGACTAGGTTTAATGTGAAAAACGCGGAGAGTTTTCAGTTTTGAGGTTGAAATTTTGGTATTCGGCAGGCCAAAAATGGGATGAAAACCACGGTTAAAAATGATATGAGATTTGACTGATTCCAGCCCTTTAATTTCCTCGAAAACAGCCTCAGTTACCGTGCGTTTCTGCACCAGTGAAAACTTCAAAAAAAAGAAAGATGAATATATTAGTAAGCTTCCGCCATTAATGAAGTCAACGAAGCTTCGTCTTCGTCTGTTAGCGCTTCAGATTCATGCGAAAACAACTCAGCTAGTAAAAAAATACTATAATTATTATAAACATGTTTTGTTTTGCTGTTCTTTCCACCTAACGACCCTTCATCTTCAAAGCAAACAGTCCTTCGTCTAGTTCGCAAAGCTGGACTTTTGACGACATCGTAGAGGTGAAACCTTGAACCTCTGAAGCTCTCCAGCTCCTGCCATGGCGTTGACATTAGGGTTTTTATTTATTAATAATCAGCAATCACAAGGTTTCAACTGTTCAATCTTTATATTAACTATATATATATATATATAATATGCAATTATTTGTTTGTATTTACTTGGACGTGGTATAAAACCAAAGAAATTTAATAAAAAAAAGCTTGAAAATTAGTTATTAAAAAATGGTTTCGATCATTATCCCAACCCGAGGGCTTGGCTGGTGGCTTTATATATATCTTGTATCTCTCCATGGGATGGTCGCCCTAATCCAGAGGCAAACTGAGTTCGAAGCATAACTCGTGAGCGAGTTAACGCGCCTCCTCCGATCTTCTTTTTGCTTTTTCTTCTCACAGGCTTCCTCTTTGATCCACCATCTGGGTTATCCTCTCCATGTGAACCCTCTTGTACCTTTCTGTAATTCCTTTGAATCTGACAAATTTCATTATCTGTCAGCCGAAATTCCGAGAGAAATGAGTAATACGATGCGGCCGAGGGTCAAGGTCATGTTTCATCTCGTCTACGACAGAGGATAAATCCATTTCTCCATCTTCGTTTTGGTTTTGGTTTTCGTGTTTTTGTTTTCTTTGTCGTGTGGTGCGAAAATCATGGACGTGAATTACAAGGAGAAGACGGTGAAAAAAGGGCTGATCTCGACGACATGGGCGCGGTGCAAATCAATCGGCGGCGGTCGGAAACGGACATCCTCGCCGAGAAAACGCAGCGACGCGTTGAAAACAAAGAGTAGATCCTGGCCTCGTCTGATTACAATGGCGGTGGCCGGAGAAGAAGCACCGCCGGGCGATTGGAGAAAACGAAGAGTGGCGCCGGAAGGCTGCTTCTCCGTCTACGTCGGAGATCAGAGAGAGAGATTCATCATCAAAGCCGAGCATGCAAACCATCCTTTATTTCAGATTCTTCTCGAGGAAGCTGAATCGGAATATGGATACAATAGCCATGGCCCTCTTTGGCTTCCATGCAAAGTTGAAATCTTTCGCAAAGTTCTGCTCGAGATGGACGACGATGGTTCCGAGATTCGCAAGGGCTGTGGCTACCCTCTCCGGCACGGCGGCTACCACCTTCTCAGCCCGTCTCGAACCATAGCCATAAACCAGTTCTAAGAATTTTTCCATGCTTTTCTATTTTCTTTCATTCAATAAACAAAAAAAGGCTAAATTTCTGTCTATTTCATTTCATTACATGTTCAGTTCATATGAATCTTGTACTGTTCGAAATGGTAATGCAAAATTAGTCTGAAACTAGAATTATCATCTACTTATTTATCCAATTGCACGTTACCCACTTGCATCAGATCATAATATAAAAAGCGGGTTTGTCACATGTCATATTGCATCATCTGTGACGATTTATGACCATCTGCACGATGATTTATTAACACCGCCTTTCATTTTCTTGAAAACAACTTGAAATTGAACCTATTTTGTGTGGATGAGCTGTTCTTAATCATGAGTTAGTGAATGACAGAGATGTGCATGAAGAAACTTAGTAACACACCAGTTGCTTTCTTCAACGCCAGAAAGTATCACACTTGTGATTTTCTTTCCAATAGCATATATATATATATATATATTATAATTTTAGCACAAGTAGTAGCTAAATATTGATAAAGATATTCAAGCGATTGTAGTGATAACGATTTGCGGAAAAGCCATGCACCTTGGAAGAGAGGCTGTTCCACCCTTGATTCGCTCCATCTCAGACGACGATAAAGCAATTTGATCGGGGATGGAAAATACTGCTTCTTTAGCACCTGAGTATCCACATTCGGAGGCGACGAAAGGGAGATCACTGAAAAACATCGATAAAAATCATAATTCTAGCTATATTTATCGCCTTTGGATGCTTCATGAAACATGGAAGGAGGATGAAAATTTACCTGCCCCACATGACTCGGTTTGCGCCGAAACTCGACACCACTCGAGAGAGTAAAGGAGATAGATCTTGGTAGGGAAAGGCCGTCCTTGACAGCCTAAATAATGCACTGAATTTCACATAGATCTGCTGAGAAGACATATCAAACGAGTTTAAGATGACCCCTCGAGATGGGAGTTTATAACATGTTTGAATGAAAGCCACTCTTACTTGAGGAAATCTTGATGACTTCAATATATCAGAGAAGGTAGCATTTTGCTCATCATTTCTACAAGATAATAACAAAAAGAAAAAGCTTATATTACATTAATAGAATAAGGATCTAAGTACTCTAGAGTGCAGGAGTGACGTGGCTCACGTAGGTGGCTTTCAGAAAGCCATATGATCAAGCAAGACAAAAGTAGAGGAAAATTCTCCACATAGTTCTTCTATCTCTCTGATGTGAAGGTCGAGTCCCTGAAAAGAAGTATCATACAAAATTTTCTAGATGACCGATTGACCGCGAATTTCGCAACTGATCGAAAAAGAAAGTACAAAATTAGACAAACAGATTGAGCGTTAAAAAACCATTTTGGAGACAAATATAGAGAAAAGCGAAATTAACTAATCTTAAATGAGATCCACTATGCAGATCTATCGGCCTGAAGCAAGAGAATTCAAGTCATCGAACATCATTAAATTGATATTAAGATACCTTCATACACATAAACCCTACTGGTATCCCGAGTTCTCCTGCTAGCGAAAACATTGCCTTCCCAACTTGATTTGTCATCTGCACTGACAAAAAAAGAATATGCTCCACAACCTCTCCTAACTAGCAAAAAAGATTACAAATGAGATGGGAAAACTAATAAGATACTCTCTGGAAAATAGAGTCGTAGTACTGAAAGTGCGCATTTTGATTTTGGTTCGTCATTAGCAGCATTGAATAAATCTTTAATCTAAAGTAGACAAAATTGACGACTTTTAAAGGATATGAGCCACAAACATTGTTCTTTTTCTGTGATAATCATGTATGATTTCTACGACCATTAAGTTGATAATTTGCTTATATCGGATATTGAAGCAGATAAAATATTCGATGATGCAATGGAATACCTTTTGGTCAGAAGGCCACAAGTAAGGATTAAATCGAACTGCAACAGTGAACTGAAAAATAAATATACAAAACTGAAAACGAGCATCTAAAGCGAGAGAACTCTAACAGGAAAATACCTCGGAATTGCATCAGTGAGTTTTGGGATTTAAGTTTAGATGAATTTAAAGAGAAGAATTCAGGTCATTTAGTATATGACAGATTCATTTCGAGATTCAATTCCTATCTATTTCAACACATCAATTCATGCAATTTTTCTGCAGTAGAATTAAAATGGTTGCCGTAACCAAGAATGTATAAAAGAGTAGTAAATTGCAATGTCTACCTACCTGGTCACATACGAATGGTCAAACTTATGGTTGATAGGCTGCACTATAAGGGCCCCAGCTTCTCCAGCTTCCTCCATACACTGAATGTATTTAAATGAAAAATGAGAGAACTTGTAACTCGCCCGATAGAGTTTTGATGCTTCTACTTTAGTTATTCAAGTTTTCATTAAATTCGAAGATCTAGAGGAGCAAACTAAGCAAAAAGCTACGCAGAAGATAACCTGGAGCAAGAAATCGAGGTTTCCACGTAAGGTAGGTTCTTGAGAAGGAAAGTAAGGATATTTACCCGCAGCCTTCACAAACAATGAACAAAAGTTTTATCCAAGAAAATTGAAAATCCCATTTTCTAGTATTGGAAAGAAGAAAAAAAATTAGGATTAGTTCAGTTTCCAAGCACGAAAAGCATTTCCAAAGAGCAAATTAAACCGTACCCTAGTTTGGAGATGTGACATTACCTCTTGAGGCGATGCCCAAACGTGTAAATGGGAAACGATGATTTTGGTGGGAGAAGCAGTCGATTCTTCTCCATTGCTAGACATTCGAGGTGCGATCACTCTGAAAATTGAGTTTTTTGAGAACGATGGGTGAGAGGGCACAGGCGTCGCGAACAGAGGTTTCAGTCCGACTGCCATGGAAGCTGTGAATGGCAATTCGAAGCTATTTTTTCAGAGATTTCCTAGACCGTTCCCATCTCCGTCAGAAACCAAAGATTTCTTCCACTTGGTTCGAAAGACAAAATGATCATTCTCCAATTACAATTGGGCCTCAGCCCAATACTCGTCCAGTCGTCCTTAGTAACCCAATAACTTTGGCCCACTCCTTGTTTTTTCAGAGATTTATTATTACATCATTTTTTACTCTTGATAAGACGTTAAAATTAACTAAAATAACTAATAAAATTAACTAAAATAACTAATGAAAGAGTATACACTAAATTATAATAAAATTGAAAATATTCATTAATAATTTATAAAGTTAAAAATTATCAACATAATTCATGAACAAATCAGCAGTATCCTTATTTTTAATCTGTTTTGCTGCATAATAAATCCGCATGGTGATGGGGCTACTGTCACGTGTTTCTTTTCACTGAACCAATATTCCAACTTTGCCACTAGAGAATGGAGGGGACAAGTGGGGCCCGCCGGAGGCGCATGAGCCGGCAGGGACCAAATCACGGTGAAGGCTGTGGGCCCGAGACAGTACTGATGGATACTTGGGATGATGACACGTGTACTGCGGAGCAGGATCAGATGGGAAACATCACCAGCGCAGAAAAAGAAAGCGACTCATCGTAAAGAGGCATGGAGATGCGTGACTCTCTCTCCGTTAAGATTCTGTCGGTGGATTCAATTGAGTTGTGGTGATAACAAATCATTCTTGTTTTTTAAGGTCACTGTCAGAATCATACGACCTCCCTTTCCTCAGATCTTTTAAACGACATGTCGGCCCCGGGTCTTAAATTCTCCGTTTCTTCACTCTCATAAATTTTCAACTATACCCACATTAAAGTGATGTGTCTCGTCATCTGTCACAATATATAACGATTAAATCATAATATGACATTTCAAAGACTGAGCTGGAGTCCATCAACCCACAAAACCACGAGACCAACTAAATACTTCGACAAAAGTCCAATAACCCCAAGAAATTTACATTGATTCCAGCTCAAATTCAAATTAAATCAAACAAAACCAAGAAAACCAACTAAAAACGATCAATCACGAGTAGTGAAGGTAGTGGGACAAGTGAATGAATGTATAATAAAGCATCAAGAGATCATGGTAAAATGGAAGCGACAGCTATAACGGTACAAAAAACTAAGTAGAAATCAGCATAGCAAAAGTGAGGATACAAAGGAGTGATTGGGACCATTATGAGTTGCCACTCAAAAACAATTAACACGTTAGTTTCCCCTTTACTTATTTAATGTACCCTTGTTTTAGTGAGTGTGACCTCACCCAATTGACAAGACTTTTTACCTGCCACACCCATAAAATACCCTCAAAACATTATCATAATTGCAACCATATTATAAAAATGCCATCCTAGACCGACCCATTTTGTCACAAAATGATTATGTCTATGTGTATATCTATCCATAAACATAACTCAGATGGGGAAATGGAGGAATTCATATGGAGATGAGCATATATTCATGAAAGCTGTAGAAAGTTGACATTTTTTTTCAAATGAGATCAACTAAGATTGACCTGTACATTTTGGTGAAGTCTATGGGCGAGGAGAAAGGTCTCCAATATTTACAGGCACTGAGCATCGCCTAATAGACAATCAACTTCTCAAGAATATGATTTGATCAACCCCAAATTGTAAAGAAACTTTTCGGATCTAGATCTGAAGATATTACCGAGCGATAATTTGCTGCTCTCCGGTGGGGAAGATTTCGAGCAAATCTCATCGTCTGTTACTCTGAGTATCGTGAGTCCAATCTCTTTCCGAACTGCCTCAATCGTTTCGCTTTTGACCGGATTTCCGGAAGCATCTGTCACATAGAAGACATTCACTGCTTGGGAGCCTCTTGTTGCAACTTCGGCTCGAGTAACAGAGAGACCATTTTCTCTAAATATTCGAGTCACATCGGATAAGAGCCCTACCCGATCATCACTACAAAGCTCTAGTCTGATACCCTGAACAATATAAACCAAATCCAGCTTTAAAAATTCATTCTTTTGACCAACCCAGATAGGAAAATACACAAACAATTAAGCCATTTTTTACTTTCCTACCTCAGATGTTCTTCTTTTGATAGCAGCCTCTAAGCAATGGATTACTCTTTGCCTCTCTGCTTCAGAACTAATAGGACTTCCATCCATATGTCTGATGTAGTATTCCTATATAAAATCATTCAAATTCATGTTTAAATTATTTCTTAACCAATCAGAAACAATAAAATACAACCACAAAGACGATTCCAAGTTCCAACCTGATAGGCCTCCGATTCTTCGGCAATCACAGTTGCATGGTAAACTACATATTGCATATCGGTCAATGTACAAACTGTATCGAATAAGAGCTTCGGCCGGTCCGGGCATCTCAAGTTCACAGCCGTATATCCCTTATCGACGCAATTTTCTACGGTCACAAGGGGTTTATTCCGATCATTGGTTGAGCTAGAATCCGAATCTTCAACATCATAGTCACGATCAGCATACATCATCTGATGTAGCCGCCTTTCCTTGTGAGTTGACCCCACAGAAACGGCAGTGTTGGCACTTCTCTTATCTCGGTCTCCCTTCAGGACGTTTAGGAGAAGCTGTTTGATTTTGGCCAGACGATCTACATCGTCGATCGCCAATCCATTAGCCTCGTTGGTGATGTGAACAACCGATGCCATTCTTGCATTGTGGGTCCAGACTTCTGCAGCAACGACATTACATTTGAGATCTGTAAGAACCGCAAAAATCACAGAGAGCAAGCCCGGTCTGTCTCTTCCGGTTAATTCGATGGTTGTATGTTCGATTGTTGATTGGACCCCCACAGACCTTCTCAAGGACAAGCTTCGAGCTCTTGGACCTAATGACTGCAACAAATAACTTTCAACGATGAATCCAACTTTTATTCAAAGATTATTAACTCTTCTCTCTTCTTCAATAACTAGATGTTCTTGGGCTAACATGTGTTAATTGTATCATGATGCCCCAGATACTCAAAATCAGCACAATAACATTTGATGATTTTCAGAATCTCATTAGAACTTGAGAAAAAGGGAAAAGTGCCAAATAATGGAGAATAGTTTTGAGAGTCTACCTGTTGGATGCGTTCAGCCACATTATCTTCAGATAGTTTATTCCCGTGTTGATCAGTGACGTGGAAAACTGAAAAAAGATGTATGAATAAGCATGAACAGAACGAAAGATTTGAGATCCCAGATCATGAACTTGAATGCTAACCATCCATAAACCATTCTCCATCCGAAGAAATGTATGCCCGTCTGATTATGAGATTCAAATCCGTAAGAATTTGAACCACCTCTAAAAGACTGCCCCGTTTATTCGCACTATCTACCTGCAATTATCGAGAAAAAACGATGATAAAGCTTGAATACCGTGGAACACGAAGAAAAATAAAGCAATTTGATCAAATACCTTAATCAAAGTGGCTGCCCTGCTCGAAGTATTATCGATTGTGACCCTGCAAATCACAAGAGAACAAGAAACAGGATCAGAAACCCACGAAGCCTATGCACTCAAACTCCAAAACAAAACCTCAGAACAAAAAAATAGTACGGAAAAGAAAATCTAATCAGCATCCGAAATATCCCTCCCCCGATAAATGGGAGGAAAAAAGACTCAAAATACCGAAGACCCTGATAAAGAAACGACGGACGAATTACGATGGATTGAATTACCGGGGAGGGTTCATTCTGATCACAAGCTTGGCATACTCATCGTCAGCCGGAAGAGGAGAAGACCAGCAATCCATGAGAGAGAAAAAGGTTGAAAAAGAGAAAAGCTTGGGGGCTGGGAGACGAAATCTGCGATGGAGAATTGGAGCAGGGAAAAATGGCGGAGAGAGGGTGGCAGTGCGTAGTGAGTTGGTTGGGTGGGGGTGGCTCTTGAGTTGGCGAAGAGGTCTGGACGCACCATAACTAATTTTTCTTTTTCATTTTATATCCTCGCTGTTGTGGGTGTCTGGCCTTGGACCACATCCACCCCTTTTTTTTTTAATTTATAAAATTATTTTCTTTCCGATATTAAATATTATTTTCCATTTCTCTATTTCACGTGTATACTACGAGTTTCATTTAGCGAGATTTTTTTAATTGATATTTCTCATCGCTTTCGAGCTTCGTCGATCTCCTCTTGCTAGAGAATTTTGAACTCGTTTAGAAATTGATGAACAAGTCAGAAACGGAGTAAAAACGACCAATTCAAACGAAAAACGTGGTTGATGCATGAATGCATGCAAAATGGTTAATTTGCAAAGAGTAATTTTAAATTATCTTCTTATTCTATACGATGAATCATCAAATCATGATTGAATTCGATGTAGCAAATATAAGAATATTACTTATAGTTTAATACACTAATTATGTTTTATCTGGATCAATTAAAATTTGACACATCAATGTAAATAATAAAGAAATAATCTTAAATCTCTACTAAATTAAACAATCAAAATTCGGTCAATCTCGTGATTTCACTTGACACCCGTGAAAATAATCTACGATTTTAAGGACTCTCGATTGATCGATGAAATGTTAAATTGACGATTCTACTAGATTCTGGGTCGATCCAAACCCGATCGCAGCCTACCCTTTGTTAAACCGGCTACCATAATTTATAAAATAAATATAGCCCCATATTTAGATCATCCAAAGTTCTCCTAAGAGAATCTTAGGAGAGATTTTTTGGCATACTCTTAAAAGGGGACCCTTTTACTTAATTCCTAGGCTCTATTATTAGGAATACTAATTGAAAAGGAAATTATTGTTGGATTTTGGAAATAGTTAAGGCTGTTCCATTGTAGTGGGGAGATCCTGCTTAGCTGTATGGTTGAAATCGTCAGTGGCCCCTCTGCCGCCGCCGCCGGTGGTGGTGGCAGAGCCTAGTGCAGCGTTTCAGAGTGCGCGTTGTGCGAGTGTGTCCGGCCACTTGTGGAATAGAGCCACTGCAATCTTCGATCTTCCTCTTTTCGATGATATTTCTTCTGAGATTCTGATCTTGTCAGCTTCTCTAAAGATTGTAATCTTTGTAAAAACTTAGATTTATTTAAGTTTTGTCTTCTTCGTCAGTCAACTCTTGGTTAACTCTGCTCAAGTTAGCTTCCTCAAGCTATGTTTCAAGGTGAATTAAAATTAAAATTATAAAATACAGGTTAATTATTGTTTAATTACATATTTAAAAAAATTATTATATTTAAATTAAGTTTTAAAGAATTTTATCGAGTTTGGAACTAATTTTCAAATTTATATCAAGTTTTATTTATTTTTATACTTTATTTTATTTGATTTTAAGTTATTTTTTTACTCACAGTCTAGTTTTATTTTTAAAATTTTTAATATTTGAGACAAATATTCAGTTCAAAACTGGCAATTTCGGTTCAGACTTTGATCCCGATCTTGTTTTGCTCACTCATAGTAGAAGTCATTTGTGTAGAGTAAGTAGTACAACACATTCATTCTCGAAATTTCTTTTTACATTCGAAATAACAGCAAGAAGGGTAACATGAGCTCAGTTCTACTATTTCCGGTGTTTGAATTCGATTAGGGCAATAAATAACAACTTGCTTTATTTGTAGGAGCCATGAAGTTGAAATCCATTTGCATGTGGTCTGATTATAAACTGAACCAGCGTCACCCAGCACTGGACCACAAAAGATTGCAGTATGTTAGATTTATTTTTTTAATATATTTTTTATTGTACATGATGACGTGTCAAATTATAATTAATCTACTTAAAATATAATTAAAATAATTATTATAATATCTATTGTAATTTTGAATTATCTTTATTAAACTTGTGATTAATCCCAATTTGAATACGATTTTGATTAGTTGAGTTTATTAAAAATTGGACCTTTCATCTTCTCTTGATTTTCAGCGCACATTTTTCGCAATGTTTTTAGAGTATCCCAGTATAATAGTTGTCTCCTGCGACAGCACAATCAACCCTTGAATTAAAATAAAAAAAATACATATTTATTCGAAAAATAGAAATAAAATTAAAAAGTGAATACCTCGGTCTTACTAGAAATCACGCCGGAAGTTCGCCGGAAACCCAGACTTCCGGCATGGAATCCCCGTGGCATTTGATCCGTGGGCTTGGACATGCAAAATTTTCCAAAACAAACGGAAAATAGTTAATTTTTGTCCAAAATTTCGTCAAATAAACTGAAAAAGAAAACACGTACCTTTTCATGCCCAAGATCATCAATGGAGGAGTCCAAAGCCTTACCACCCTCCTTCGCCAGAAACTTCACCTCTGGTCAATGTGAAAACCCCACCTATTTTTAGATCCGCCGAGCACATATGCTCATCGTCGTCGTTAATCTCTTGAATTTCGTCGAAATTCCCACATCCTAGATTTTCCCGAGAATCTCTTCACCGTCTGCCTCCGTAGCTCCGGCGCATCGACGTCACGCGCCGACGCCATTCCCTTCTGTTACGCTGTGAACAGGTAGTTCCTGTCGGCGGAGACATAGCTGCCTTAGGAGAGTCGAAACCCGGCAGATCTCGAAGGAGAAGAAGAGTCATTCTCCGAGTGTTTCCATAGAAAATCATTGGTCGGAGCTTCTGTAATCGACGTTGTTTTCTTCGACGATATTGGTTTTTCTCCTTGAATGCGTGAGTTGCAGAGAGAGAGTAACGAAGAAAGACAAAAATGGTGATAGCGCTGTTTTCGACTATTCTAGTCATGACTAATTGATAAATGCTAACGTACGCCTCAAGCTCCAATTAGGAAGCAAATACGACATTCTTGTGTGTTTTGAAAAAAAATAGCCAAAGCAAAAAATACTGAATTAAAAGTAATAAAAAACCAATAAATTTGATTGATAAGAAATTTATTCGAATTTCTATTAATACGAAATTTATTCGAATTCAACCAATTTGATTTTGTGTAAACCAAACTACTAATCCAAATAAATTAACTATCAATAGGAATTGGAATAAATTCTTTATTGATTCCTAATTGATATACAAAGCGTAGGTTAGCATCTACAATAAGCCATAACCAGAATTACAGAAGATCCAACCAAGGGTGTGCTGGGGAAACACTCGGAGGACGACGCTCCGTCTGATTCGAGATTCGCGGTCTTTGGGCTCACCTACGGCGGCGACGGCCACACCGTCGAGAGCTACCTGTTCACTGCGTCACAGAAGAGTATGGCGTCCGCGTGTGACGTTAACACGCGGGATCTACGGAGGTGGACGATTAAGAGATTCTTGGGAAGATCTTGGATTTGGGAAAATCGACGAGATTCAATAGATTAACGAAGCCGTCGAGCTTATGTATTCGACGGATCTGAAAAATAGGTAGGGTTTTCAAATTGGGCAGCGTCGAGTTTTTGGCGAAGAAAGTGGGTTCGTATGGCTCTATCTGTGAATTCCTCCATTGATGGCGAGCTTCTTGAAACGGGCATGCAAAAGAATATATAGCCAATAAAATTCTCAAATCTTATCTCAAATCTTAACAACTTATTATTTTCAATTTTTAATTTTGAATTTCAATTAAAAAAATTGAAATGCAAATAAATTTATGAAAATTAGTTATCATAGAGATATCCATAGAACTTGGACCATCAACTTAATTAATTTATTATTAATGTTCTAAATTAAAAGTTTAAATTTAATTTTTTTTGTGTTAAACTATAAATTATGATGGTAACCGAATCCCAGGTTTTCATAAGATTGAAAATCTTGAGGCTTCGCTGCAACAAGAATCAAGAAAATCAAGAACCAATGCATGCACGGACATAGCTCAGTTAGCTCAGAGATGATAGATTTAGTATAAAGAGCCTAGGTTTGACGTCTGCGTTGTCCAAGTGTCGGAATTGTTACCCTCAATGTTGGGGTAGCTCTTTGGAACATCAAGTTAAAGTCTCCTATCTCTGGGCCGCTGAGTCGCCGTGATTAACCCTCTCACATGTTGCGGGCGGAGGTGTAGGGGCATTGAGGACGAAAAATTTAGTCTTTTGGTATAAAGAAAATCAAGAACCAAACTCAGCACAGTAAAATAAAATATCACAATTTTTTTAAAACTAATTAAAAATTCAAAGACACTTTGGCTATAGAATAAAATATAAGTGAAATGATAAAACTAAAAATTATAATTGGCATCAAACAAATAAATAAAATATTAAGACAAAAATAACTTCAATCTTCCATGATTAAATAAATTTAATCTAAAATTACTCATAAAATAAACCTAAAACAAACAATTTCGTCAAAAACTTTCAAGGTCAATGATATCGATGAAAACTTTCAAGGTCATCGTCGCCACTCCGGTACCCTCCCCGAGTAGAGGTGTACTGTGACGAGCTATCATCTTCTTCGACGCTTCTTTGTTCAACTACTGTCACGATTTTGTTGTTCCGTTTGCAAATGTGTTTGACGAGTTTATCCACGTCAAAAATACCCTGCACCGTCACCCGTGGATTCTCATCGTCTAGAGTCACCCTCGTAACTCCTTTGATCGAGCAGATAAACGTCAAATTTTTCGATATCGTATCTAATACGCGATATTAAATGAAATACAATGGAACAAAACAAAGAATTTAAAGACATTTTTCAAAATAAAAATTGAGATGGTATTGAAGTTACACCTTTCATCTTCTCACAGCTTCTCTCGACTTCAATAGAACATTTGTCGCAGTGCCTCGAGTACGAAGTACCACGATTTTCTCCTGTGACACCATAATCAAATCAACCCACGAAATAATTAAAAAAAAGAGTCTACATTTATTGAAAAATAAAAAAAGGGAATACCCTGGACTGGGAATAAGCGTTAGGGTGGGTCTTAGGTTTTGCCAAAAGGAGATTCCTTAGAGTCTCCATTGTTGAAGGCTTCTTTCTCTGCCCTCGATTCCTGTAAATCTTGGAGAAGAGAAGACCCTCAACGCTCGTATTTATACAAGCTAAATATTACCAAAAATATTATGGAAATAATCACATTTAAGATGGTAATATCTCAGGATTGACAACGCCGGAGCTGGCTCTCCACTGGAAATCTCGCCGGCAGGCCGCCGGGAACCCATCAAACAAAATCTAAAAATTACGACCAAACCGGGTTTGGTGGCACATGGCAAACATTGACGACCTTCTCCCCTTCCTTTTCCAACCCTAATCCTTTTTCACAGTCACTCTATTAAATGAACTCTTCTTCTTCTTCTTCTGCTTCTTCTTCTTAGCCATGAAGATTAAGAACAAGGGCAAAGTTTATCCATCCCCTTCCTCATCTTTTACTATCGCTTCTGATGATGTTCTTCCCCACCCAGACTTCTTCTCCATTTTCAAACATCTTCCGGCCGCCGTGTTTCTTCTCGTTTCTGCTCTCTCGCTCGAAGACCGGGAGGTCTTGGCGTATTTGATTAGCAGGTCTTTCAAATCTGTAACTCCACCTTCCATAGTTTCTGAAACTAAGAAAAGATCTTCTAAGAGAGTAGTAGTTGGTGGTAGTGGTTGTGGCCATGGCAGTTCGCATAAGCCGCCGGTGTTTGACTGCGACTGCTTTGACTGCTACCGGAGCTACTGGCTCCGATGGGACTCCTCCGCTAACCGCGAGCTAATCCACCAGGCAATCGAGGCGTTCGAAGACCAGCTAACCACCGGAGAGAACTCGAAGAGGAACTCCGGAAGGAGTAGAAGACGGGACCGAACTGTCCGCCGGGATCTGGAAAAGCCTACGAGTGCCCAAGATGGAGTCAATCGGGGAAGCGACGGGAGCTCTCTTTCGCCAGAGCCGGTGGGCGATAGCATCGTCTCAACTTCTCGGTGTAACACGAGAAATCTCGAAGAAGGGGAAGCAGGGAACGCTTCGGAGAAAAAGGAGATAGTAAAGCCAGCGGCGGCGGAGATGGAAGAGCAGCCGGAGGAAGAGGACGACATGTCGGCTATCATACGAGCATCGTCGGCTGGCAACTGCCACGACAAGGGTATAGCAAGAAAGGTTCTGCCGGACGTGTTGGGATTATTAAGTGATCGCTTATGGAGTCTTTGGAGTCCGCAAAGGCAGTGAAAATGGCCCTTCTCCTTCAACTTTGGTCTTGGAAAAAAAAGCCGGTGGTTATTATTCATTCCCTGTCAGACAAGAGAAAGATATGGCCATTTCAATGCACTTAAAAAACCCTTGTTTTTCTAATTACCCAATTTGCACGTGGCAAATGTAATTTTTGTTGAAAATTTAATGTCAGTTTTTTATTTGATTTCATATATATTCTAAAATAATTTTGTGTATTTTTAATGAATTAAAAAAAAAAGCAAAATCTACTCAGGTGAATAGTGAATACGACCCTCCTGCTATATTTGAAATTATAAAAAGCGTAAAACCCTTGTTTTTATATGATCTGAGAAAGCATAGGTTAGAATAAAAGTGTGAATTTTGGACGATTTGTCAAATGGGTTCGGATTTTTAGGTAACTTTTGATTTCTTTTTAATATTTATTTCATAATTTTTTGGGTATTGCATTGCCCTCTAAAACATGTTCCCTAAAGTTGGGAAAACGAAAATGGCTACGTTTATTTATTTATTTATTTATAGAGCTATTGGAACTCGGGAGTAAATGCAAACGGGTTTCATAAAAGCAACAAACGTTTTCTTTGTTTGATTTAAGTTGACGATTACAATTTATTATAATAATGACAATTATCAAAGGCTTTTTATACTCAATGTGAGATTAATTCTCTAAGGACACTAAATATTTAATTTCATCAATTTATACACGTTTTGATGACACATTATACTTTTGATTCTATCATTTTCCACCTTGAAGCATCACCCACAGACACTAGTCATCCAATTTCTTCAAGTCTAATATATTTCCTCCCGAATAAATTTAAAAGTGAATGTAAACGATTTTATTTTATTTTGAAGTCACTCTTAATTTTAGAATACCACGTGATAATTGTCCTATTGAAAATGATCTCCTCAACCTCGGCTTCTTCGAAAAAAGCTCAAAGACTCGCCTTCCACCTAAATAAAAATGGTCAGACTGCACCAGTTCGGCACACAAGATTACATTTTTCGGCCCTGCCACATTAAGAATACGCTGGCTTAGTCATCCTTAGCTCTATCCATTCAAAATATAATACAAGGAAAAACTTTAAAATTAATTCTACGCATATTTGACTAAAATACACGTTAATGACTCAAATAATGGTTAAGAAATAATAAAAAATAAAATATAAAAATAAGATCACATAAGTTGAAATTGTCTTAGCAAATTAAAATAAAAAGAAAATATATCGTCTGCATTTTATACAATGAAGTCAACTACTAAAATATCAATAATAATAACCAAAAAAATTAAGATAGCACCGATTATTTTACCTATAAATCAAAAGCCATCATCGATAATTTGCAGGTTTCTCCGAAAAAATAATATTATAAATAAAGGAGAATTCAGAATTAAAGTATCAATAAACAGATCTATGGATACAAGTTATTAGAAGAGAAGAATGTCTAGCAAGCACCGTCCATGTAATCAATCAGTAAGTCCTCCACCAAGCCTCTGTCTGGCATTCTTCCTGCAGCGCCATAAATGGGGGCTAGCCCTCCCTTTATAGGACCTGGATTCTCCTTTACCTGAATTATTTCATATAAAAAGTAAAATAAATTAACCATTTTTATTTTATTTTAATTTTTTTTTGTTATGTTTATGAAGTTGACTTACAGTATGGACGGATTCTCTCAGATCTCTGAGGAAGTCGTCTACAACTTTGACATGTTGAAGCGTGATACATATATGAATGCTGAATCAAGCACAAGAGAGGTATGTTCAATTTCAGAAATGTAATCTTCTAAAGGAATTGAATAAATCTAAGATCATGAATTTATTTCCTCACTTTCATTTGTGCATAATTTTGTTCAAAGATCAATTGTTTTCTGTATGAATCTTTCATTCGCGCGAGAACGATGAACATGTCTAAGAAATTAATCCCAAGACTTATTCGGTCGATCATGATGTCGATCATGATGTCATTCACTTCGAAGACAGAAAAAATGATTCTATAATTCTTTTTTCAGTATTTCTTATTATTTCAGTTTGGAAATTGAAACCTTTCTATTTGCATTATCTTGAAGCATGGTCATCAATATACGTTCATTCTGATGGAAAAATGCTGAATAAATTCACCTGTTGGGTCTTTGCAAGGCGTTCAAATGCCAGCCTTTGGAGGACATGAGATCATTGACTTCAAATATGTCAATGCTACGGCATCCGAATGCTATTATCGTCATGTCTGGTTTTCCGATGATAAATAATTCTGGAATATCACTTATCCTGTACGGTAATTTGGCAATTAGTTATCCAAACTAATCCGAAAAGATTTAAAGAAAAGTGCATCACAAGTCATCAAATACCCTTTTTGTATCTTTTTGGATACTTCCATAATCTCCCTTGTGTTCCTCAAGTAACCTATCGATGTGATCGAAAACAATTACTGGCCTCCTCCATTGATCAGACTAAATCGATAACAATATCATGCAAATTAAATGGTTCAGCCATAATAAGATTTATCTAACTCACCTTCTTCGCCTAAGGATAGCATTGCTGCCCATGCCCCAGCAATCAAACTACCTGGCCGGCTTCCAGCCACAGTCGGAGACACATACAGTCCACCTGTCCATTCGGTGACTGTACAACATGTCACATAATACGTGGAAAAATGTCAGTTACTTAGCGCCCGCAAATAAAACAAATTTTCTTCCTCGATCCATTTAAATCGAATTGGGAGAAGTATTCTTACCAGCAACAAACTGATGCTGTTGGAGAAAAATCAAGCAACAAAAGTCAGTACCCTCACCAAGATGGTTCAATAAAAATGAAGTTAGCGAACAGAATAATAAACTTCATAACATAACATAAAAATTAGATGAATAGTTGGTGCACAAGAAAGTAACATTTCATGAGTTTACTCGTGAGCTGACCAATTTGCCAACGTCAATTATAAGAAATGTCAGATATATAAATATATATGATGGGTCATTAAGAAGGAAAGTGTAAAAGATTGATTAGGGGGATGATAATCATCAATCCTAAATAAGCATTTGACAGGCAAAGCCACATCATAACTGGTTTATCTTCTTTATCATTGAAAATTACAACAATGGTTTTATTTTTCAGATAATCTTATGTTTCCGAAAACAACTAATAACACATTCAAATAATCTTAAGAGTAGGAGCAACAATATTGGGACAATCCCTTTAGTCCGGGTCCTACTCAGAATCAGAACAACATTTAAATCCAAAACAGTTAACAGATTACCTTTCTAATATCATGATTTCGATATAAAACCACACTTGTTCCTTTAGGAGCCAACCCATATTTGTGCACATCTACCGATATCGAGGTAACCCCTTCAACGGAAAAATCAAAAGACGGGATTGGATACCTGAAATCAAGGAGTTGTTGGGCAATGAATCCAAGAATCATAAAAAAAGATAAAATTCTGGATACTGGTGAAAACTTTACATCCCAAATGATGTGCTTGGATGCGCATAATAAGAGGTTTATGCAAAATACAAGATGATCAAGATATTTTTTTAAAATTGGAATTTCTTAATGATATCTGAAATGTTGGGAAAAGCTGACTAAAACTTACCCAAGTTTTAGAGCGAAAGGTAGCACAAAGCCACCAAGACAAAGGTCAACGTGAAGACATATTCCAAGGGCAGAGGCTAGTTCACCAAGTTCCTACAATTTGTAAAGATTTGCAAGAGCAAAATCAAGGATGTCTCTCTAGCCAATATACAAAACACTACAACAATCCACTACCTCAATAGGATCAATTATGCCATGAGGAAAACCTGGCGCAGATCCAACTATCTGATATACACAAATTGTGATGAAAATATTAAAATAAAACATTACCTACAAGTAAACATAGAAATTTAAAGGTGGGATACCACTTCATCAAATTATTTTGCTTTTTCGGATTGTTGGAGAGAATATTTGGACTAAAACTATGCTAAACAAGTTCTGAAAAAAATATAATATATTCATTGCATACCATGATGGTGTTCTTGTTTATATACCGCCGAATAGCTTTGACATCTGCTTGGAATTGTTTGTTTACAGGAACTCTCCAGAGCTTAACGTTAAAATATTGAGCAGCCTTATCATAAGCTGAATGAGCTGATTCAGGTATGATCCTAAATTTATATAGAAATGAGTCATCACCCTCAAGTGTCAGCTATAGAGTAAATTCAAGGATAAATGTATTGATTAGAAGAATACATTTCAGGCTTTTGAATTTTCTTCTTAGATTTCATGTAGTCCCGAGATGACTTCACAGCCATAAGTATACTCTCCGTTCCTCCTGACGTCATGTTTCCACAAATTTGTCCTCCAGATGCTTTTTCTTTACTTCCAAGAAGTGCAGCTGTCATAGCAACCACTTCTGCTTCAAATCGTACTACACTTGGGAATACATCCATATGCAACGGATTGGTGTGTGCAAAGCTGCGAAGTTAACTCTATGTCTCTCAAAATTGAATTTCAAATTTAACAACAAAGAATGGTGTATAATATATTAGACATTTAAGTTTCATATTTGACTAACATTGAACAGGCTTCATTTATTAGAGAAAAATGTTCATCAGATTCGCTCCCTTCAACATATCTGCAAGAGAAACCGTTGACTATGAAATCAAAGGAAAAGGGAAGTAAGAGCATGAACTCAAGCGCATAAAGGATTACACATACACTGTACCCGAGCATTTTCCTTGCCAAGCTACATCATGTCTCTTCTCATTCTTCATTTTTTCTATAACTTCAACGCCTAATCCTACCATTGGTATCTCAGTCCGCCAGTTTTCTCTCTTAGATTTACTGCCAGATTGCATTTTATCCACAACCTGCCCGTTCGAAAAAGAGTGATTCTCTTTTATCGTGAATTGTGAACATATGTAAGATTCCAATAAGTAAATCAAAAGACTTCATATCTGAAAAAGGAAAATCATGAGAAAAAAAGACAATTTTTTTTGTTTCTTACAGATATGCTGGTTGGAAAAATGTAAGAATGATATTCAAAATGTGCGATGGAAAAGTTTAGCAACAAAGGAATCACCCCAAGGAGATTGAAGAGGTGCATAGGACATAAACACCAGCTCATTTCTAACAATAACCAAATATATACTGAGTATCAGTCTCAGACGAAGATACTCTCCAAGGTAGGGAATCCACCTAAGAGATGGAAAGCATTATCTTGATATTCTAAGATAAATCAATCATGACTTTCTATGATTCTTTAACTTTAGAAATAACAAAAGGCAAAACAATCCTAGTCATCTATATATTTTTCGATGATCCATAACTCGACCAAGTGAAAGGAGCATCAAAATTACAATATTCATTCAAAATAAAATCTACAAGCATCTTCATTTCATTCCTCTGAATTCGTAAAATGAATGAGATGTATGAAGACATCCGGTCATCAAAATAATTTTGTGGTCCTTAATATAACATCGGATGATTAGTTCAACTCACGAACAAAATGACTTATCTTACACAAATTTCGCGCAGTTGTAAATTTTCCGATTCAAGCAGTAAACAGCAAGAATCATCACAAATGGAATGACCAGAAGGATCTTTTTCTCCTATGTGGTTTAATTGGTGGACCTTCGAAGAAGGAGCAAGACCTTTGAAAATTGGTCGCGCAAAAGAGTCAGACATAAATGACACGGAACAGGATGAATGAGTCAATTAGGCCAAAATTATTAATCAACCAATAATCTGAGGACAGAGAAAACTCAGCGCTGTCATAGCTGCACCTGCTTCAAATGAATCCAGCAATGGATCTAAAACATGGGAGCAGATGAAAAATAAAGCATAATAACTTTCCTCAACGAAAACAAATCTCATTGACGCTCAGACTTATACTTCGTGCTAAGAAAGCAATCTAACCTTTTGCTTCTCCGCGTCGATATAACTCGCCACCCCCGGTATCAATCTGTCAGAACAACCAACACCGAAAAAAAATTAGAGTCGTAGTCCGAAAGAATCAGTACCAAGAACATCATACAATAACCGAAACAAATACTTGACGGAGGCCATGAAGAACCCAACAAGACTGGATTTGAGCCCTATATGCTGAATATGATTCAGAGCAGATAAAATCACCCGGGCAAGAATAAAAGCGAAAAAGGGACCGACCACCAGCGCCAGCGGCTCGTAATGCGATAGAAAAGAGTTGGCCGACGATCTGAATCTGAGGAAGAAAAGCCGGAGAGAAGGAAAATCCATTTGACGCTTCAAAAGAAAACGACTACAACGACAGAGAAGAAGACAGAAGAGACGAGACGACGGAGAGTGATATTTCAGCTGTTGTAACGTCTACCGGTAATCGAACCGGCTAAATTGCGCGCGGCCTATGCGCACGATACGGATACCTGGGCCTGGGGTGAGTTGGCAACCCTGGATAACAATTAATAGCTTATTCTCCTTTGATTTCGTGTCTTCATTTACTATCTTATGATTGCTTTAATTGATATTTTTGTATATAATTATATTCTTAAAGCACATTTATGGGTATGATTATGCTTTATTTATTATTTAATTTCAACATTTTCTAGTTGTAATTTGTAAGCCTGGAATTTTGTTATTACCGGTTAGAACGACTAATGATATGTTTATTTTTTTATAATACATGATAATGAGTAAAAAANTTTTTTGTGCAGCAACCAAACCGAACTATGATGTTACGAAAATGCAGCCAAAATTAAGAATCGAACTAAGAAAAGTAAAAGACATAAATTATAAAAGTTAAATTCAACAAATTTCAAATTATGAAAATGGGATTTTCAAATCTATCGATATATATAATTTAAAAAAACTGTTCTAATGATCTACAATTTGCTCTACTTTCACTGTTTATTAGTAATAATAAAATTAGTAATTAGATCAAATTAATCATAGTAATATTATCAAATAAAATTTAACGATTTAATAAAAAAATTCAGTTTATTTACACCAAAAATGGATTATTATTATTTTTTAAAGCATATTGATTATTGGGTTTGGTTTGGGTTAGTTCAATTTTGCATTAACGAAAACCCAACCAAATCAAAACAATTTTCAAAATTGAGAACCAATATTGGTTCGGTGAACTTCGAAACTGGCTAAAACCTAAGCAAATTAGCAATTTGGTTCGGTTGGCAACTATGAGTCAAGCAACCTAATTAGCAAGCACATTAATGTGTATTGTTGGGACAGTTAGGTTGAAATAATATATAAATTGATAATTTATCATTATATTAGAATTAGATTGTCATAAAGCACATTAATTGCTTTAATTTATCATTAATATTTATATATTATATATTAAAATAATATATAAATAATTAAATTGTATTTTACCTACAAACTTAGATTTTTTTAATAATTAATAATTTGTCAAGTTAGATTCTTATACATCGGATTCGAACAATTTATTTTTCGATAGATACTTCACTAATCCTTCTTCTGCATAGCTTTATTTTTTAAGATCATACGTGGACTGAAAACTTTCCGACTTAGTCGAGTTTCACACTTAATATAGGCTACATAAATTTTAGAAATTAACCCGTGGCACTCAGTAGTCTATTGCACCATGAAAATCAATATAAGATGAAAAAACAAATATTTAAATTTTAACAAAATTAAATGAACAATTAATGGAAATTGTAATAGTGAGTCAGGGACAAAAACCCTTTCATATTCTTCAGTGTAAAAATTCAATTTTTTTTATTTAATTACTAATTTATATCTGGGCTTTAGCCCAATCGAGTTATTAGAGATCCGCGAGCTTTTAGTACCCAAAGCCGGTGTTTTCCCGCCACTTTCTGTTCATCCTCCGATTAACCGCCCCAACTGGCAGCACTTTTCAGATTCACGCTCCCACACTCACTACTGGAAGAAATGGAAATCGTTCGTTCTCAGGGGAGATCCTCTGTTAGCGATGCCGTCAATACTCTTCCTCTCTACCGCTCCGCTCCTAGTCTCGAAGTCAGACTGGAAGATTTGGAGCTCTTCGCTATGGATCTCTTACGAGGTAGTTGCTTGTGCTCGTTATTCTAACCTACTCTTGTTTTCTGCATTTTGAATACTGCTTCTTCATTTCGATACTATAATAATCTTTAAGGAAAGTAAATTTGGTAGTGGTGCTAGTACTAAAGTAAATATATTTAGTATAGGAGTCGCCATTATTGGTCGAAATGTGTTCTGGTTGGATTCAGTTTGTGCAATATGGTAGAAGTTGCTGTGGTATGATATTCTGAATTCAGTTTTGAACTTACTAAGTTAAAACCTTTTGTGATGCCTTAAAAGTAGGCAACTGGATAACATAAACAAATTTGGAAATGCAGAAATTATTCCAAAAAAGTCATCTGCAAACTGTATATATTTTTTCAAGATTCTTTCAAGAGGAAATATCTGATTTCTTACTCCACTCTTTTTCTCATATCTTATTTTTTTCTGTTTAATGAATTCATGTTTCACCTATTATTGTGGTCCTTTACTTCTGCATTAAATTTTCTCTCACCTGAAGGTTCCCTTTGAAGAAGTTCCAGAACTTGTGGCTGCACGAAGAGCGTTTATTCAGAAAGGATATGCATTTATTGCTGTAAATCAGGTTAACCTCATGCTTATGGCACTTGGTAGAATGGGAGTAAATAACCGAGCAGCAGATGACATTGTAGATAAAGCCCAAAACAAGCATTATCAGGTGATAATTGTTTGTAAATGACTTCCAGTGGTCATCTAATTTGTTTTTGAGCTGAAATGGTTTTGTTTAATGTGTTCAGTTGTCATAGACTTCGACTTTTGAAGCCATACACGGGATTTCGTGTAATGAGGGGATTAACCATCCAAATCAATACTTTACTGACAGCCGCAAGATAATGGAGTCCGAGGTTTTGCTTTACACTTAACTGGATCTTTCAGATTTTTTTTACATTCCTGTGTATTCTGCCGTGGAAAAAGTTAAATTACTTGCTGCATCTATGTCACACCTCTTGGATTGGAGCTCTGTAATATTGCTGGTGAAACTTAATATGCTCTAACCAGGGAACATCTACATTTTGGCAGAAACATAAAGCAGCCTAGAAAGTCTGGTAATTTTAACCACCACTCCAGATTTGGTAACTTGAAATATTGAGTAAATGCTCCACTTTTGGCAATATTAGTAATTCTGAAATATAACATACACGATCTCATTCATAATATTCAGGCCTGTCATTGAGAGGGGTTGCCTTTTACTCATCAAGTTTATTCTCAACCTCTTCATCCATCTACTTGCTTTTACTGTAAAGAAATCTTGGGAGAGTCGGGTAACTTGTGGTGAAACTCTCAGCTTAATTCCTTTTTTTACATAGTTATGACTTCGTAATGTGCTCTTCTATTCAACGTGTTATCTTATGTTATGGCCACAGAAGAAGTTGATATTGCCTAACGAGGTGCAGATACCGTTGAAAACAGAAAATGTTCTCATGCTTTGTATTATTTTTCCAACGTAGTATCAATGGGGACTAGAGTACGAGATAAGTACAAGTTTTTCAATTACTTGTTTAAAAATCTGCTTCTTTTACGTCACTTAATTCGCATTTACATAAATGAAAGCATAGAAGTTCAACACTTAACTGGGACCTGAAGGTGTCAACGTGCGAGCTTGCTCATAGGACGCGATCGCCGGAACACTAGAGACCGCACAAAATGTCGGGAAATGGACGTGGGAGTCCATGGAATTGCTCTTACCGCATTTGAATTGCTGCCACGCAAGCTATACGTACGATTTACACTCTGATTGAAGTCATTTAGACTCGGTGGAGCTAGCCGAGGATAAGTGGCTTGACCAAAGCCTGCTGATCATGACAGCAAACCTCGAGGAGAGACGACTATACACTGCACGTCAAAACATTTCTGCCATTTGAAAAAAAGCACGTGCCTTTTTTCAATTTATCTGCACGACAATCGAAAAGCTTTTCTAATCCCCGTTACATCAATACTACATTTCCTCAGCTTATCTCTTTAAGCAATTCACTACTTATTTATTTCATAATATACTATTAATGCCTCACGTTATAAATAATTAAAATAAATGATAAAATTAATAGTTTTTACCCAGTATTCGAACTAGAAAATAAACATATTAAATCTAAAAACAAAAAAAATAATTAAATTAAGGGGGTCTTATTTTTAGAAAGTCCGCAAGAATCATCCGCAGAAGAAAGTCCGCTGACACGTGTTGATGAATGATCGTTCGTCTCGAACCCCATCGGACCCGCGGGTTCGAGTCCTTGATAGGCAGCAGAAGAACTCACACAGAAGAGCATTTCTCACAGTCTAGAATGTTCCCCTTCCCCCCTTCATTTATATCTGTAACCGCGCTTTTGTCCGTAGTAAAATTCCTCCTTTTCCCGGAAGATCGACCTGTAAGCGCGGATGGGGAGGAAGAAGCTGGAGATTAAGCGAATCGAGAACAAGAGCAGTCGCCAAGTGGCCTTTTCGAAGCGACGCAATGGTTTGATCAAAAAAGCTCGCGAAATCTCCATTCTCTGCGACGTTGAGGTCGCTCTCATCATCTACTCTGCTAGAGGCAGGCGCTACGATTTCTGTAGCGCTAATAGGTAAAATTTCGGTTGTGTTTCTCGTTTCCTCTCTATTTTTTTCAACGGTTATCCTGTTCTTTTTAAGGAAACTATTTCGTTTCGTTTTCGCTTGTGATTTTGCTACATAATTGCCTTTTTTTCTCGATTGTTAGGACAGCCGGGGTTTTCTTGCTCGTAAATGTCTTGGTTATTATTATTTTATATGATCTGATTTGACGTAATGATATTTATATGTTGAGCGAGGTTTACCAATCACTCCTATATTTACTTTCTTTTTTCCCGTTATGTTTATCCTGATTGCTTCCTCATCCTAATATCTAGTTTACAAGGGCAACGTCAACTTCATTCCAGTCATCTCCACTGTTAATCTAGCATGATTTTTTTTTTCCTTTTTCTTTTCTTTTTTCTTTTTACATTTCACTGACAATACGGTTCTTGTGGCATTGATATTTGTCATATACATAATTCTTGTTTGGAGATTTGACTAAGTTGTTAAGTTTCAACGGAATCTCGGCTATTTATCTGGGAGGGATATGAAGTGAAGGTTAATATTACTTAGGTCCAATGATCTTAGACTGAAACAAAAACCGTATGCATCCTCCCATACATTAATGGGCTGGCTGTTGAGTTTTCTACGGGAAGATGGACTTTTCAGGATCATACACGTTTGGGCTGATTCTAGAATTTAATGCTTGGCCTCAGACTTCTTTGTGGGAAATATTCGGATGATTTTGAGGAGATGAGGCTTTAGATGGTTTGGACTTCGTTTAAGTTCTTGAACGGAACTCCGGGATGATGTGTAAATGATTGAAAAAAATCTAGATAAAAATAATATCCAAATCTAAACTAAATAATATCAACAAAATCAAATAAATAACCAAACGAGCAATTGAGACACTGATTTTTTTTACGTGAAAAGTGAAGGTAGAAAACCACAAGTTAGAAACCATCATATAAAACCTTCAACTATGTAAAAATAAAGTACACAAAAATTCTCTCTACATACCATTACAAACACAACAAGATAATAATTAATTTTGGTTAACAACATACCTCATAACAAATGAGTTAAATTTACCAAAAAAGGCTCTAAAAATAAAGTTTAGGTTAAACTTTGAGAGAAAAAAAAAGATAAACACCAAAACTTAACTATGAACTAGTAGTTTGTCAAAAGGATTGCATTTTCTTCAATTACACCAAACTACTTTTCTTTTTCCTTTATCTATGCCTATTTGTTGATCTCTAAGTCTAAGATGCTGCCTCTTCTCTAAGAAAACTAGTATTTTTTTTTTTAGAATATGCCATAATGGACTATTTTAATCAAGTTCACTAAATGGACTTAACCCATGTTCAAAGTATAAAATTTTGTCGGCTAAATAAATTTTGAAGTCGCAAGGAGTAAAATGAAGTTATAGAAGTAGTTCATTTTTGTAGGCCGTAACCAATTAAGCTCTCTAATTTTATTTTATTTTTTAAATTTTGTCACCGTAGCTGTCCATAACACCAATAACGTTTCCTAGTAAACCATAGATGCAACTACGAGTTCAGACTGCACCATTTAGCTTTTGAACTGTTTGTTGTTAATTCATTTTTTATTGTTGTTTTAATTATTGTCTTGATGCAATAAAGTTACCGTATTCCACGATGTAAAGTTGTATTTAGTACATGCTACGATTCAAATATAAGTAGATTACTATGGGATATCAATGTCCTACTCACATAAAATGCATGTATTAAAGACCTACCTTTCCGTTCCAATATTAATATTAAATAACCATTTGTTAAAAATAAACATCAACTTACGAAAAAAACTATATTAAATAACCATTTGTTAAAATAAACATCAACTTACGAAAAGAAACTTTCATTCATGGACATGAAAACAAGAAAGGGATACTTCTTAGCCTTGTTGAAAGAGAAACAAAATAAACGACCTAGTTTTTATAGAATTTAAAAAATATTGAGTTTGTCATAAGTCGTAGTTTGGAGTTCAACAATTTGACATGTGAAAAATACAAAATTTTTAATTCACAGACGTTTCATGATGAATTTGGATATGGTAACGACCTTTTTTGGGAGAAGAGAATGTTTGACGAAGGATGCCCCCAATCTCTGTTGGACAATTGAGTTCTGAAATTTACGATCAGTATTAACACGACATACTTCTGCGTGAGTTTTCTATAGTGGAAAAGATGGATGATCACATCATGACATTTTGTTCTTATTTTGGATTAAAATAATATTCACAACAAGCACGTGAAGCTACATCACGTGCAAAATTTTTTGCTTTACGAGTTCTTGAATTAACTTCCATTTTTTCGTATTGTCTTGTGAAACTGTAAAACTTGACGTTGAATTTTTTTCCTTTGTCTCTTTCGTTTAGTTACAATTAGCATTTTACTATTTTTTTTTTCTTAATCGTTCGCTTGCCTTCCCGATTATAAGAAGGATTGTCATTCGGTCTAAAGACAAACAACTTGAGATAGTCATATCATGGACCATATTGTCAGAGGTTGGATCTCCCTCCATGTTGTCACTGCATCGAGGGTTAAGTTCGAAACAATGGAAGGTTCAGACAGAAAGAAAACCAAGTGAAACATCATCAAGTAAAATGCAATATGAGAGTTGTAATAGATTATTCCAACTATCCAAGCACAAAAAAGTCTAAAGCCTAGTTGTTGATCTTCTTACCCCACAAAAGTTGTCTTCTCTAACACTCAACATTCTCCTCGTAACACTCATATATCAATACTTCAAAAAATGAAACCAATACATATTTCACCCAACTTGTTGAGAATTGAACGATTAGCAGAAAGAAGCGAAAAAGACGTGAGATACAAGATTTAGTGAACCTTTACGAGTGGAGGTTTAGTTATAAGATCTTCCAACTCTCGAACGAGTTATGGCGTTAACACGAGTCTTTGAACGTTGCACCTCATCTGCATCGACTCACCATCGAGTAGTGTGCAATGTGGCCCATTCAAATTCACCACTGGTTTTGCAAGCTTACACACAACCATTGCCAGGCTGTCGGGATCCCTGACCTTCAAACAAATATCTTGAGTAGATAGGGTTGATCGGCAAACTTACAATTGTGTTAAAAACTATGCTTGCAGCCACGTTTGCAAGCGCTTATTCATGCTCTATTGAGTTATTATTTTACAGGAATAATATCAGTACTCTTTCATAAGGAAGCGATATTTAAAAAAAAAAAATTAAATAGTATCTTTTTTATTTGAACTAGAAAATAATTTATCTCATTTATTTTAATTAAGCTAGTTTTCTAATATTTCTAAAGTTATTATTTTATTATTTGAGTTATTTTATATAAAGCTAGTTTTTTTATTTTTAATATTTTTAAAATTAAATTAAGTTATTTTATAGCCTAATAGAAGACATCAAACATAAGAATTTAAAGTCAATCAAGTCTATTTAGTATTCTACTATCTTTTCTTTTCTGAATCATTCTCTTGCCTTCCCGAGATTCGAAGTAGGATTGTCATTCGATCTAAGGACAAACAATCTGAGATACTCATATCATGTACCATATTGTCAGAGGTTGGATCTCCTTCCATGTTGTCACTGCCTCGAGCGAGGGTTAAGTTCGAAACTATGGAAGGTTCAGATAAAAAGAAAACCAAGTGAAACATCATCGTGTAACGCAAGATGAGAGTTGTAATAGATTATTCTAACTATCCAAGCACAAAAAGGTCTAAAGCTTAGTGGTTGATCTCCTTACCCCACAAAAGTTGTCTTCTCTAACACTCAACATTCCTCTCGTAACCCTCAAAATTAATAAGTTAGGAAGTTAAAC
This sequence comes from Begonia fuchsioides, assembly GCA_003255005.1. Taxonomy (NCBI): domain Eukaryota; kingdom Viridiplantae; phylum Streptophyta; class Magnoliopsida; order Cucurbitales; family Begoniaceae; genus Begonia; species Begonia fuchsioides. The sequence continues at coordinate 331,722 of QAOC01037617.1, read as the reverse complement.
TTAATAACTTTGGTCCTAAGTGAGTAAAAACTAGAAGTGTGTAGAATTCTATATAGGAAGTTAGAAGTATATGGAAAATATCCATGTATTTCAGATTATTAGGAATTTGTTATTATTGTTTAGATTTGATTAGTTCTTAATTTTAGGAAGTAGTTTTATTTGTTTCCTAATTTATAGGGGATTCTTTGTGTATAAAATAATGATGATATCAATGGAAAAAGTGAATAATTTTTCTTCCAAAATTTACATGGTATCAGAGCTCTTGTTCTCCGTCATCTTCCTTCACACGCACGCGCACCTCTGAAAACGACGACGGCAACAGCAGAAGCAAACCAGAACGAAACAGTAGAAGAATTTCGAAGTTCATCTCCTGTTTCGAGCCTCTCAGTCTTCTGCGCCGGCGTCTTCTCCATTCGTCTCCCCTCCTCCGGCCGTTTCAGACTCTCCGACGGCCGTCGCTCTCTCCAGACGTCTTCTTCTTCTTTTTCCGGCAATTCCCGTCTCTCCGCCGTTGTTACCTGCGCCTAGCCCTCTCTCTGCCGTTGTCGCCTGCGCCTAGCCCTAAAGCTACTGCAGCTGAACTGCAATTTTATTCTCTTCTGTTCGTCAACCGGCGCTTCTTCTCCTCCAAATTATTTCAATTTTTCAACGCCATTCCTGACAATCTTCGAGAGAACCCAAGCAATATTTTTTTGGAACCCACTGTTTTCCGGTCTCCCCAGCACCAAAAATTATGGCAGAATCAACCCAGCCATCCTCTTCGGTCACCTCCTCACTCATGGGAGGGTCTCACTCTTCGGTCACTCATAATCAAGCTGAGAACAGTAATTTTGTGACAAATCACAGACTCAATGGCCATAATTACCTACAATGGTCACAATCTATCATGTTATTCATAAGTGGAAAGGGCCGTGATGACTATCTTACTGGAGAAATCAATCCACCGGAAAAGACAGATTCTCAATACAAAATTTGGAGGTCAGAAAACAATATGGTTATGTCTTGGCTTATCAATTCTATGACCACAGAAATAGGAGAAAATTTTCTCCTGTATTCCACTGCTCAAGAAATATGGGAAGCAACCCGCGACACCTTCTCTAGCAGTGAAAACTCCTCTGAACTCTTCCATATTGAGACTCAGTTACAAGAACTAAAGCAAGGAGAAGGTCCAGTCACACCATATTTCACTAATCTCACTCGACTTTGGCAACAACTTGACCTTTTTGAATCGTATGAATGGAAGTGCCCAGAAGATGGAATCATGTTCCGGAAAATTGTGGAAACAAAAAGAGTGTTTAAATTTTTAATGGGCCTGGATAAATCTCTAGATGAGGTTAGAGGAAGAATTTTGGCCACCAAACCAATCCCAAGCCTACGACATGTGTTCTCGGAAGTTCGTAGGGAAGAAAGCCGAAGAAAAGTAATGCTCGGAAAACCAGAATTACCAATAACTATTGATGGATCTGCGTTTGTTTCTCACAACAGTCTACAAGACAATTCAGCCCTTGTTCAAGCCTATAACTCTCGGGGATCAAATCATAACTCAAATGACAACCGGACTAGAAGAGGCAGACCATGGTGTGACCATTGCCAGAAGCCAGGACA
>QAOC01037617.1:303599-329605 GCA_003255005.1 Begonia fuchsioides | reverse complement strand
AAAAAAAAAGATAAACACCAAAACTTAACTATGAACTAGTAGTTTGTCAAAAGGATTGCATTTTCTTCAATTACACCAAACTACTTTTCTTTTTTCCTTTATCTATGCCTATTTGTTGATCTCTAAGTCTAAGATGCTTCCTCTTCTCTAAGAAAACTAGTATTTTTTTTTTTAGAATATGCCATAATGGACTATTTTAATCAAGTTCACTAAATGGACTTAACCCATGTTCAAAGTATAAAATTTTGTCGGCTAAATAAATTTTGAAGTCGCAAGGAGTAAAATGAAGTTATAGAAGTAGTTCATTTTTGTAGGCCGTAACCAATTAAGCTCTCTAATTTTATTTTATTTTTTAAATTTTGTCACCGTAGCTGTCCATAACACCAATAACGTTTCCTAGTAAACCATAGATGCAACTACGAGTTCAGACTGCACCATTTAGCTTTTGAACTGTTTGTTGTTAATTCATTTTTTATTGTTGTTTTAATTATTGTCTTGATGCAATAAAGTTACCGTATTCCACGATGTAAAGTTGTATTTAGTACATGCTACGATTCAAATATAAGTAGATTACTATGGGATATCAATGTCCTACTCACATAAAATGCATGTATTAAAGACCTACCTTTCCGTTCCAATATTAATATTAAATAACCATTTGTTAAAAATAAACATCAACTTACGAAAAAAACTATATTAAATAACCATTTGTTAAAATAAACATCAACTTACGAAAAGAAACTTACATTCATGGACATGAAAACAAGAAAGGGATACTTCTTAGCCTTGTTGAAAGAGAAACAAAATAAACGACCTAGTTTTTATAGAATTTAAAAAATATTGAGTTTGTCATAAGTCGTAGTTTGGAGTTCAACAATTTGACATGTGAAAAATACAAAATTTTTAATTCACAGACGTTTCATGATGAATTTGGATATGGTAACGACCTTTTTTGGGAGAAGAGAATGTTTGACGAAGGATGCCCCCAATCTCTGTTGGACAATTGAGTTCTGAAATTTACGATCAGTATTAACACGACATACTTCTGCGAGAGTTTTCTATAGTGGAAAAGATGGATGATCACATCATGACATTTTGTTCTTATTTTGGATTAAAATAATATTCACAACAAGCACGTGAAGCTACATCACGTGCAAAATTTTTTGCTTTACGAGTTCTTGAATTAACTTCCATTTTTTCGTATTGTCTTGTGAAACTGTAAAACTTGACGTTGAATTTTTTTCCTTTGTCTCTTTCGTTTAGTTACAATTAGCATTTTACTATTTTTTTTTTCTTAATCGTTCGCTTGCCTTCCCGATTATAAGAAGGATTGTCATTCGGTCTAAAGACAAACAACCTGAGATAGTCATATCATGGACCATATTGTCAGAGGTTGGATCTCCCTCCATGTTGTCACTGCATCGAGGGTTAAGTTCGAAACAATGGAAGGTTCAGACAGAAAGAAAACCAAGTGAAACATCATCAAGTAAAATGCAATATGAGAGTTGTAATAGATTATTCCAACTATCCAAGCACAAAAAGGTCTAAAGCCTAGTTGTTGATCTTCTTACCCCACAAAAGTTGTCTTCTCTAACACTCAACATTCTCCTCGTAACACTCATACATCAATACTTCAAAAAATGAAACCAATACATATTTCACCCAACTTGTTGAGAATTGAACGATTAGCAGAAAGAAGCGAAAAAGACGTGAGATACAAGATTTAGTGAACCTTTACGAGTGGAGGTTTAGTTATAAGATCTTCAAACTCTCGAACGAGCTATGGCATTAACACGAGTCTTTGAACGTTGCACCTCATCTGCATTGACTCACCATCGAGTAGTGTGCAATGTGGCCCATTCAAATTCACCACTGGTTTTGCAAGCTTACACAAAACCATCGCTAGGCTGTCGGGATCCCCGACCTTCAAACAAATATCTTGAGTAGATAGGGCTGATCGGCAAACTTACAATTGTGTTGAAAACTATGCTTGCAGCCACGTTTGCAAGCGCTTATTCATGCTCTATTGAGTTATTATTTTACAGGAATAATATCAGTACTCTTTCATAAGGAAGCGATATTTAAAAAAAAAAATTAAATAGTATCTTTTTTATTTGAACTAGAAAATAATTTATCTCATTTATTTTAATTAAGCTAGTTTTCTAATATTTCTAAAGTTATTATTTTATTATTTGAGTTATTATATATAAAGCTAGTTTTTTTATTTTTAATATTTTTTAAATTAAATTAAGTTATTTTATAGCCTATTAGAAGACATCAAACATAAGAATTTAAAGTCAATCAAGTCTATTTAGTATTCTACTATCTTTTCTTTTCTGAATCATTCTCTTGCCTTCCCGAGATTCGAAGTAGGATTGTACCATATTGTCAGAGGTTGGATCTCCTTCCATGTTGTCACTGCCTCGAGCGAGGGTTAAGTTCGAAACTATGGAAGGTTCAGATAAAAAGAAAACCAAGTGAAACATCATCGTGTAACGCAAGATGAGAGTTGTAATAGATTATTCTAACTATCCAAGCACAAAAAGGTCTAAAGCTTAGTGGTTGATCTCCTTACCCCACAAAAGTTGTCTTCTCTAACACTCAACATTCCTCTCCTAACCCTCAAAATTAATAAGTTAGGAAGTTAATAACTTTGGTCCTAAGTGAGTAAAAACTAGAAGTGCACTGCCAAATGTGATTTCAAAAGGATGCAAAGTGAAAGTCATGCTGAAAAACGCAGGCAGTAGACTAGCCTAGAAAATGGTTCAACTTTCAAGAGCACAACACCATAGTCATACGGATGTGATTTTTGTAGCATGATCAAGTTGCGGGCGTAAGGAAGATTATCTTAGAAATAGAATGGTTGTATGGTTCGGGGAGTAGAGGTTGGTCAAGAGATGTCAACTACTCCAGCATGCTTGTTGTGAGTTTTCTCTACAACATAAAACACATTGTAAAAAACAATATAATTTTAATTTTAACGACTGAAGTTTTTTAAAAATTGAATTTAAAAAATGTTACAGCTTAAGATGACACGGCCATATAATTTGCTCAATGATAATATGGAAAAAAAAGAACCGATCAATAAGCAATGTCATCTGAAAACTCATTCCATAAATAGTTCAAAGCTAGTTTCCCAAATATTTATTGAGAGCAATTAAGACAAACCAATATGTACGGACTTGTATAAGCTACTGATTTATAGAAGCTGGGATTAAAGGTAAAAAGTTCAAGATCGAATGCTGGAGTTTGCTATTCAACCTAATTCCTTGGCAATCAGTAATTAATCACCCCTAGTGTGTGCTTATACTTTCAAATACCCAACTATTGTGACATATACAGTGTAAATGTGAAGTTTACAAAAAGGATATAGCTTATTGATTATCACAATGGCCAATATACTCTCTTGTGTCATGTAACAAGTAGTGCTCTTTATTTTCTTGTGTTGAATTAATACTTTGTCATTCTTGACTTTATACGTCGAATATAGTTTCCACTTTTCTAGGTTTATCAAAACCCCTTTTTCAGATTTATTAAAGTAGTGAACAACGAAAAAATCATAACTTTTTCAATGAACTAATAAAAACAAGGGAATCTTTGATTTTTTATTCAAATAATAGAATAAAGAAAATTTAAGTTCTATTAGTATAGTAAGAATGAAATGAAATAATGTTGTTTTCTGAAAGATTGGAAATTTGGTCTATGTTTTATCTGTACTATCATTTACATAATTTCCTTCGTGTAACATTTCTAATACTCCAAGTCAATCAGCCTGTCAACAGTTATAGATCGATACTGGAATCAACAGGTACAAGATGCCGGAAAACACAAAAGTGCTGCTGAGACCAAGGTAATTTTATTACAAAACGAACCTACAAGTTTTATTTCATCAATATGTGAAAATAATAGTCTACTAGAGGATTTCATCAATCACATTAAGTAGACTTTTTGGCATTTATATAATTGCTCAAGTGAACTTCCAGATCTACTCATTGAATACTGGTTTGATCCGCAGTTTGAGAGAGTTTGAAGTTTTTTGAGAATTTGTATTCTTTGCACTCTTAAGAAGCCGGTTGATACTTTCCCTTCGGTCAATTATTATTTGATTTCTTATATCCTATTTGAAAGCACCTAATCCGAAAGTCTTAGAAACATCTACTTGTCACTTGATTTTTTTTCAACAGAAGTTAGGTCTCTGCTGTAAAATACATGGGAGGCCTTTGTATTTAATGTAACAGTTCATATGTTCTATTTATAAACTTGTGAAATTTATATAATTGCCAGAATCTCTCGTGAATTCACAAGTACAAATTAGACACTTGCACGATGGGCATGTTCTATTTATAAACATATAAATACAATGATAGAGCAGAAAGAGTCTAGATCCTGCCACCCCTCTTCATTCATAACTATGATTCTCGTACAAGAAAGTAACTCTAAATAAAGTAACTCTAAATATTTCTTTCCTAACAGTTCTTTATAGCTAGAAGACTATAAAGACAAAGTTCAAGTCTATAATTTCACGTAGGGGTGTGAAACAATAATTTTTCTTGTAATGTTCTAAATGCCAAGAACCTATTGGTTTCATTAATGCTTATTTAGAAGTCATAAAGTATGCTAGCTGCAATTGAATAATTATTGTATGAAATTATCCTAAATATTTAAAAGTTCAAATTACTAAGTTGATATTAATTCAATCTTTGAATTTGTTTCTGATGTTCTCATTTTGTATCCTTACTTTTTAATAGTCATTGCACACCGATATTTCAATTTCAAACAAGAGATATTCGAAGTAAGGATCTTTAATTCTACTACGTGTTACACCTACTACTTGTTCAAAAAGCATAAGTTAATGCGTTGAGGTTATTCAACCACCTAATTTATTTTTAACACTTACATATTACCAGTCCAATCAAGAACATCCGCTGGCACTTGGGCAACTGCTTGAAACATTTAAAAGGTAGTTTCTGTAATTTGTTCTTTGTGATAGGACAATATATGATTTATTATGTTATTTAGTTGTTTAGAGCTGTTTTAGATATTTGACATCATTTAGTTTCTTCTTTTATTTATTTGTTAGATGTTTATTATTTTAGATAGAAGTTGATTCCTAGGTCATATTGTTCAAGGATCTTTAACAATTAATTTGAGCAGCATTGTTTACCATTTTCTTTTTTCATATACTTTTTTGCACTTATTTTGTTCTCATTTTGAGCAGCATTTTCTTCCATTTTCTATCCTTTCTTTGTACTTACTAGTCCATCCGATGAAGTTGACGAGTTAAAACCTTCTCTGCAGTCAACTCGAAGGACCATACATTGACCAGCTTGGTGTCACTGATCTTGTGCAACTGGAAACAAGAATTGATGCAGCATTGCATCGAGTCAAATTGCAAAAGGTCGTTATAACTGAAACTAAAACTCTTTGATGGCCGAAAGTCAAATGTCAATTTCAAAAGTTGATTATCCTTAAGAACACTTGATGCTCCATCATGTCTTAAATCTCTTAAATTCCTTGCACCTTGAAATTTTAAAATTTAGCTCAGCATCACAACAAATTTATGGTCAATCCCCTTCTCTGTTTCTTCAACCAGATCCTGTTCTTGCAAGACTGAAGTCTATTATCTTAGACGGTTAGGTAACATTTTGACATGAATCTCTCACTATACATTTTGTTCATAAATGATTTTACTTGCAGGTCAGAAGTCCAAGTGAACGCCTCCCCATTTCCCCCCTTAATAATTTCTGTCCAATAATAGATTAGCAAAGTCGTACATAATATCCCCAAAAGAATATGACATGTAATATTTTAGCTCTTCATCATATGTCCACTATGGATGAAGGTCTACTCTACTGTTTACTAATCACACATCCGAAAGTAGGCTCTATAAATCTCCTGTCTTTTGTTGGGCAGACACATCTATTGATGGACTCTATATCGGCACTGAAGAATAAGGTATTCAAATCTTAATTATTACTTGAGAGAAATTGAAATGTGAATACTATATTTCGATTCACCTATGGGTGATAAGGTCAGCAAATGGGTAGCCAAAACTGGACTGGAATGACTTATACATGGCTAACGTCTTGAGATTTGTAGTAGTACTCTTGTCCCAAAAATTTAGAAACCTTGACTTCTTAATTTTCTTTTGCAAGAATTTTGATGGCTTCTACCGTTGTTCTGTTTTATGTTGAGTACTTAGATTCTTGTTTTATCAAGTTGTGGTTTATTTTTTGAGTGATTTTTAACGTCACATTCCTGTGTTTATCAAGCATCTAAATTTTTGAGTTTAGGAAATGCCTTACAGATAGGGGAAAGAATAATGCAATCTTGATGAGCAGGATCACAAATTTACCTGTCTGCCAAGTATATGATGAAAGCTTTGAATGCCAAAAAATTGCTAATAAAGGATTTAAAAAAAAATTAGAATCAATAACACGAACTAGAATAAGTAGCAATAAGATTTCCACTTCATTTGTATGCATTTAGCATGTGAACATAAATATTTATGTGAAACTAAAGCCAAACCTCATTTTCTTCGTACAGGAGAATGATCTGATGGCGGAGAATGAGGTTCTAGAAAGGAAGGTATCATAGACATACCACATTTCACAGAGAGAAAAATGGAAGAATTTAAAGGAAGTTTTGTGTGGATATGACTCGCAGGTTTTGCATCAAAAGGAGAAGGACAATCCTGGGAAGATGACCATTCAGTTTCTTTAACAAATGCTTCACCCTGCAGTTTCAGAAATAAGCAGTTTCCTGCTTCAGCAGAGAGAGGTACTGCTGAAATTCATTGATAAACCTGCAAATAAAAACCACATTGCTTTTCCACGCCCTTTTATGCGGAAACCACATAGATTTTATGTTTAATGTGTTCTAACTCCATTTCTTTTCCAATTGATAAAAGAAGACATCTCCATAAAAGAGCTTTACGTACCTTGAATTTGGAAGGCTGCGGAAAGGTTAGCTCTCCCCATACTTTGCTGTGAAGAAACTAGAAAATCGGGGTGTGAAAATAGAAAAAAATGTGTCTATATATAGGAGGGGGTGAGTTTCTTCATAGTAAAGAAGCGGTGGTTTGTTTTGGTTTTATCTGTTTTTTTCTTTTTTTTTTGGAGTTTTGCAAATGGTGGAATGAGGTGCCACCGTCTTCCGCTGTTACCAATAAGCTTTCTTAGGAGTGCAATTTTCAGTTTTTTCATCTTTTTGCTGGAAAAAAAGAGTCGAGTTTGAAGACGGAAAGTTAGTGGTACAAGTAGGTGTTTTTAAAGCTCTCCAAACTAGCGTTTATAAGCCTCTTCGATGTCCGTGTCGTCTGTAGTCGTCTATTTTGATTCTCTTATTTGTGTGTAATAAGGAAATAATTACTAACAAAGTAAATTGGCTTAAATAGAAAATAATAAATAATGCGGAGCAATTGGCGGTGCGAGTAGACGAGGTTTGTACGTAATCTTGTGCTGCGCTGGCTCGTGCGTGTGCTTCTGCATGAAGCAGGACTCGGCTGCCTTCGCAGCTTCACTAGTCGAACGAAAGCAGAGCACCGCCATTGCTGCCCAAACAAGTTCGGCCAAATCGGTGCCCGAAAGTCCATGCACCGAAACGGTTCAAGAAATCGTGTCTATCATGCCAATCCCACAATGCCCACGTTTCAGCCTCGAGGAGGTGCAATGTGAGAGAACCACATAAAATCTCTGTGGTTTCCGGCTACGTGTAAGTTCGAGGGTTTTTCATTTCTATTATTGTACTATTCTTACTTTTTGTCGTAGTATTAATATGTATTATTAATTTGACTATTTATAAATTAATACAAAATATGTATAAATTACTTGAGGTGTTATCGAAACATTGAACTTTCATAATTTTCATAAACACTCCTAACATAATGATTACATCTTTCTTCATTGATAATAAAAATTTAGTGAGTTACAGTTTGATGAAACCTTTGTTTTTCTAGAGGTTAATAATTTGAGGAAAAAAATTGATTATTTTATTGTTTTCTTCTTTCTATTAAATAGCAGATATTATAATGTTAAAAATAAATAATTATGATAAAGTTTAAAGTATTGTTATTTGAAATAGCTACAAAGTTTAGGGGAAGACGACTGAAATTTTACCTCTGTAATAATGTACAACTATTTTGACGGGATAGAACCAAGGCCTGACAAGTTTGTGGAGGGGCTGGGCCAAGGTTGGTGGGCTCACCTGTCCATGTTCATATGGCTGGGCTGAGATGGGCTTCGGTCCAGTCTGAGCCCAACTCAGCTCCTCCCTGGTCCAACTCATCTAGTCAATTGTACTTTCCTCCACTTCTTTATTCACCAAAATTATTCATTTTTGCATCAAACCGTGAGAGCAAAAACCAGACGAGATGAAATCTCTCTAGGATCATCATGAAAACTATAAAAGATTAATTGTTTAATTTATATTTTACTTTAGAAAAATCTCAGAGATTCTGAATAAAGCAATGGATTGTAATTGGATTATTATTATTTATTTCATTCTAAGTTTATTATTTTCTAATTAATATTTTATTTTATTAATTTTTAGTTGATAACAAACGTATATCAAAGCGATGGTACGATTACCCCTTTTGCTCCTTATTATGTTTTTTAATTACAATAAATACATATAATCATAATTATGTGTTTGATAATCAATTCTGCACTGCAGGGATCGAATTGGAATAATAAAATGTATGACGAAGTGCCCACATACGTCAGCATTCGAGGTGGCTACCAACTTCGCCCAATTACTCGTGAGTCGTGCCCGTCCACTGACCGGCGACTTTGACGGCTTCTCTCTCTCTGGTTTGATTTGGTTTGGGGCTGGACTATCTTGCCGATCCTTGCCTGTTTTCCTGCTACTTCATCAGTTGTACGCCCATGGTTTTCAGCTAATCGCACACCTGAGTGAATAGCTGTTCGCAATTCTTACGAAGGCTGAAATTTCTGGGAATTCCGAAACATGCAAACAGGTATATTATCCTCAGAAGTACTTGAGCTGCTTTATTTCTGAATTTACTGTTCGCTTTAATTTCTCGTTGCTTTCTGTGAGTTTTCTTTTTCATCACTGTGGTGTATTGTTGAGATTTGTTCAGCTTTATTTTGGCTTCTACGATGGTGGTTCGACACTTCATTAGTGCAGATTCAAATTTGATCATTGGTAAAGATGATATGTTAAATAGTCTGGTCAAGAGAACAAAGTCGTTTGTGTGGATATTTTCATATGATTGAGTAGACATTAATTTCCTTAGGAATTTTTCATCTCTAAGCGATTGTAATTATAATCTGACGTATAGGAAGTTGGAGGATCAGTTTCACGTGACTATGGTTTTGACATGATGAATTATCACCACGAGAAGATTCATTATATTTCTAGCAGTATCTGTCATCATAAACATTTTGGGCGTTAGTTTATTTGACGGGGTATACCACCAGGCTAATACATTGGTACATAAGCAAGAAGGCAACAACCGTTTGAGATAACAGGGCACAATGTCTGTAGTCTTACCATTTGTGTTATCTACCTTTTGAACTTATAATACTATCTCAATGCTACAGGATATGATATAAATGATCTTTACCAAGAAGCTCAAAGTCGTTGGTTAAGGCCTGCAGAGGTGTTCTTTATTTTGCAAAATTACGAGACATATGGACTGACTGAGGAAATCCAGCGACAGCCACCCAGTAATTATTTTATCTACACTTTATGTGACCTGGAAATTTATTTGACTCTGGCTCAGTTTCCTGTTTGTTTGGTGTATTTTATACCATTCATCGTCCTTTTTTTATCTCACTAAATTTTGCTACAGGTGGATCATTATTTCTTTTTAATAAGAGAGTTCTTCGTTTCTTTCGGAAAGATGGTCATGACTGGCGAAAGAAAAGGGATGGAAGAACTGTTGGGGAAGCTCATGAGAGACTTAAGGTTTTTTATTACTAGTATGGCCATTTATGTGCACCAACTTTCTTTTATTTAACTAGATGCTTAAGTTTGTTAATTTGATTTTGGTCCTGTTCTTTTTCTGGAAAAGCTTTCTTGAAATGGCTGTTGTATCATTTAGTTTTGGATATTAATGTCACTAAACTTTAGAATAAACATAATATGTTGAATGATTTATTACTTTATATGGAAAACTGCCAAATGCTTTTGTAACCCTTTGGAAGGTGGAAAACATGTCAAGTAGTTGTAGATCTAAAATGTTGAATTAGGCCGAGTTCAATCCTTTGTGTAAACTACAAACAAGCAAGTGACTGGATTCATTTCCTGTGTGAGCTTCATACTTTGGATACAATTTCCTTTTCTACAAACTCAGTTATTTTGCGCATAATTTGGTGGGATAGACTTATTATGAAGAAAAAAAATGTTTTTGAAAGAATTCAGTGTTGTTAATTTTTCCTTTTATCCATCTTTTCTCATTTAGTTGATGCCAAAAGTGGGGTTTGATATTTGAAAACTCAGGTAAACTGCATTTTTTGTCCAATTTTTATTTACCATTTATTGATTCTGAAAAGGATGGAGATTCTGTGGTTTCACAGAATTTTTTAACATTCTCTTATGTCGATCCCAGAATTGATTATAGGTGGCTTGACGCTGGGATTTACTTGTCTTGGAATTAATGTGAAAACAAATCATAGCAAAATGGCATGGAGTCCAACTTGGGGTGTATAAAAAGTGATATTAAACTTTATTATTATGAACAATATCATAAGACTTGTAAAAGTAAACTTTCTTGGCTTTCTATGAATGTAAAGTTGTGCGACGGTTGTCTTGTGTTTATGAAATTCTCCATGTTACGGTACAAATTTTTTCTCCAAAGGAAATTGAAGGTTTTAAGGCTTGTTAGTTCTGATAGAGAAATTTTATTTCATGTAAGGTTGGAAATGTTGAAGCATTGAATTGTTATTATGCACATGGAGAGACAAATCCCAGTTTTCAGAGACGGAGCTTTTGGATGTTGGATCAGTAAGTTTTTCTTTATTTATATTTGTAACTCATAGTAAAATGATCTCATTGTAATCCCAGTCAGGATTTATGAACGCAGCAAACATACATGGAGAATATGTTCTAAGCAACGAAAATTCTTTTGCAGGTCAAATGATCACATCGTTCTTGTACATTATAGAAACATTAGTGAGGTACGTTTCTTGAAGCAGAATGTTGACATCAAAGCTCATTTATGTGGTTAAAATTATTTCTTAAAAAGAAGAAATTTGGTTAAATCTGTCACGATGTTTTGTAATTTGGTTTTTATCTCTTTTGGTTAATAAATCTGCTTGGTATGAGAAAAGTTTCTGATTGATAAACAAGACGTATGACTCACAACAATAGTATAATAATTCTTATTTCCACTAACAAAATAAGAGAATCTTATGATTTGGACCTCGAATGCTTGAGAATGATTGTAACAACAATTTGAAGAATGAAAGTAGAAACTAGTTAAGAAAGAAAAGAAAATGTTGAGTTAAGACTTGCTTCCACATTAAGAGCATTTTATTTCAATATTATGCACTATTCTGTCAATTTAAGGATTCCTTATGTAAGATGGAAATTTTCAAACTGCCGCAATCTCTTTTTCTCAGATCTTTGTGCTGGCTAGAAATAGGTCACATGCTTGAAATTGTTTCTTCTCTTACTCTTTTGTACATATTCACCGAAACTGCCGACGGTTCAATGGGAAAACATTTTAGCCACCCTTCTAAGTTGCATTATGTGATAACTTTTCACCATCTATATTTTCATAGTTACACTTGCTATCTATTGAGTTCAGGGGTTCCATGTTTCTCTTACAGGGACAACCCAGTGGAGGATCAATTTCGCAACTGTCTCCTGGATCTTCTGCTTCTATCACTCAGAGTCCTACGTTTTCTTCTCAAAACCTAACCACTGCCCCTGATCTTTCTCAGAATTTATTGAGTCCTGGCTCTGTAGAAGTCAGTTCTGACAAAGTTGGCCAGACAAATGGAGGCATTGAATCCACAACGCTAGAAGAAAGATCAGATGTACGAAATCCAGATGAGCTTGAGATGTTTCAAGCTCTGCAAAAGATAAAGGAACAATTAAGTTTGGATGAGGATAACTTCAGAGACATCAGGGAATATTTTAATGATGTTGATCTGTCAGGTGTTTCTGATCCTCCCGCATATGAAGGGGAATTACCTGAAAATGATCAACTCTTTAATTTTGAGGGACAAGAAAATTCAGACCGCGATCAATATTTTGATAGCCCTTTCGTAGTTCAAGGTTATGTCAATTCAAATTTAGGAATGCAGTACTCTTGCTTAGCATTTTTTTGCCTCTTCTTTAATTATCTATGGTCTAGTCAGATTATTAAGGGCATTAGTTTTGTGGTTTATTGTAGTGTATTTTCATGTCCGTACACTGTTCTCATAATTACAAGGCTGCCAAATTTTGTAAACCAAAAAATGAAAATTGAACCTTGCGGAGTACAAGTGTTTGGGCATCAAAATCTGAATCAATAGTAAATATATGTGTTCATGTTTCCATCATGCCTCGATAGTGACATATGTCAATATTCCAGTCTTACTAGTACTTCGAAATCATGCCTCGATAGTTACATATGTCAATATTCCAGTCTTACTAGTACTTCGAAATCATATTTGTTACAGATAATAATTAAGCCAATCATTGAAATTTCTGGTAGGCTTTAGGTTACTCAGATTTAATCTTATTTGTTACAGATTATAATCTTAAGAACTACATTCCCTCTTTTATCTTTTTAGAATTTGAAAATGGAAATTCATGGACAGCTGCTAATGAGTCATTTTTAACAGGTGAAAGAGGTACCCGGCATCAAGAGATATTGGCTCATGAGTATTCTTTCGAGAGTGAAGAATCTTTAGCATGGAAAGAGGTATTAGAGTCGTTTAAGACTTCATCTTGTCTTGAGTCCCTGGACAAATTGTTTTACCTATTTGATGAAAATGTAAATACAATAGAAACAAACTCCATTCTTGTTCTGTTTTTTTTACTATATGTTCTTTAGGCTACAGTATAATCTCCTCATTTTAAAAACCAAATTGCAACTGAATCGTTTTTCTTTTTGAAGATATTAATATGAGATTGCTCCCTGGTTGATACCTCTATTTTCTACAGAAGTCTGCTAAACTGTGCCATAGTTATTTGTAATTTAATTTTTTACCTTTTACAATAGGATAGGGCTGCATCTTTGTCAATTAACAGTACAGAGGATGGGCATGGAGAATGCCAGTTTCTAGGCTCAAATGAAAATGCTAACAGAAACTGTAAGATGTCTTTATTTTTTCCAGATACTGAATTGCGTCTTCATCTTGAACTGTATGTAATCTGATGGCTATCCTTTTTTGTTACCAGCTTTTTTCCTTGAAAACTGTGAATTTCCTGCATATGCTTCTGGTGTAAATACAACACACGTTAACAGTGACTATGACTTGATGTTTTATGACGAAGTGCCTCTTGGAGCAGCGTCAAATTTGACCATCTCACAAAAGCAAAAATTTACTATCCAAGAAATATCACCTGAATGGGGCCTTGCTGAAGAGGCAACTAAGGTATGTACCATCCAGAGAGTTAATCTTAGAATACTGTGACGAAAATAACTTAATATCATATTTTAGAAAAATATATTTTTGAATAACTTTAATGTGATACTTTCATATCTGTTAGTTGACATTTTGATATTTCCTATTATATGTTCTTGGACAAAAAAATGATAATTAAAACGTCAAAGCAATGTAGACCTAGTAGCGCAATAAAGCAAAAAAAGAATTGAGCCAGTCTTTCTGAATAAATACTTCTTCAGTTAGTGCAGTAAGATACGAGAACAAGTATGAGCAAGCTCTATCCCCATGAAAGCAGGACCCTGTTAAAGAGAGAGTGCACGTTTTATCTAATCACTGATAATACACAGCTTAGTAAATAGAAAGATGCATCGACTTCTTGCACTTATCATTGCTCTATGAAAGTTTAAATGATATTGTCAAATCTTTCCAATCCAGGTCATCATAGTTGGGTCTTTTCTTTGTGATGCATCAGAATCTCAATTGGCTTGTATGTTTGGAAACATTGAAGTTCCAGTTCAGATTGTTCAAAATGGTGTTATCAGATGCGAAGCACCTCCACAACATTCTGGGAAAGTAACTCTCTGCATAACGTCAGCCAATCGAGAGTCTTGCAGTGAACTGAGAGAGTTTGAGTATAGAGCTAGCACCAATTTTTCTAGTCATAATCTGAAGGTAACAGAAGCTACTAAGAGCACTGAAGAGTTGTTATTACTTGTCAGACTTGTGCAGCTGCTTCTGACTGACTCTTTAAATCGAGATAGTCTGATAGGTGACGATGGAGATTCTGAATCCATGAGAAAATTGAAAGCTGATAATGATTTGTGGGAACAGATGATACAATCTCTTTTAATTGGTTGCGGAACTCCATCGGTTACCATGGATTGGGTTATGCAAGAGCTTTTAAGAGACAAATTGCACCACTGGATTTCTACTAGAACTAATGGGCGTGATAATGGCTGTTGCTTGTCCAGAAAAGAACAGGGAATAATACACATAATTGCTGGCCTGGGATTTGAGTGGGCCTTAAACCCAATTCTTGGTTGTGGTGTCAGTATAAATTTCCGTGATATCAAGGGGCGCACTGCTCTGCACTGGGCTGCAAGCCTGGGAAGGTATTAGTAAATTTATCTGTTTTTGAAGTCTATATATTCTCAAATAAGAAAATCACACACACCAAATGAAAAATTTTGATGGCTGCTTAGATTATTTTCAAGTTCAAAATGAAATTATGCACAGATTGCTCCAAATGCATTTAGCTAGAGTATAGATGAATGAATTACAATGTAATATATAATTGGTTTGTTTTTATTGAAACATAGCTTCTTTCATGAATAGGGAAAAGATGGTAGCTGCTCTTATAGCTTCAGGTGCATCAGCGAGAGCAGTGACCGATCCAAGCTCTGCGAATCCAGCAGGAAAAACCCCAGCTTCTATTGCTGCTTCTAGAGGACACAAAGGACTGGCAGGATATCTTTCTGAGGTTGAATTAACAAGCCATTTATCATCTCTCCAACTTGAAGAAAGTGAATTTTCCAAGGGATCTGCTGAGGTACAAGCAGAAATGACGGTAAATAGCATTGCAAAAAGTAATATAAATTTAGATGAAGATCAGGTCTCTCTTAAAGATACATTAGCTGCAGTCAGAAATTCAACTCAAGCTGCTGCTCGCATTCAATCTGCATTTCGTGCTCATTCTTTTAGAAAGCGACGGGAAAGAGAACTAGATGTTGGTATTAATTCAAATGGCATTGAAGGGCTCTCAGGCCTGTCGAATCTAGCATTTCGCCACAATCGTGATTTTAATTCAGCTGCATTATCGATACAAAAGAAGTATCGAGGATGGAAAGGTCGCAGAGACTACTTATCACTACGCCAAAAGGTCGTCAAAATACAGGTACGTATCTTCTTTAAAAAACCACTACCATTCAGGTAAACATAGTTTTACTTTTCACACAACTAATCAAGTCTTTGGACTTCTTTTGCTTCTTACCAGGCTCATGTGAGGGGTTATCAGGCTAGAAAGCACTACAAAGTAATATGCTGGGCTGTTGGTATTTTTGATAAGATTGTGCTGAGGTGGCGAAGGAAAGGTGCGGGTCTGAGAGGTTTTCGAAAGGAGACGCAGCGGATTGATGAAAGTGAAGACGAAGACATCATCAAGGTATTTCGAAAACAGAAAGTGGAGGGAGCTATTGACGAGTCCATTTCACGGGTCATATCCATGGTCGAATCTCCTGAGGCACGTAAGCAGTATCATCGCATGCTCGAAAGATATCGGGAGGCTAAGGTTTGTTGTAGCAACATTAAACTAAGCAAAGTCCTTCGGATAACTTTAGAACTAACTTCCGCAACGTTTACAGGCTGAAGTTGATGAGAGTAGCAGAGAAGCAACATCTTCTCTCAACGATTCGATTGAAATGGAGACCGACAGGTATGAGTTCCCATAGAAGCTGCTCTGCTTATCTTAATTCAACCACGATCATTGATATTCCGAACGATACTGACTCTCGGTTGCTGAATAGAATCAGTTTGTGTACAGTTAATTTGTCTGCATAATAGTTGTGTTCTTGACTGGAGTCTGGAAGAGCTCGAACCTTCATTTATATTTATCCTGTCAATGCTTGTGGAAATTCTGTAAATAGACAATGATTGAAAATTTGGGCTACAAAAATAATGCATTCGAAGAGCCGATTAGTGTTTCAATGAAGCTTGTAATAATGGCTGAATATCAACGTGGGTTGCTTCATATAACTTTCATACCTCAAAATGTAGCAAACTAGTGATACCAACTGAAGGAACAGCCAAGAAAGATGGTTCTGTGAGCTAGCCTAAGCTTTGCAGGGTCGCAAAGTCGTAGGTGCATTACTATTTCATGGCTAATCTACTCCTGTCCAAAGTAGGAGACAAAATTTGAGTTTTGGGTAAATAGGTTGATTCATGCCTAAGTTAAAAAAAAATTCAAATTTTCCGGATGCATGATGCGTCCAAGCTTAATTTTTTTTATTTAATTATTTTATCTAAGAAAATCTTATCGAAATAGTTTAAAATTTTTACTACAACAATAAAAGAATCAATTTGGAAATTTTTATATATTTTTTAAAAATTATACAATTTACTATAATTTTTTTAATACATGAACAAATAAATTTGGTTAAAATTACATACGGCAATAAAAAGTCTTGAAAATTTTGTCACACATTTACAGCACTGTAAGACAATACACCACAAAGTTTCATAAATTTTCAACAATGATACGATTTACTATAGTTTTTTAATACATAAAAAATGAATTTTGTTAAAACTATGTACATCAATAAAAATTCTAGAAATTTTCTAAAATATTGTTAAAACCACGTAAATGTGTGATACAAGTTTCAATAATTTTTATTGAAGTATGTAATTTTAACAAAATTTGTTTGTTTATATATTAAAAAAATTATAGTAAATCATGAAGTTGTTAAAAAAATTTAAAAATTTTCAGATTAGTGTGTTTTATTGTTGTGAATGTACGATAAAAATTTCAAGTCACTCCGATAAGATTTGGTTAGTCAAATTAATTAAAAAAAATTGAATTCAAACGTATCTTACGTCATTTTTTTAAAACTCCGGCTCAAATCGGCCTATATTTTTGTATTTACCCAAAAATTAACAATCAATGAACACAACATATTACCCCGGTCTGGTTTGGACACTGCATTAAATCACCCAAATAAACAACAATTATATGGCAAAAGTAATATGAATGAATATACAGAAATATTTCACACATCCAATACTACACTCCATCTCGCATAACCAAACACCCGTTTGACATGACTAACTTGGTTCCATATACGAGGCAATAATAATTGGCTCTTTGGGAGAATCGCACAAGATTTAACCAAGGAGGCAATAATAATTGGCTCTTTGGTTCCATATACGAGGCAATAACCAAACACCCACATTCTAGACTCTTTAAAAATGGAGAAATGTTTGTATCAATAACCAAGGAGAAATACAAAAAATGTAGAAATCACACAAGATTTAACCGCAACGTATATTAACGGCAAGTTGGAGATTGCCGCTAACGAACACGAGCATGCCGCCAGCCGTGCCAGAGGGCTGGCAATCGACAGTGGTGATGGTGTGTTTGACTGCTGAAAAGGAAGGCTGGTAAGCTTGACGACGATATTTTGCGATCCTTGGATCTTCTGGCCTTCAAAAGTCAACATGGAGCCATCCTGATACAGGTTCGCCAAGCCGGCGCGATTCGCATCGAAGGTGGAATAGTAATGCTCGACGAACACCCTCGCCACCGCATCTGGATCCATTTCCGATCACCGGCGTCGCAACCGATCGAATTCCTCCCCTCCTAGCTAAGATTATCCGTTGAGTCATTTCACCACGCGAAGGACCTGCGCCGCCACGCATTACGCGCTTTCTCAGCCGTCGATGCTCGAAGAAACCAATATGTCGTTCCAGGTTAGAGCGACACGCAAGAAAATCTCAACAGCTAGCTATTTCGCGATATTACACTCAAATTTTATAAAACCTTAAATGTTTTGATCTAAATTTATAGGCAACCTCCTCTGGATCTTCCCATTTCTTCCATATATCAGTATAATCTAGCAAAATTTATATCGGGATGACAATTCTTTTCCTTGATTTTTCCATTTCAAACATAAAAACACTGTACATTGGCGTTAAATGTGTGCAGAACCGAATCAGATCCTAAAATCGAACGAAAACTAACAATTTTTTGTCAAGTTCTGATAGATTCTACTATAACTAGAACTGATTATATGATTTAGTTCTGATTTTCAAACAGTCTCGTTCTAACCAGTAAATTTACAACAACAGTTTTCTAAAAAAAGAAAACTTACGGCTTATGACTTGTTAAAGATCAATACAAGATAAAAAAAATAATCGATTATGCGGTATTTACTTACGAAGAATACATAGTTAAGCTGAATCCAACCCGTCTTATCTGATCAAAGAATCATTTGCTCCAACAATGGTGGAATTGAAAATGAAAGAACAGACAAAAACAAAAGAGGGAGACGAGAAGAATCATGAATCTTCTTACATTGAACATACTAAATACTTACATCAAATCTATGTCTAAACAAACACTTGGTGCTGTCAGAGACAGATCTAACCAGAACCAATCTACTCAAAATGGGTATCAATCAAGTTTATTGCTTTGTAAATATGCACAAAATAACCCTTTCTCTACAGTACAATCTCTGAACTCATCTAAATCACTATTGTCGTCCAAGAATGAATCTCGGAGTTCCATCCTTCACCGCCCATCGTTCATCCTGTCGTATCAAGCAGCCTCTTCGCTCGCACATAAGATCTTAAATCTAAAACTTATTTGCCAATCAAATGATTCGACGATAACCTCCATTCCCGGCGGGGCAAAGATTCTAGCTGCTGAACTCACTTGTTGCGAGGAATTGGGAGCAGTGGATGAATTTGCCATGGTGGCTATATTCTACAAGCTTCCATTTGGAGAGTGGAAGAATCTAGAAACTTCTCGATAGAGTTGTTCGGCTTCGAAAGGTTTGGAGACATATCCATCCATTCCACATCGTAGACATTCCTCATGTGTAGCCTGGATAACGTCTGCAGTCATGGCCAAAATTGGTAAATGCCAGCTTGGAATGTTTTCGAGCAATTCCACCGACAGCTCTCCATTTTGAAGACCTTCGTTTGTACGATGTTCGATTTCCCGCACCCTTTTTGTAACCTCAAACCTGATGAAAAATTACATTGAATGGCACACTTAAATTTAAATAAAAAATAAAAATGCTTTCAAGTAAAATGCAATCCAACTATAACGTTTGAAGTCATTGCAAGATTAATCTTTTAATTACTCTTGTCATAAGTTTATCTGTTAAATCCGGCATGGCTGCACCATGTTTCTACAGCTTGAAAATCATAGCAAAACACCAAATGGAAAACGACGAGAATCTTCGAGACAAATGAAAGGTGGAGATTGTACTAGTAGAAAAAGAATTTTACCATCTCATACGTAAATTAAATAAAAAATTACGGTAAAATAATATTATGACATACCCATCCATTTCCGGCATTTGAATATCCATAAAGCATGCATCGAATTTGTGGGGCGGGGTAAGCAATGATATAGCATTATCCCCTCTGCTCTCACAAACAACATCAGCTCCATACTTTTTCAGAGCTCCAGCAGCAACTTTGAGATTGACATGATTATCATCTACAACTAAAATCTTCCTTCCAATAAGAAGATTGTGCAGGGAGAAACTAGGAATTTCCCCATTACCACCACTACCCTTGTTCCCTACACCCATTGCTCGTTGTAATGAGGCGGCAAGCATGCTTGATCGTAGAGGCTTCGCGATGACGACGGGACTCGAAATGCTAAAAGAACTCGAGTTTGTTCTTGAGTTACTGGAGGAGTTAGATAAAATAAACACTTTCGGAGAGGCCTTACTATCGGATTTTTTCAAGCCAATGGCAAAGAGAGCTGAATTAGCTGGATCCAAATCCCAAATTTCTTGCTCAACGAATACAGCATCAACATTTGCAATAAAACCATGATTCAGATCGGAAACTATATTGACTTGAATCCCCAGTCGTTGAATATGATATCTCGACACTTTTGCCCTGACAGATTGATGGTCTACGAGTAAAGCTGTCATGCCCTTAAAATCGGCAAACGATGAATTGAGTTTCTTATTAATTTGTTGAAACTTGTATTCGTCGGAACCGCAAGCATTTGTGAAGACAGCAGTAAAAGAAAAAGTGGAACCAATCTTGGGGATGCTTGAAAATCCAATTTCACCCTTCATAAGCCCAACCAAGCATTTGCTTATACTCAGCCCAATGCCTGTTCCTCCGTGAGTTCGAGAAATTGAAGGCCGGACTTGCATAAATGGAGTGAAAATGCGAGGCTGAGAATCGACAGGGATCCCAACTCCAGTATCTTCAACTGATATAATAAGATTAACTAGATCAGATGAGGATGATATGATCGGACAGGGTTGACCCTCTTGATTGAAGCCTCTAAATCCGGTCCAACTCCAACATCTATTGGCGACAGGGTAACCGCTCAATGTGTTTTTTGTCAAAGACTCAACCTCAACACCATTTGAATCATTCATCTCCTCCACTAAATGAACTGTCACAAAGATGTGTCCTTTCTCTGTGAACTGCAAATATACACAATAGAATACATAAAGACATGGATAATCCTAAATCTACTTTCTAATTAGAGTGCAAAATCGAAAGATGAACACCAACATTATTCTAAATACTACTACCTTGAAGGGATTTTATTTTTAAAGTACAAGATGGGCAAGCAAGCTAGAAATTTCCTATTTAAACTACATATGCTCACATGGTCCGAACCCTTTGAACCTTATAATTATATGTCCTATGAGTTAAACAAAATTACTTGCCTTGATTGAGTTCCCCATGAGATTAGTAATGATTTGGCGAAACCTTCCAGGATCACCTATTAGCATCTCAGGAACGCGATCTGAAATGTAAACTGCCAACTGCACTCCACATAATTTGGTTAAAAGGATTAGATGAAATATAATCAATCTTCATTACAAAAAAAAAACATAAAAATGGAAGGAAAAGACAGTAGAGAAGTAAATACTAATTACCTCTACTCCTTTTTCCTGTGATTTTCCAGAAAAGAGTGATAAAACATCATCTAAAATGTCCCGCAGATCGAACTGAACTGCTTCAAGTTCGAGCTTTCCAGAATCAATCTTTGCTTGATCCAAAACCCCATTTACTAGCGAGACTAAAGCTTTTCCACTTGCCTGAGCAATTGTAACAAAATCTAGTTGTGTCACATCTAGATCAGTGTCCATAAGCATGTCCAACATTCCTGGATAATCAAACAATCTCACATTTAGAGCACAAAGCATTTAGTTGAATAATTTCATCACATAATAAACTTTCAAAACTCACCTAGAACACCATTCATAGGGGTTCGGATCTCATGGGAAACAGTTGCAAGAAACTGAAAAAATTGGAAGACAAATTATATTTCTTAGTTCACATAGATAAACCCCATATAATAAAAATTTGAAAAAGTACCTGTGATTTCGCAATATCGGCAGCCTCCGCCTGTTTCTTGAGTTTCGTCATCTTATGGTAATCATCTTCTACTTTGGCGATTCGATTCAAGGTTGCATTAAATATATGCCCAACCAGCAATGCAATAATAAGTGTACCAATAGAAGTTGTTATAGCCAGCCATGGCCATGGTGGTTTTTGCTTCAATCTGCGTCAAAACCACCAACAAATTACTGCATATATATTTGCAATCTGTAGTAATTTATTTCTACCAATATTCTTCTTTTTTTTAATAAAAAAGCAAGGAAAGTATTCATTGCTTGCCTGCATCGCATCTCATGCTTTCGAAATGGATCTCCAAAGTTGAGAGGGCTAACATGTTGCAAACCATTCTCTGATTCATATGAACCATACATGCTGATAAGATCTGAGTGATTAGTTGTGTCATAAACATTCACAAGGATTGTTTGCTTGCTAGCAAGTTGATGAAGTAACTTCTCCACAAGAGACTCAATATCAAAGACTCCACCAAGATATCTGCATGCCAACAAAGTTAACATCTCAAGAATCCAATTTTTACTATCTTCAGAACCAATACATCATGAACTTTACACTATTTTGAATCTTTGTATAACTCTTTTAGATATGGATGACCATAAAAATCATACCCATCAGTCATCTGAATTCTCTCATTTGGAGTGGCATTTGAAGGGGGGTCTGACTTGTAAACAGCAAAGGTTAATATTACTCCAAGTCTATTTGTTTTGAATAGCCTGAAAGGCGCAGTAAGGACCCCTGTCCCGGATGCTCTTGCACGCAAAACATTTTCAAGATCTTCCTGTTTATATGCAAATATTTGATATGCTATCGATTTCAAGACTGAATTTTCTGTTTTTGAGTGATGGGTTTCATCACTTTTCAGATTACAAAAAGGTAAAAACCAATTGAATGTGAAGAACAGGTTGAAGCTGAAAAAGAGTATATCTACCTTGCCAGATAGCACATCGAGAGAAACCACATGAGAAATGGTATCTTGGGCGAAGATTACAGGGGCGTATTCTTCCTGAATTGGAGATGGCTCCAAGCCTTCAGGATCATAATCATCTTTGTGAACTGGGGTTTGAGTATCCATTCTTTTAATAGTCCATCCATGTTGCTTCTCAAATTGTTCTCTTTCAGAATGGAGCACCCTCACAGCATATGCAACCCCACTTGTAAGAGGCCTCTCAAAAGCTGTTCTTTCTGTGTATCTAGCAAAAGTCGCCTACACAACCTCAAGAAAGTTAGTCTTTCTCCACTAGTCATGCTTTGATACCAAATTATGCTGTTAAATAAGAAGTGAAATTGAAATATCCATATTCTAAGATGGGTCATGAAAAACACTAATTATTTGATAAAAATGGAAGTAGATGTACTTGATCGATGGCCGAAGGATTTTTGCCGTGATGGAATGTGGAGATCAAAATGGACATTGCCTGAATATGGTTCATGCTCACATTGAACTGGTCTTGTAACATTCTTGCCCTTTCATCACACATACTGCCAAGAGTTTCCTTTCTCTTATCAGTCGCCTGTAAGTTCATGTACCAGAAGATCCACAATGAAACTAAGGTCCAACCTAGCACCCAAGCAACTAAAAGCTTTCTCCACCATGTTTTTCTAGCTCTTTTGAATCCTATAAATTGGTAGTATTGAAGATGGATCTTACAACTCTTACTAGTGATCTCCCAAAATTTGAGCCAGACCTTGAGGCTCTCACTCAGAAAATCACTTTTTGTTTCCATTTTTCCACCATTAAACCAGATCTTGGAAATGAAGCGTATAACCCAGCAGCATAGCATAAAAAATAGATTCCCCACCTTCAAACAAAACCCAAAAACATGAAGCAAACTCATCCACGACAGCAATAGACAGAAATTAACCAGGCAGTGAAAAATATGAAGTGGGTCAGACTTCTTCAATAATTCCAGCTTGAAACTCAGGAGAAGGCAAATCTACAGAAAATTCTAGCTACAATACTGCGTAAGAAGAAACCACCCAAGCTGGTCAGAAAGGATGAAGAACAGACTGCAGAAGACGAAAACCAACTCTCAACTTCACAATAAACGCGTAGATAGAAAAAGATAGTCAGGTGCGAGGAAGATGCTCTCTTATCCACCCAAATCAGCTTAATTCAAGCATGGAAGAGTTAAACCCCAAGAAATTAAGGGGAGATTTTAAGCTCAAATACCACCCCCACCCCTACACCTCAGATGAAATAAAGCCGAAGAATCGCAAGATTCTGGGTTTCTAATTCCTTCCTTGCAGCTTTTTTATTTTATCCTGCTAGTGCTAGCTACCAACCAAAACCCAGAACGACAGAAAAGGGCCAAACTCAGCAACAAACCTCCGATATATACTCATCAGATCCCAAAATCAAACTGTAGAAAAGAATCTACCAAGCAACAAGATTACACGACCATCACATCGAAGAACTCGAACGAGAACCAGTTCGACTGTGCAGCCATTAAAGTTTGACCTTTAAATGAGCACCAAACCTATCCCGAAGAGAGAGATCCACCCAGTGGAAAACAACAAGAATTTAAGACGGCAAAAAGGCAGCTTGAAGCTATGAAGAAGACCCAAGATTACAAATGGCGGATTCACAGAAGCTAGCAACGACGAAGAATCAGTAAAACGAATAGGATGATAGAAATGTCCGCTAGCTCCTATTATCTCTATCCAAATTCCAAATGCATAATGCATCCACCTGCAATATTAAAACATTAAAAATTCCTAAATTAAATTATATATCAAATGACAAATATCTCCACAAAAAAAATAATCCAGAACACGAATAGCCGTACACATACATGTTTTTCCGGTAATTTCACATTTGACGTAATTTATATTATTATTTAATTTGGTATTTTTTGCTTCGTGTTGAATATAATAAAGAATAAATGAAAAGGTAAATAAATAAATAAATAGTTTTCCTAGAAAAATCACTGCTTTTATTTATTTTTAATTGTTTAATATATTGTCTAGTGTTTATTGACATCCCTATCCAATAGCAATCCATCCGCACCAAGTAGACAACTTCCACACGCCAAGTCGTAACCTGGCTGTAATTTTGTTTGACAAAAGTACCCCTAGTTGTTTCCAATATTTTCAGAATGGCCTCTTAAATGACATTTAAACCCTTCAGCTTTTCCACAATTACCAGGGAGGATTATTACTTTATTAGCGAATCAGCGTCGGATGATGTGTTAATTTTATTTTAAGGCTAGCTTAGTCTTTTCCTATATCATCTGTTGAAATAATTCTTTTATCATAATATTATATTGCTTCCATTCTTAAAATGCCTGTGTAATTAATATAATCATATTAATGTAACATTTTTAAAAAAATACAAGATAAAATAATAAATATAGTATTCCTCTTTATTTTTTGCATCATTTCCGATCAAATAATGGACCGAAAAACCAAGTACTTATTTTTGTTTCTCTATTATATAGTTTACAAGAATATTTTTAACTTGTTTAATCATACAAATCCGTCACTCGTGACATTTTCTCCATATCTACATGCCACTCGATCCGTAACAACGTCGCTCAAATTTTGTTAATTATTAACTTTTTAAATCTAAGTCTTCGCAGATGGATAGTGGGGTTGGATTAAATGGAGTTATTAAGTTTGTTTGAATGCATGATTTTGTCCCACAGGAACTGCACGCTAAATAAAAGAAGACAATGAGGATAGCATTAAAAAAGAAAAGAATAATATAATTGAATAAATGTCATAAACAATTCCATATCTAGGGAAGACCAGATTTAATTACACTGCAAAATGGTATTGCTGCCAACAACAAAAGGACATCCCCCAATAAAGAAGCCATAAAAATACTGCAGTAATGATTTATCCTTCTTCAATTTCTCCCACCTAATCCTTGGAATAAACCCCAAGATTAACCCCAAAAATATTTATAAAAAATAATAAATACAAACCCATAACGTAATTCATCAAAATTTTGCGAAAAATCATTATTTTGTTCCATTAACGGGTGTTTTTCGACTCGGGTAAGTCAAAATTTGGCTCGATGAATTCTAAAATGATCGATTTTGTTTTATGGAAATTAGAATTATAAGGGTAATAGAAAAGGTAGCCATCCAATAATTCAACCTTTTTTGTAGTACAATAGAATTTGGTTTAATAGGGCGGAGATGGGTATCTTTGTAGCCTTTATAGATGGTTTAACTTATTCTACCCAACGAAGGAGCAAAAACTAGAATAAGTGACATCTGATAAAAACAAACAGATTAATAAATATATATTACTTATTTTTACTATTTCAATTTCATGTAAATTTTATGATAATTCTAAATTTTATTTTCATTTAATCTC
>QAOC01037617.1:284289-300437 GCA_003255005.1 Begonia fuchsioides | reverse complement strand
AAAAAAAATACGAACCGTGATTTCGAGTTTCACAAGTTTGAATTTCTAGATTTTTGGTGTTCATCGTGGTTTATAGGTTCAAGGTGGCACGGGTGAATCTCCATGATATAGTGTAACAAAATTCTCTTTATTTCTCCTTAGGAGGAATAGATAAAATGATAAATATAAATTTACTCTTAAAATATGGTATTATTGTAAGAGATATGTGAAACTTTAAAATAGATATTATTAGTCCAATGTATCTCCTCTACTACAAGACCTGACCAGCCACCATTTTAAATAGATATTAACGTATTAAATTACGGTGGATTTTCAATTAATTCAGTAAATTATAAAGAGTTGTTCCTTGTATTTATCGAGCAAATTTTTAAACTAATGAAGTACTAGCTTTGAATTCATGGTCGCAGGGACCACTAATCAAACTTAAGAAATGCTGAAATTTGAGAGAATGAATTTCAAGGACAGCTGTAAAAAACAATAATTATACCATAACTAAATTCGGATAATTAATTTTTAATTTGACCGACCCAAATCTTTCTTCTTAAGCTTAAAAAAGTCATGAGCAATCAAAGAAAGGGTCGACAAGCACCCTTTGTTGACCGAAGAAAATGGCTGCGTTTGATCACAGTGCCTCTGAGCCGTCTGATTCGCCTACCAAAAGTTTTCCTCCTTCCCCATTTCAACATTTCAAACTGTCAATCCAACCTCACGCAGAAAGCGACCCGATCATCTCTCAGCCGTCCGATTCAACTACCGAAAATTGACTC
Source organism: Begonia fuchsioides (assembly GCA_003255005.1). Taxonomy (NCBI): domain Eukaryota; kingdom Viridiplantae; phylum Streptophyta; class Magnoliopsida; order Cucurbitales; family Begoniaceae; genus Begonia; species Begonia fuchsioides. The sequence goes on along the minus strand of QAOC01037617.1, from coordinate 299,670 downwards.
TCTTTATTCAACGTTTCAAAAATTCAAACACCGCTCACCCAGCGCAATTATCGTCTGCGACGCTTATGTTGGCCTTTTCGTAATTATAAGCGGTAATTGAGGGATTTCAGTCATTTCGTCGTTGAGAGACACGATGTGGATTTGAATGACGTGGACGCATTCTTAGTTATGATTAAGAAAGTCAAAGCAATTGATTAATTATGGTGCTAATGACTAAAACCAGTTAAATCTGAGAATCATGCATTCCCGTCAACATCTTACGCGCCGTCAATTAATTAATTATTGAAGAAATATCATTCAAGTTCATAATTTTCATTTATTGTTCAATAAATTTATTAATATTTAATTAGAAATCAATAGTATTATTACGTTGGTCTTTGTTCTCGCGAGGTAGCGTGGAGTAGAATGCAGGAGTTTGAACGAAACGAAGAAAGAGAAATGGCGTCGTATATTAGAACCCTTTATCGATCCCCGCCCCTTTTCGTCTCCAGTTGCTCTGGTTCTTGATTTCGGTTTTTCGTGTACCCTTTTGTCTGCGGAATCGAGGGCGAAGATTCAATATGAAGAATTCGTTGAGGAAGTTGCGGGGTTTCGTGCTTCACAAGCACGATGTGAAGGACAGAAGAGATCTTCGTCCTCTAGCTCAATTTGATGAGCTCGCCCAAGCTTCCCAGGTTCTTTTTTTTCCCCGTTTGATTCCATTTTTTTTTGTCGGAAATGTCTGTAGATTGACGGAGAAAATCTACAGACATTTCTGTGCTACTCGAACTCATCCGCTTTTGAACAGCCTAATGCATCGCAAACAGCGTACTCTATGTTCTCTCTTATGTCGTAATTGAAGTTGATTTGCATTTTCTTGAGTTGCTGCGCGGAGAATTCATGTAACTTTTTCCAGTGGAGGAAAGTTGTGTATTATGAGAATTTTTACAATCTAAATGTCCTCGTTGAAATTCAATGCCTTCATGATTCTCTTTTCGAATTTGCTGACCCACAAATTAGTTGGTTCAGTCTGGGTGTTATGCGTGTTTGTTTTGAAAATTGGCGCCGTTATTTTCAATGCAACTTTGATCTTTGGCTCTCAAATCAATGTTATGTATTTTGTATTGCTTCGGCAGGATATGCAAGATATGAAGGATTGCTACGATAGCCTACTTGCGGCAGCTGCTGCCACAGCAAATAGTGCATATGGTATTTTTCTAACCAATATCAAATTGTTCGATTCATTACAATAGTTGTCATTGGAATGTTAAGAGGGCCTTGAAAATCAAACTGATTCTTCATTTCTAGTTTTTCATTTTGCTATTTAGTCTCGTTTGAATGGTCCTGCATTCAAAGCTGCATTTTATTGTTGTTTTCTGGGCTGTACTTTATGGAAGGCATTGTTTCATTGCCATAGAGTTAGTAGTTTATTGAACGAGGAATAGTACAAATTTGATCCTCAATTCTGATTCCAGAGTTAGTTTTATTTCTTATTTTGGTCCATCTTATTTTAAATTTCCGTTCTTATGCTCCATCATTTGTGCACAGAATTTTCTGAATCCATAAAGGAAATGGGCACGTGTTTGCTCGAGAAAACTGCTCTCAACGATGAAGAAGAAAGTGGTAAGTGATTGAACCGTAAGAGTAGAAGGAAATATATTTCATTCATTGGATATTTTGGGTAAATTCTTTGCTGTGAGAGTGCTAAAAACTATTAAATGCAGGCAAAGTTCTGATAATGCTTGGGAAAGTGCAATTTGAGCTTCAGCTGCTCGTGGACAACTATGTTAGAGCTTATTTAATTTTGTAAACTACTTTGGAATTTTCTCGATTTTATTGGCTAAAATACCGCCTTTTATTTTCAGAGATCTCATATTTTCAAGACAATTACTAGTCCATCTGAATCTCTCCTTAACGAACTTCGCACCGTCGAGGTTAGTTCTTCTGTTTCTATTATTCTTAAATAATTGATGAGTAATGTGAAGCACATGTTTTGTAACTGGCTTCATATCTGGTTGGTTGATTATATATGTTTCGCTTCATGAAAAGAATTTAGCCTGGAAGAAGGGTGAGATAGCTGAAGAAATGATACTTTTTCAATTGTTACATAATGCATGACAGGGCTGGTCTCTGTAAATAGTGGGTGTAACTTTTTGAGACACCTAAAATGTCTTTCTGTTTCGTATAACACCCTGAATGACTTGAAATATTGTTCCAATTTCGTCATGATGCAGGAGATGAAACGACAATGCGACGAAAAAAGGTTCGAATGTATAGATTTTTACTTAATTTTCTATCCATAAGTTGAAAAAAAGGGTTCAAACAAGTACTTTGATGTGCAGAGATATATATGAATATATTAGAGGAAGGCAGAGAGAGAAGGGAAGGTCAAGAAGCACAAAGGGGGAGAGTTTCACTCTTCAGCAGTTGCAAACTGCTCGAGATGAATACGACGAGGAGGCGACGTTGTTTGTTTTCCGATTGAAATCGTTGAAACAAGGCCAATCTCGATGTCTTCTAACTCAAGCAGCTCGTCACCATGCGGCTCAGGTTCGGATTCTCCATTTCATGATCATTCCTTGTTGTTTCTCCTTCCTGTTTTTACTTTTCTTATCCTTTTTTACTGCTTGGCAACAGTTATTTTTCTTTAAGAAAGCTCTCAAGTCTCTAGAGGCCGTCGAACCACATGTTAAATGGGTAACAGAAAGTCAACATATTGATTATCACTTCAATGGGCTTGAAGACGATGATGGAGATGATGATGATGAAGATGTCTTCAGCGATTACAGCGATAGCTATGATGGGAACGATGATGGAGAGTTGAGTTTCGACTATGGAAAAAATGACAATCGTCATTGTTTTGTTCCGCGACGTTCAATGGAGGTAAGTTCAATTTTTCCTCATTGACTTTGGTTGCCTACATGATGTCACTTAACTCGAAGATTCTGTCAGTCAGAACTCTCTACTTATCAGAACCCTCGAATACAATGGAATTTACTGGTAACAGAGTTCAATCACTAATAATTTTACTGTCGATAGATTTAAACCTTGGATCCCTCTTGCGGGGAGATCTATTAACTAATCTCACTCGAGGGTTCTGACTGACAAGAAGTCCGAGGTGGGAGCCATAACAAATGGCCGTCCATTTTCCTATTTTGGAAAATCTTTCATGGAGTACTGAAAAGTAGGTGTATGATGCCTATACAAATTACTAAGTAATCTTTTTTATGCAGTTGGATCAAATGGATGTCAATTTTCCCCAAGGGGAAGAAGCTGTCAAGGTAAATCTTATCAAGTTTTGATCTAACATTTGATCACACAAGACTTGCGATCTAGACGTCGATATCGAATCCGAGCATTGTGATATGTTGAATTTCTCTATTGATGAAAGGTTTCAGAAATTTATTTCCTTAAATTTTCAGGAAACCACAGGCAAGCTTGGTCTGAATTCGTTCTCATACAGAGCTAGGACAGGCAGCCAATCAGCCCCACTATTTTCTGAAAATAGACACGAAACTTCCGGCAAAATTACTCAAATCCCGCCGTCAATGTCTCGGAAAGCCTGTGCTTATGCGTTGCCTACTCCGGCCGATTCTAGAACTTCAAATTCTGCAAAATCAGTCAATCCAGTTCCCGGCGATAAGCAAAATTTATGGCACTCGACTCCACTGGAACCAAGAAAGTTTGAAAAGATGGTGGGCGATGAAAAAACATCAGGGCAGGGGATTATAAATGCAGACAATCTGCTCAAAGAGAGCAACAACAATGGCGGATCTACTCGACTCCCTTCTCCGACTGTCAGAGTTCAACGTCATCAGACTGTTACCGATGAGAAGAAGATCAAAAGACAAGCGTTTTCCGGTCCGTTGGCCGGTAAATCTCAGCCTTCAATCCCTCCGTCGGCGGCAGCGGATCATTCCCAGTTGTTCTCCGGGCCTCTGTTACGAAACCGACCAGCTCGTTCAATATCTCCGGTTTCTCGGAAATTCATGTCGTCTCCAATAATAACTGAGCTTCATGAGCTTCCTAGGCCGCCCAGCTCTCCAACCTTAAAGTCGACGAGACCTTCAGGGTTTGTCGGGCATTCCAGTCCATTGATGTCGAAAGATCAACTGAATTCTCCCTACCTGCACCGCCACACACCATAAATCGCAGTGTTTCTGTTCCGTCGAGAGATCTGCGGGAGAGATTCTCGAATGATTCTAGATTGATTGAATCTTCTCCGGCTGAAATGGATGAAAACATTCCTTCTCCGACGCCGGCACCGATCCGACCATCTGGGTCACCGATTACCACTCGTAGTAGAGCCGGCAAACTAGCCTGCTCGAGCGAGCCGAGCCCAGTCTCGGCCGGCTCGTCGAGCCGGCTGGGCTATTCGAGTCGAGCCTATTCGAGCCGAGCTGGCCAAACTTTTTTTCAAAATTTTTAGCTCGAGCGAGCTATCGAGCTTCGAGCCTATTTGAGCCGAGACTCGAGCCGAGCGAGCCCAACTCTCGCGCCTAATCGAGCCGAAAACGAGCCGAGCTTAAATGAACCGAACAATTTGAGCATAATGATAAATTTAAAAAAATAATTATTATAAATCGTCTGAATTTGCTATATTATGTTGTAACCAAAAGTTTAAAAAATATTCATTATAATTTGTCGAAAAATTATATAGCATTATATCAAAATAATTATTTTGGACATCCAGTATTCAATACATATATAAACTTAAAAAAAAAATGTACAAATAACTTAAATAATCGTACAAAAAATTCTAGTTGTCAAATTCTAAATTTTTGAATTCTTCCTCAAGTTCATCATCTCGTTGTTGCTCTCTCGTAACAGCATCGCTCCAATCCTTCGTACATATGAATGCTTCCACGAGATCCGGTGCAAGACTCTTTCGTCGATCGTCATAAACGCGTCCACCTGCACTAAAAGCCGACTCATAAGTTACAGTTGAAATAAGATGTGTTAGTAAATCACAGATAATTTTTTAAAGTATCGGATACAATCCAGAATTATTTTTTTACCAACTTAAGATATCGAAACCAAGCCGATCAAACAAAACTAGATAGAGAGAGAGGTCGTGCGCAACCCCTGGGCCTCTCTCTCTCTCTCGCTCCCTCAACGACGCCGCGACGAGATCTGGCGAGGCAACGACGCGAACGGCCGACTAGGCGAGTCGAAGCGACGGACAGCGAGGCGCGGTGACAGAGAGAGCCATCGATGTTGAGCCTGACGAGCCTGACTCGTTAGGCTCGCGAGCCCCATCCTTCAGGCTCGGCTCAGGCTCGACACCCAATTCTTCGAGCTTGGGAGTTGATATGATCATACATAAACGGGCGTGGATTGATTTTCCTACTTTAGGATGATCTCTAACAACCCATGACAGAAATTTTGGAGTTTCGTAATTTACATTCAGGCTTTATTCTGTAAATAATCATTTTCTATTTACTTCTAGTTGTTCATTTCAGTTGTCTAATTTAAAAATTTTATTTTTAATTTTATTATATTTATTATATCAATTATTATTTAATACATTAATATAATATTAAAAATAAATTTATTCAAGTTAAATAATTTAACGATAATAATGCTAGTAGGCATGAGAATACCTGTGAAATGTGAGCTTTTCTTCCCTTCCATCTTCACTTTTCTCTTCTAATGGCTGGAAAGGAAGGAATCCAGAAAAACCCACCAAAAGGTTAGAAATCAGCATCAGAAGATCAAGTTGGATGAACTCGTCTTTATTCCTACTTTATCGATCAACTATGCGTTGAAATTCCACACAATTTGAGGAATGAGTCTGGCTTTGAAACTCCGACAAGTCAACCAAACTAGCCACACGACAGAAAGTTTAAACCGTAGCCATGAACTCTGCAATGGAAATCATCCAGAAAATTGAGAAGATGGTTGTTTTTCTAGACCATAATGTAGGTTCTAAGGCCCATTTTAAACTCTCCGTACAGAGGGGTCTGACCAGAAACATCAGAATCCCAAAAACAAAAATGTAAAATAAGAGCTCAATACCAACCTTTGAGTGTAGCCAAAAGCCATTTCTCTGAGCCAAACAGACAGAATGACTAATCCATGTGAGCAAACTAGATGATATAAGCCAATTCTGAGAGCTTCAAAATCATATCCTGTCATCATCTTCACTTCATGTAGACCCATCCACTGGGTCATGCAGACCATTCCCAGAACATATTCCAATGCAGGAACCTCCATAGTTGACCCATACAGATGCTTATTCTACCGGAGAGGAATCCCAATCTAAGCCACGTTGGTGACTGGTTTTGGGGCTATAAAAATGGGAGACTGAAGAGGTTTCGTTAGTGGATTAGTGAATATGAAAAAAAAGGAAGAAAGGTCCTACATGGGATTCAAGAGTCTAGCATTGTAGCCAAGGATGACTTGCCTGCGACCTCGTGAGGGCTTCAACTTATACGAATCCTTCTGTGCAATGTAGGCAGTTTTCTTGGCTAACGAAGCTGCCGCTTCTCTCTCATGCAGAACTTTATCTTCCATTAACCTCTCAGTTGTATTCCAAATGATGAGGTAAGTTTTCTGATGAACTCTCTTCGATGGAAGGACCTAGAAAGGATAGTCCATGGATAAATCTCTGCAAATAGGAGATTTCAATGGCACAAGTAAAAAAGCTTTCGTTTTACCTTTCCATCATTCGAAATCCACTTTCTTCTCTTCCTGCACGATGAAGAATCTGTTGTCATGAGATTGCTCATTGCCCATTCTTCAACTAACTAGCTGCTTTTAAGAAGGCAAAGCATATAAGGATGATTTCTGAAGATACATAAGGTAAGCATTTTACAAAAATGATGTCATAAATTTTAATCTGACAGAAAATCCATGACTGGGAAAACATAGAAAAACACAGCAACTATATCTTTGTCATTCTCCACTCAGATGATATATATTTGTTTGTTTTCTCATTTACCATCTCAAATCAATCTCAGTATACACAAAACACAGAAAAAATCCACCATTGACACTCTTCAATAGTTTACGTCTGATTATGTTTGTTTCTTTTTGTTATTCTCCACCTCAAATCAATCTTAATATACACAAAACACAGCAAATATCCACAGCGGACACACTTGAATAGGTTTACATTGGTGTTCAGACGGGTGAAAGACATGATGGGAAATTTTTGTCATGAATCTGACTCATCATGTTGCACCAGCATGTGGTTTGATATAATTTAGTACCAAAATCTGGACCGACAACCATTTGCTCGCAATAATATCTTTCACTCAGTCAAATTTCTGCTAATACTTATGTGAAAAAAACTAATTCAATGAAGAGAAACCTAAGTAACGTCAATGGGAAAGTGGAATCACATATCTTGAATCATGGCTTACTTTAGAAAGATGACCAAAAAAATGATTATCGCAACGTGAGAGTTTAATTCTTAAATATTGAGGTTGTTCTTGTGTCAAATAGTCTCTCCTTCATGGACGACTGAATTACCGTAATTTAACTTTTATTACATGATGGCCGCCCCCGGTGCTAGGTATTTTGCCTTCTTTTGCTACAAGAAGAGAAAAGGGTGAAGGACTTGGCCGTTGATTTATCGAGCTGACGAAAAATCATAGCTGACAATACATGTTAGCTTCGAAACTAACAGTAAACGTTAGCACTGACCAAAACCAACCATCAACTCAAGAAAAAAAAATCCGACTATCGAACCGGCAACTCGTCTGCAAGCCAAGCGTCAGCTGTAAAATAGGAAAACCCTCCAGTTTTTTTGAAGAAAATACACGAAATGTAAAGGGGATTTGGTTTGTTCAGTGGAAAAATTTGAAACAGGAGCAGGAATAAAACTGAGAAAGAAGGTGGAAATAAGTCTAAGACTAGGGTCCCAGCCTGGTTGCAGAAGGAATATTAGTGCAGGAGAGAGAGAGAGCTAGGTGGTGTTGTCAGAACTCAGAACTGGGAAGAGCTCAGAGTAAGATTCTGAAAATAATTTTGAAAAATATGATTGATAATGTTCATCTGTGTTTTAGACTTGGATGAACCCTAAGTCTCTTTCTCGTGAAGTTACAGTGTTTAACACTCAAAAGCTGTTTTTTTTCTTTCTGTAAATTGCAACTATAGCAGAGTTATGCGTTAGAAGAAAGCGAAGGCAAGTCATGGTTGACATCATTGCATGATTTCAAACATTCTGACTTTGATAATGGCATGATTCTACAGCTTCCACAATTTCATGTATACAGCTGAAAAACAACACATCTGAGGCGGGGACACCCACTTTCTCTCTCTAGAAAAAGTCTTCGTTGGCCATGAGAACGTGGAGAGAGAAAGAGGGAGACAAAAGCGAAAGACAAAGAGTTGAAGAAAGCTGAAGGCCTTCTTCTTGATAATTGCGTTAATGCCGGGATGTCTTGCTCCTAAAAAGACTCCTCCATCAGTTTATAAATTAGAAAAAAAAAAACCCTGCAAATATCGAAGCTTTTGTGGTTGATTACTTTTTAGTCTGTAGCAGATGAAGATGGAGGCCAATGGGGAAGAAGGGATTCCGGGGGATCACGCTTCTTCTGTGCGCGTCTCCGTAGGCAATCAAGTTTTTTCCTTCCTCGAGACAAATGGCATCTCAGAGTGGCTCCCCTTTGAGAACGATGGGTCCACGGCTTCTCTCCACTTTCTAAAACTTGAAAATTAGTGTAAAACCCAACTGCCAATGCGTAGAGTTAGTTTACTTATTTATAATATTATAAATATTTTTTTAACTAAAAGTAATATTAAATTTAATTTCTTAATACATTGTTTATATACGGATGTATAAAATTATAATTTGTACAATAAATATTATAAATATTTAATTTAATTTTAATACATTAAATATGTTAAAACTAAATTAATCATAATTTTACAAATCAACACATACAATAATAAGTTATGTTAAAAAAATAAAATTAACATTATTTTTTAATTAATTAGTCATTAATTCAATCAAGATATAATTTATTTTATAGTAAATTGTATAATTTACGTCAATTTAAATTACTAAGCTTCAATTGAAATTAAACTTAAAACTTGTAACAAACAATAATTATTTATTTTTTTAAGATTTAAATTTGACATTATATTATTTATTACTTCTAAGATAATAATTAATTAATGCTCATGAGTAAGTGTATATTATAATTAAAATAAAATATATATTCTGTTGTTTAACGACGTGAAAGTAGGGTACACCAAGGCATAGTATGGGGCCCACCTCCGTCATTCTGAGTTTCCTCCTTCGACCCATTTTACAGTTTCCAGCTTCCAATTTTACCCCTAATGGATTCCTCTTCTTCCTCCTCCAGTTCTCCTTTCCCTTATATTTCTCAACGACTCCCCTAATCTCCCTATCTCTCTCTCTCTCTCCTCCGTCCCACTTTCTCTCTCTTTCCCACCTCGGGCGCCTGTCGAGGATTCGCTTTCCAATTATACTCTTTTCATTTCTTCTCCAATCTCCATCGTCTTCTTCATTCGAGGTTTAAACGAGTATTATGGCATCTCCGAACATGGCTACGATTACGGCCTCCTTAGAGCAGTCCTTGCAGAACTGTTCCCTGAACCACCATCGGAGCTCCGGCAGCTCAGCTTCCGAAGCGGAAACTAGTGTTTCTCGGTCGTCAACCGCCGATGACACCCATCTGCCTGGTTCGGAGACCACCTTGGAGCTCAACTCCCACCTCTCCCTCCCTTACCACTGGGAGCAATGTCTCGATCTAAAGGTTGGATTTTCTTTTTCTTTAATTCTCTTCTGGGTTTATGTTCTTTGCCTGAAATGATGAATCGAAGCCATGCTTTTTTTGTTCATCGTTTTGCTTCAATAATGCTGAACCCTGATAGATCTTCAGCTTTCAGTGAACAAGCTTTCTGCTTTAATGGCTGCTTTGAATTGAAACCACTGTATGGGAATCCCCATTTAATCTCCATTTCCAGAATGGAAGAAGTTGTTTTTTATCAAGAAACAAGAAAACCCTAAAAAACAAAGAAAGAAGAAAGCTTCTTCTACGCTCCGTTTGTTGGATACACGCAAAAGGAATGTTTTTTAACGTTTATGAGGTACCGAATCATGACACAAATACTAAATTAATAGATAAATAATACGATTAACGCGTTGTTCAAAACTAGGTCTCTTTTTTCACAACTTTTTCTGGGCTCTGATCGATTCATATTATAAAAAAAAGTCGATTTTAGAGAAATGAAAAATAGCTTTCATGGGTTTGATTTGGAGAACATTTTTCAATCATGGGTTACTTTTTGTCGATGAAATTAGAGATAAAATGGAGTCTTGTTTTCTGAACAGACAGGGGAGATATACTACATAAACTGGAGAAATGGGATGAGAGTGAAGGAAGATCCGAGGATAAATAGGGAAACCAGCGAAGATTCGTGTTCAGAAGAAGACGGCGGCTCATACGATAGTGCAGAGTCGAGTTCAGAGTCGTATCCTTCTTCCTCCGCCAGGAGCGGCGGCTGCAACGGCGGAAACAAAAATCAGGTTCTGGTGGTCGCCGGCTGCAAAAGCTGCTTCATGTATTTCATGGTGCCCAAACAGGTTGAAAAATGTCTCAAATGTGGAGGCCAACTTCTTCATTTCGATCGATCTGAAACTGTCTTTCTTTAGATCGGATTATTCTTCTCTTCTTTTTTTCCTTTTCTAATTCTTTCATTTGGGAAAATTGAACGAAAAAAAAAACTATTGTTTGACTTTGTTTGAGATTGGGATGTTCATGGAAATGCTCCTTCTTAGGTCAATTATTCTCTCTCTCTCTTAATTTTTTTATTAATTTTCTTTTATTTTGTACTTAATAATGGTTATAATTATATTTTAAGCTCACATTCAATTTAAAGAAGGATAGAAAAATAGAAAATTCATTGTAATTCATAAGTAAAATTTCACCCTTATTATAATCCACATTGAGTAACCGGAATAATAAATTTTTACATGTTCGAGTATGAAGTGAACGAATGGAGAAGAGTTATTATTTATGGCACGACGTCGTTTTGCTCTATTTATTATTTATAATTACGTAATTAACATTATACTAAACAACATATTTAATTTATCCAGACGACCTGGGAATTAGTCTTCTATCTTCCTTAAAATAAGCTAAAACAGTGTTAATGTGGACTAAAATATGTTGCGATTGACGTGTCACTGCTGACTTTAGCTTTAATAATAGCTTATTTAAAAACGACTAAAAAATTATCAATAATAATGCAATGCTCTTCTATCTTCTGGTCTATTTCTATAAAAATAACGTTAATGTTATTTTATTATTTGACTTTTTTTATAAACTTGTCAAATAATTAATTAATAATGTATTTTGATGCAATCGATTATTATTTAATATGTGTACAATAAGAAAGAAAAATAAGAATCATCTTATACTTAATTAGCCACCAACCCTTTGGCCAATTTTGTTTCTTTTAAATTTATAAAATTACAGATGGGCCTTGTGAAGTTGTGATGATTAATCCAATTACATTCCATGATTTGTAAGTTGCAGTGCAGGATAAAATACCATTTAAAATCAATATCTTAACTGATTATTTTTAATCTGCCTTAACTCACAAAGTTCTATTTATGATATATTTCAAATTTCATTAATTTTTTTTTCCTATTTTATGAAATATTTTTATTATTAATAGAAATAAAAAAAATGAGAGGGTAATACTTGCAAACCCGATCCGACCCGGCTTGTGTAGTATTTTTCGCATCATAGACGTGTACGGTGAAGATTCATTGTCAGACGTTTCATGCTTATGTAGCCCGTAGGTACGCTCCCCGTCGTGATTTGATGATAATGATATTCCCTTCCATTCTCTCACTCAAGTCCGAGATCTCCGATCGCGAAATTTCTTCTTTTTCTTTTGGTATTTTCTCGACTACGATTTCGACCTCGATCCACCGGATCACATTCTGAAGTTCGATTTTAATTCCTCTGACAGATTCGAAATCACAATTGCCCTTTTTTTTTTCTTCATCTCCAATTTCTGCCGGACTGTTGATCTGACTTCAGCGAAAAATGCATCGGAATACGTAACTTTTAAATTTACTTTTTGATTATCATCAAATCAGCCCTAGCCCACGTCCATTAACCAGCCCTTGCCCAAGCCCATGGCTCTCATTAGGCCTTAAGCTAGCTAAATTCCCTACTTCATACAAAGAACAGGGAACTCAAGCTCGACCTGCGTTTGGGTCTTGATGCAGCCGTCGAACGAGCTGCCTAATATCGGGTGAAATTTTTGAAAAATAGTTCGTCTTCCGATACATTATTGCTCGTCTTCTATTCCTTCTTCCAGCTGACTGCTCGTCCAGCAGATTGCAGAGTACGTGCTTAGTTTGTTGATAAATATCGTGTTTGATTCGTGTAGATTTTTTTTCATTCTTATGATGAGCGTATTACTGTGGTGATATTTGTGGAAATCTGCGTCGTTTCTCTTATTTTTTAGCTGGAATCTTACACATTAAATCAATAACTGGGATGTTGGAGAGAAGGAACGAGAAACAGAAAGTCGATCATCATCTTATATTTTAATAATAATGATAAGAGAAAAATTCGCCAAGTAATTGTGAAATATTAAGTACTAACTATTTGTACACAATAGATGAGAAGTTGCTCTAAGAAATAACCTTTCATGCAGCAAGGAACGTGTAATCATCCTTCCAAATGAATAACCTTTCATGTGCCTTTTCTTTCTAGTATTAACAACCTGCAGCCCACTTGGATTGATCTATCAAATTTTTTTTATGTGCTGATGAAATATTCTTCTATATAAGGGGTTGCATAAAATTCAGTTGAGTCTGATGAAGGGTGATTGATCTTGCAGAGTAGCTTTTGGACGTTAAAAATGGTGCAGTATAATTTCAAAAAGATTACTGTGGTGCCCAATGGGAAGGACTTCATTGATATCATCCTTTCTCGCACACAACGGCAGACACCAACTGTTGTCCATAAGGGTTATGCAATTTCTCGGTTGCGTCAGTTTTATATGCGCAAAGTTAAGTATACTCAAACAAATTTCCATGAGAAGTTATCAGCAGTAATTGATGAGTTCCCTCGGTTAGATGATATCCATCCTTTCTATGGTGACCTTCTCCATGTTTTGTATAACAAAGATCACTACAAGCTTGCGCTGGGACAGATTAATACTGCACGAAATCTCATCAGTAAAATTGCAAAAGATTTTGTGAAAATGTTGAAGTATGGTGACTCACTATATCGTTGCAAGTCTCTGAAAGTTGCTGCTCTTGGAAGAATGTGCACAGTGATAAAGAGGATTGGCCCCAGCTTGGCTAGAGCAAATTAGGCAGCATATGGCCAGACTGCCTTCCATTGACCCAAATACTCGTACAATTTTGATTTGTGGATATCCTAATGTGGGGAAGAGCTCATTCATTAACAAGATCACTAGGGCTGATGTGGACGTTCAGCCTTATGCATTCACCACAAAGTCATTGTTTGTAGGTCACACTGACTATAAGTATCTAAGGTATCAAGTCATTGATACGCCAGGGATTTTAGATAGACCATTTGAAGACCGAAACATTATCGAGATGTGTAGCATTACTGCCTTGGCTCATCTGCGAGCTGCTGTTCTGTTCTTTTTAGACATCTCTGGGTCATGTGGGTACAGCATTTCCCAACAGGCAGCTCTATTTAATAGCATTAAGTCTTTGTTTATGAACAAGCCATTAATCATAGTTTGTAACAAAACTGATTTACAGCCATTTGAGGGAATATCTGAGGAAGACATGAAGTTGGTCATGGAGATGAAAGCTGACGCTATGAAAACTTTGATTGGTCAGGGAGGCGAGGCAACAAATGATGATGGTGTTTTACTGAAAATGAGCACTTTAACAGAAGAAGGGGTGATAGCAGTGAAGAACGCTGCTTGCGAGAGGTTATTAGACCAGAGGGTGGAATTGAAAATGAAGTCTAAAAAAATTAATGATTGTCTGAATAGATTTCACGTTGCAATGCCAAAGCCACGAGACAACATAGAAAGGCCACCTTGCATACCTGAGGCAGTTTTGCTAGACAGGGCTAATAAGCAATCTGCAGAGAAAGAAAAGTGGAAAACTGAAAGGGATTTGGAGGATGAGAATGGCGGGGCCGGTGTATATTCAGCCAGTTTGAAGAAGAACTATATCTTAGCTGACGATTCATGGAAAGAAGATATAATGCCTGAAATAATTGATGGGCATAATGTCTATGACTTTGTTGATCCTGATATTCTTTTAAGGCTTGAGGAGCTGGAAAGAGAGGAAGGGCTTCGAGAATCCGAGGAAGTTGACAATGATTTTGAGATGGATGGCCAAGATCTTACTCCAGAAGAGCAGAAGGCGTTGGCTGAAATAAGGAAAAAGAAAAGTTTGCTGATTCAACAGCACAGAATCAAGAAAAGCACAGCAGAGAGTCGACCAATTGTGCCAAGGAAATTCGCTAAGAATGGTGAGTTCACGACAGAAGGAATGGGACGACAGTTATCTGCGTTGGGTTTGGATCCTAGTTTAGCCATTAATCGAGCTCGAAGTAAGTCAGTCACAAGGATTGGCCGAAAGAGGGACCGATCTGTGGACAATGGTAGCGAAGCAATGGACATGGATGAAGAAACACCCAATAAGAAGTTGCGACGGAAATCACGATCCTTGTCAATGTCAAGGTCGAGATCTAGACCTCCCCATGAATTTACTCCTGGTGAAGGGTTTAAGGATTCAGCTCAAAAGATGAAGGCGATAAAAATTAGTAAAAATGCAGTCAAGAAAAGAAACAAGGAGGCTCGACGTGGAGAGGCAGATAGGGTTATTCCTACTCTAAAACCGAAGCACTTGTACTCTGGCAAGCGCTCAATTGGTAAAACTCAAAGGCGCTAAAATACTTGAGGTACTTTGTGTACTCCTTATATTCAATTATGTGCTGACTTTGATCTTACTTTGGAAATGTTGGTTAATTTTTTTTGGGTTGTGTGTTTTAGTTGCTATCTTGCTTTTGAATTTTATGCATTCATTCAGCACTATCCTTGTCGCCATATTCAGAGTTTCATATCTTGAATCTCGGTGGATAAGAAATAATAAAGCTGTTTGTATTTTGTTCTTTTTAATGCATGAGATGCGTAGTTATTGCCTTCTCAGGTTGTCAACTTGTTTATAAGAATATTTATCTGCACGAAGATTATTTTATCATTATTTTCATATAGAATGAACATGCTTGATACTTGTACCTTAGCCAGAGTCTAGTTAGCTGAAGTTTTCTGTTTATCTTGGTAATTTAGACGCCGGCCGCTATGAAAAGATGTCAGATTTTAACAGCAGCAAAATGCTCTTATGAGATTGGCTTCTTTCAGCTTCTGTGATTTTTTATTTTTGGGATGTCTACCTCCTATTATTTC
>QAOC01037617.1:247980-280559 GCA_003255005.1 Begonia fuchsioides | reverse complement strand
TTGCTATGTTGATATTCTTGACCAACTTAGAGATAAAGGAGTCAAATTCTCTTCACTTCAAGCCTTTTCAGCCATTGGCCCATTTTTCCTCTTTGTTGGATCAAATTGAGATTCTTATATCTGCTAGAGATTATGTGGGTGCATCAAAGATATCCCAAGATCTCAGAAGCTTGGCGCTGCAAGGGCTCCATTATTTTCAAACTTATGATTGGTTAATGTTAATGACTGTCATTACTTTTGGATACATTGGTTGGATGATCTACATTGGTTTGCACGTACTGCAATCGTATACAGCAGTGCCTGGAAATTTATGGAGGCAGGAAAAATTAGTTGACATGGAGAAGAATTCCAAAAAAGTAATGCTTATGTAAGCTTTGGTTCATTTTTGGAAGCTGTGCTTAGATATTTAATGATTTTTTTCATTAGGAATAGTACTTGTAAAGATGAATGCCTTAACTTTTTCCGAAAAGTAACATTACTAGAACTTTAGTTTTCTACTTCTACAATCATACATTTTATACCTTTCGTAGGTTTACCTTTTTGGATGGACTTTACTGGGATTATTGTGCATTCTGCTGTTTTTGGAGCACTCTCCTCCTCTATATCATGCATACATGGCCATGACAGTTTTTCTGTGGATGCAAATACTTAATGAATATCAGTTTATAGTTGCTTTATGGAAGCAATCACACGGAAAATTCAATTATCTGGCAAAGCTTCTAGTCACTTGCGCTTTGGCAGTGTGCATCTGTGAACTCCTGGTATGATATCAAACTCAATATCCTTATTTGGAGTCATAATTTCAGGTAGTGTTCTAGGACTGATTTATTTTACCTTATGCAGGTGAATAGCTTCACTGATAGGAAGCTTTATACTTGGTGTTTTTTGGTTCTGGGGGTAATAGCTCCCCTATATCTGTTTTACTTAATTCCCTGGAGAAGTGGAATACCAATTTTCGTAGGCGCTGCTTGTTGTTTTCTTTCGCTGTTCACTTTGATGCCAGCAGAAATCCCAGACAATACTCATTTAGTGTAAGTCGTATTCAAAACTGTAGATTTTTGTGCCATGTCAAATGAGCAACTATATACATGAGCTAGGTAAATGTTTATCATTCATGTGTGCCAGAATACTGGTCTCCTATTTATCTTGTTATAAACAGTCCGTTTATTGTGTTGCATTTCAAAACTGTCCTGCACACCACAAATATACTAACTTGGGAATATTATTTTCTCCAATTCATATACTGTTTTAATTGATGGAAACTTATGTTCTCTTATAATAAAAAGTTGTGAAATTTGACTTTATAAGCTTTCATTTTGTAGTTTTTTTATTGTGTACATGACTAGTTTGTGATAACTACTATATCTATAGAATTGCAAGTGGAGGTATGATTATCATGATAGGAATAACCGTAAGGTGGCTAGATCTGCATTATAAGGAGAATAAGTACTGGATAAGCATCTGTAATTATCGCAATGGTAATCCAACGTATCTTGGCCTGTTTTTGCTACAGGTACATATTTTATCTTTACTATTTCTGGTTGGAAATAAACTTAATTGTCTATATTATGTATTTTTGTCTAAGAATCTAAAAAATTCCTTTGGTGGTTGCATATTAGGTTCTTTTGGTGGGGTTGTCGGCTGTGATGGTGCCATTATCAACATCTCATCGGACACAGAAGCATGAGTTGTCTGCCTTTCACCAATTGTTGAATTGGTCAATTGCTGGTATACACTTATTATCTCTCTCTCTCTCATGGCTATTACCAGATGTTTCTCAGAAGATAAAATCAAGCACCTTTTTCGCTTTTATTTCAATAATCATGCTCATTTAATTTTCTGGATGTACATTCTTTAATTTTTGCTGGTTTTGTACTTCTTAAATTTCAGGTGTTTCCATTATTCTTCCATTGTATTCAGCAAACGGTCTTCTCTCCCGGCTTAATTCAATATTTCTTGGTTTTGCCCCTTCATTCTTACTTTTGTCTATTGGGTTTGTCCTACTCGTGGCCTTCAGCTATTCTAAACTTTTATGTGCCATGGAAGCGTGCAATTATCACCTTTTGTAGCTATGTCACCTTTCCTGTTACTTTTGTAGATATGAAGCTGTCTTCTATGGTGCTCTTGCCCTTGTCCTTATGGCTTGGATTCTATTTGAAAATACACTTCTCTGTTTTCGCAAGGGGAAAAAACTGTCAGCTTCCACTGGAACTGTGGAAGATCAATTTATCCTCGACAAGGAGGGTAGACACTTGCAGATTTCTGATACGAGAATTCCATTAATCTTTGTAAGTGATCACTTTTATAATTCAATGGTACTATTCTGTTCCTTCATTTGTTTAAAAATATTTTCCTGGTTTGATTGTTTTTATCACTATAAATGCAATGCATACCAATCAAGTGAACCATTTTTCTATTCCTCTTCAAATTCTTATAATCCGTGATTAATTTTAAATGCTGAAAACTGACATGACATGGGGCCTGTTTTATTTCTCTTTTAGATGGTTTTATTCAACGTTGCATTCTTTGGGACCGGCAACTTTGCAAGTATTGCAAGTTTTGAGATTTCATCAGTCTATCGGTTTATTACTGTTTTCAGTGTAAGCCAAAACTAACTCCCTATTTTATCTTCTTGATTCAACCTCAGATTTATTCAATTCCTTAACTAAAAAAAATTGATGACATCTTGACATTTTGTTTGCAGCCCTTTTTAATGGCGTCCCTGCTTATATTCAAGCTATTCATTCCATTCATGCTTGTTATGTAAGCATACTTACGGCTCTGGTTTAAAATTTTTTAGAATTGGGTAAAAGGATATAAAACTTTTGGAAAAACTAGAATGACAAGAAAATATAGTAACAGTTCTAACATGTCTGTGTTACCTGAAATCTTGATTTGTCTTTGTTAATTCGCTAGGGTTTAGAAATCGAACAAAAATTAAGGGCGAGATTTGATTCTTTTTTAAGATAAGTTTCATTTTTAATTAAGGAATGCATGAACCGCATGGAAATAGTATTTCAAATCTGTTTTCAAAAACTACTTTCAGGGAATAATAATAAGAAACTGTTTTGGTAAAAGGGTATGCATTAAAAAACCTCTGTTGTTATTAATCAAGAAATGATGAATCTAATGAAACCACCTAGTTAAAAAATAATCCATCTTGTTTCTGAAGAACATTTAGACTCATCCTCTGAAATTCGACCTCTATTTGAATTCAGACAGAGGAATAAATACTCATTAAGTACATTATGATTGTTGTCCTCATCATTCTTTTTTTTTGGAAACAATGCAGATGCGTGTTCAGTGCAATAACTAAGCTAAATCAACTTCCTCGGCTGGGGTGCTATTTTCTTGTGATATTGTTTTCGGACGTCATGACCATCCATTTCTTTTTCCTGGTAAGTGGATCAATTCCTCAGATTCAGCAATCATAAGAAGTGATAATAACTTTGATTTGAGAAATAAATCTCTAGTTGTGCTGAATAATTTTTTATATCAATCTTGTTATACACAACACAATTCATTCCATGTTTCTGGTTGAAAGTGAACATGCTCACTTGTGTGATCTTTTATAAATAAAAGGCAGACATAAGTAACGGGGGGAGAGAATTCATTTACAATTACACACGGAGTTTTAAAAATTAAAGTAAAATGAAATGGAGACTTCTGAAAATCTTTGGGTCTTAGGTAATATTTTTAGAAATCTAACTGTCATACAAAGCAATACATTTTCAGTGATTGTGATTTAATTTTATATCCATCATCCTTGACGGGTTAATCAAATGAAACTAAGAAATATTTGAATTGTTTCTCACAGTGTGTCAGTGTGATAGCTTTCGTTGGTGCCAGGTTAAAAATACAGGAAGTTGGATGGAAATTGGAAACAGCATAAGCCATTTTGGGATTGTGAGTGCTCAAGTAGTGTTTATCCTCCTGCTTTTTGCCATTACAAATATATACACAAAAGATATTCGCATTAGATCCGAGCACTCTTCATCCCGGAAAGCAATATAGCTTTGAAAGACACATAGCAAACTTCAGTTGCACGGTTTGTTGCACACCTCGGGTGAGCTTTCATATGCATACGATGGCTTTTGCTTTTATGATTCCGAGAGTAGTTTTGAATTTTGCCTATTGAAATCATTTGTGGATTTTGGGTCTAAGTTCCGGAATTGGTCAGATTCATAGGCTGTTGAAGAACTATAATACATTTTCTTTTGGAGGCAAATTAATTCTTTTGCTAAAAAAATTCAAAAATTTTCTTGGAAAAGCTACAGAAAAAATGGAGACAAGATGTTTTAGTTAGTTCTTAGAAGAAGATATGGTCTAAAAACACTTATCGGAACATTGTTCCAAGTGTTTGATGTTTTGGATAAATACTCAACCCCGGATATCAAATTTAAGTACAAATTATTTAATAACAATTAGCCAGGCAAAAACTACATGGACATATACGTACAAGTTTTCACTCTAATTCAACCTTATGAATATTAATAAATAAATAGCAGCTACAACATTTCCTATCACTTCACAATTAGTTTCGACACCTTTCTCCCTCTCGGTTGTGTCACGTCTATTGTGGATGACAGAGGTGAAGAGGGCGAAGCATCAGAATAGGCAATGAGCTCCTGCAACTAAATTTGTCTACAGTATATGATAGAGATTTCTATTTTCGGTTCCTAAGAAATGGATCCGAAACTGAATTGTGATTGTAGGAGAACTGGATCGCAGCATAACTTATATTGTCACTTTCTATTGCGTGGCAGTAAAAAAAATTCTATTGCGTGGCAGTAAAAATTTCTATTGCGTGGCAGTAAAAAAATTTCTATAGCGTGGCAGTAAAAAAATAACGTGCCAAAAGGGAAATACAGAGTCTCACGTACTCATCGATTATAATTGAACACAAATTCAATCTTAGTAGTAATAATAATAAGGGGAGAAGGAAATAAGTTAAGGCAGAAAAATAGCTTACTAGTTCGTGAAGAATAGAGAGAAAGTTATGTGGCAGATTTCCAGTCCGGTTCGATTTCTTTACGAGATGCTTCCCACAGTCGATGCTCGATTCCTAACTTCCTAAGTTCCATTAGGCCTTGCTCAGCTGAAAATTTATAATCCATAAACTTAGTTAACAGTGGAACATCAAGCCACGATTAATGCAATAAGCTGCCCCATAAATTCAAATTCCTAGCAATGAGCTAATTAAAGGCAAGACAGAGAAAAAACCTTACTTTCTTTCGGGACAATCAATACTAGCAGAATCTAGTTGCTAAAAAACGGCATTGAACACAACACAGAAAATAGAAATAGAATCTAAAAATGATCAAGCATTTAAATTCCAGGGTACTCCATTTTCCCTAATGTTCGGCTGATAATACACGAGAAACCAGATGTTACCGTCTACGGCGTCATGGGAAGTCGGTGAATGGGCACGGCGACTAATCCAAAACTGAAGCCGTTCTTTAGCAATGCTCTCTTCTATACCATGAGCTTCGGCTCTTCTCCAAAAGTATGTCAGCCAAGCCTGGCAGCGTCAGTTTTTTTAATGAATTACTGTTAGAACTATACATATTAAACTATAAAAGACAAATACTTTACAACTGAAACTGAGGTGACTAAGCGATGTTACCTCTTTGAAAAGAACGTCCTCCGACTCCTCTGGGCTCAGTTCTGTGACAAAGTACTGATATCAAAAGATATGGACAAGAATAGGTCTGAAAGTCATCAAAGTTTTAATTGTAGAACTCTTTAAAGTGAACATGCGACTGAAGTAGAATTTGAATGAACTACAACATTAGGTAAAGAACCCTTGACTTTATTGGACGCATCATGATGCTTACTTTAACTCAAATCACACTTTATCGTTTCTAGACACTTAAATCACTAGCAAAAATGACGTAACTTGAGGACCACCTTCCAAGTTTCTGTAAAACGTAAACAAATCTGAAAACCATACGTAGCATACCGAATGCTTCCATGAACTTGGGATCTCCAGCGGATTTGATCTCTGCCACATGAGGAAGGAATGCAGAGAAATCAAGAAAATGACAATCTAATGCAACCTCATGGATCAATGAAGAGAAAACAAGAAAAATAATGGTTGTCCTATAAATTCGCAACAGAAATTAATTAATGAGATTAATGATGCTTTAGTATGAATGAATTATTATAAAATATTTTCATATAACTACTAGAACTAAAGCTGAAAATAATTGAGAGGTTACGAATGAACAGAAGAAATATGAGAACATATCCATTGCTTGAACTCTCTTTTCATTTTTAAAAAAGGCTTTATTTAACAATATTTTAACAAAGAGAATCACCAACAAGAGGATCAAAATGCGTTAAAGTCAAACATATTCCAAGGTCAAGAAAACCCACCTGTTAGAGATAATCTAACAGTATTAGGACGCCTTTGCTGCATCAATGCAAGGACAATTGCCTCTTCGACCTTTAGAATAAAAAAAAAGAAATATCATTTTAATATAGAATAGATAATGCATTAATGCCACGAACTTTCCAATTTGCAAAAGAGTCGAAGTTCGTCCAATTTAAAATCGAACTCCAGAGAATCGTGAAATTTGCATAAGACACTAACAAGGAGAAAAGAAGCAGCAGGAACCGAAAGAGTGACACAATTGAAAGTAACCTTTAAAATTGAGAGCTCCTTCAAACCCATTTCAACAGAAAGCATACTCTCGATGTTGCCATCTCCGGTAAGATCAGTTAAGTCGTGAACAAATTTACTTCTCCTCTGAGGGTCATCACCCCCTGAAATTTAAAAATCATAGAATGAGAAGATAACCACGGCATCAAATAGATTGTGAATACCCAAAACTGTTAGTAATTTGTTTTTTGGCTTTGTTTTGTGGAGATGGGAGAAGCGATCAAAAGCTTAAGAACAAATAATACTAGCCTTTTTCTTTAAATTCTTCCTTAGCCTTTTGTCCTGCTGAGATCACAACTTCAAATGGAAGAGGAGCCAAGGATGACCAGTGCTCGTACTTTATCATAGCAATATCTGCACAAATACCTGAAAAGACAGCATTAAAATAAATAGGTAGTCTATTTGTGAGATTGACAGTGTGATGGAAGAACCGATGCTATAATCCATCTTTTTTTGGAGAAAACAAACATTAAGATTGTCATGATATTCCATATTCATTTATTTAACAAAAAATTTAAAGCACTATTCGTGGAAGGTCGAACAGAAGGCAGTATTGAATGCTCCCTAGTAAAGGCCAGGGCAGAGAAATTTCTACCAGATAATAAAAGTCATAATACATTAACACCCTGACCAACAAAAATGTAAGCTTCAGAGACAACATGCCCATAATAGTAGGTGCATAGATAGCAGTTGTTGAAAGTCTAAAAAGTTAAACAATTGGCAGTTGAAACAAAAACTCAGGCCAGCAAAGATAGCCTTTATATGATATTTTCAAAGTATATGAATCGTAACTCGCTTGACTGTCGAAAATAATCAAGTTTAAAAAAAGCATTATGGTTTACCAAATTTTACAGCTAAGCCCCAGTAACGAGCAAGCCAACACCTCTTTAGAACGACTTCTTCCTGAAAAGATGAACTTTCACAAAATAAAATTTCAAAAAATCAAATTAATTTTCTAGATAAGTAATTATTAAGTGAGAGAATTTAAAGGAGCGTGAGCTTAGAAACTAAATACCAGAGGATAAGTCTGAGTTCAATAAGCCAAGTGTAGATTTTTTCCAAAAAAGGTTTTATAGTCATTACATTTCAGGACTATCATCTTTTTTTTCTATTTTTGGTTTTTCCAATTGGGAAGATATTATTAAATATTGAGTTGTAAATTGTTCGTACTTGAGGTGGCAAGTAAAACTTATCCTCCCTATCTGATAAATTTCCATACGTTAATATAATGTTGAGAATGAGAATATACAAATAGAAGGAATGAGGTTCTGACAAACAGGTAATACCAACCATCTCTTCCTGAGTCAAAATCATTCTCTGTGTCATTGATTGAAGTGCTTTTACTTCAGAGTCAGCTCCATTAAGTTGATGAACAACAGTGGCAGCAGCATCTTTTGCATTCTAATACAGGTGAAAGAATTTTTTTAAATATAAATTATAATAAAATGGGAAAGTTATTAGGGCATTACAGAGTCCAAGTAAGAGAGAGCTCAATAAAAGAAGTTTCAAGAAACGATGTTGTACTTGAATGCTCAATATAAATAAAACAAAATGTTACCTTAATTTCAGACTGAAGGAATTCGATTTCTTTATCCACCCCATCCTTGGAGTGTTTTGCCTCTTTAAGTGCAGCCTGTTGAAAATACGCAGAAAGAAGAAAATAAATAAGGCATTTTTTTCTCGCATCAGACTCAATAGCAAAATTCACAAAGAACAATTTTCAGGCATTCTTAATAAAATTAGTCGACTAGTCAAAATTATGGAAAAGATATTTAACCAGTGTTACTCTCCAATAATATATATATATATTATCGAGTAATGATGATGAAAATGTATAGTTGCAGTTATGAACTATATAAAAAAGAAAAAATATATATTTGTATTATAGTGTAATGATGATGAAAATGTATAGTTGCAGTTATGAACTATATAAAAAAGAAACTCTTCCTCAATCAAATGAAAAAGAAATCATCAGATTATCTAACTACCTCTCTTTGTCGCAAAGAAGCTTCTTTCCTGGAGATCAGACATAAATATCACTTTTAATTAAGAATGAGGAGAGTTTTATGAAGACCAAAGTTAGAGAAATTCCATTCACCGGCTCAGAAGTTTAGCTTCTAAAGATAGACCTTCGCCAAGAGCAGCAACCTAATGACCATTGGGAAAATACAAAGATCTGTAAACATCTGGCTAGAAACATATTCCCCTAGGCAACTTAACTGCATATGAAAACCCTAAAGATTCAAACACTAAATGTGAATTCAAATCACTCAAATATATACATGCAAATATGGAATGGTGGCAAATGCACTGACATGCGATGATCAATAATGCCTTAAATGGAAAGCCCTAATTCCAGTCAATAGATTACATCGATTTAGGTTTCTTACAACAATAAATCAATCAATGGCTGGGATTGTTAAAAACAACATTGCATATAATGGATCAAGTATCCGTGGGAGCCACCACATAGATCACTCACCTGTTTCTCAAGCTCCCTTACTCTGGCTTCTACTTCTTCACATTTTCCTTCCTCACGCCTCAGCTGCAAAAGAACTCTAGACAAAAGTCAAGCATAAAGATGCATTATTGTTATTTAAGAAACCCAAAGAAAGAAGAAATGATGCACCTTGCCCAAAACATTTTCATTTTCTTCCTGTAGCATATCAAGCTGCATTACAAGACCCAACAAATTAATGTGTCTAGCCAAAAGCGTTTTACTTTCTCTCACTATCTCAATTATGAATTTTTCAAGTTGCATTTTAAGATGTAGAACCATAAATATGACATACTTCATCACGAAGTGCAGATGCTTCGTGCCTTTCTCCTGAATCTTTTGAACTCAATTGGAAAGAATCTGATAATAATCTGCATGAATGACGTTTCATTATCAACTTGCTGAACCACACAATTAATGTCATCGGGAATGTAATCTCTGTAGAAAACATATTTCAACAGAAAGAAGGCTGGCTTTCAGCAATCTGGCTTGCTAATAAATTGTACAAAAATGCAAAGAACTTTATCTTCTCATTGAGTTGAGTGTGGAGTAGCTTATGTACAAAAAATAAGTGCAGTTCCCAACACATGAGCTAGGTAACAGAAAGTAACTCATGTTTGCGATTCAGCATTAGTGACGAAACCTCAGCCTTCAGTTCCAAGCCCCTTGTGATGAAGTGGAAGAGGAGATCAAAGCATTGTAAAGAAAATACTTACAAAGACAAGCATGTGCTTGATTTGCATCACTAAAGGAACAATCTCTTCATAATTTTTGAAGATTACATCTCCCTTTCCATCTTATTATAGAAAAAATCACAAACAAGTAATTCTGAAGTGAAAGCAATGCTCCTTTGGTCAAAGATTTCAAAAAGGCATGTTGAGTAAATACTATTTGTATTTACACTATTTTTTTTTAATATTTATGTTTTTCTAGTCTTCTTACATGTCAACTAATATACGCACCTCCATAATGACCCTGTTGCAGTAATGGAAGTATCTAACCCAAATAGAAATGAAATGCATTTGTTGTCCGTATTTTTTTACTATTACATAAAAATAAATGTTTCTAACCTTCTGTCACTTCTAAAGTTAGAAGGAGGATCTAGAGGTGGTAAAGAAGTTGCTGTCCGCAATGATGTTTTGGTTGGTGGCACCAATGGCACTGAGGATGTGGAGATTGATGGCCTTCCAGCTGATGTTGAACGTACTGCAGTTGCATCTTCTACAAACTTCGGAGCTAACTACATGTTGATGAGAAAAAAAATAATGACACTCCAACTCTTATACTAAACAATCAACAAGTCACATATTTTTTACATTTTTCAATGAATGATGAAAAATGATTTTCTAGATCTATTATTTGCTGAGATCACTAGGAATTTTATCTCCTAAGGAAGCATGGAAACTTTTTCAGATTTTATTCAAAAGCATATTCCAGATGCAAGAAACCAAAATTTTTTTCTCTAAGTAAAACATGAAACTAATTCACTCTTGGAAATAAGATTCTCACCTAAGAAGTTCATCCAGAACATAGTTACTACAAAAAAACGCGATAACAGAGAAATGACTAAATGCAGAACTCAAACTTACAGCGGGTGAAGGAGATCGAGAAGTTTTTTCAGATTTTATTCAAAAGCATATTCCAGATGCCAGAAACCGAAAATCTTTGCTCTAAGTAAAAGATGAAACTAATTCACTCTAGGAAATAAGATTCCCACCTAAGAAGTTCATCCAAAACATAGTTACTACAAAAAAAAACGCGATAACAGAGAAATGACTAAATGCAGAACTCAAACTTACAGCGGGTGAAGGAGATCTAGAAGTTTTCACAGTTCCAGCTGGAGGTTTACTACTACCATAAGCATTTCTCGACAGAGTAAAAGGCGGAGGAGCACTGTAACGAAATCCTAAGTCATCCTCGTCTTCTTTGTCGTCGTCTGTAGTCTGAGAAGCCATAACCTGAGCGAGTCGCTGAGCCGCAGCTTTAGCCGCAAAGTTCTGAGTGCGCTTTACGTTGGAAATACCGGAAAGAGAGGAGGTCCTCGCGTGGTGAGAACGCACCGGTGACATCGCCGGAGAAGTCGAATTAAGAGTGCTGTTCGACTCGCTAGTCCACTGGCGACTATAAACGGGACTCGCAGTTCTATTTCTGTCCATGTTGCAATCCAGCGCGTAGGAGATGCAGAGCTATAAGCCGCAGAAGATCGAAGGATGAAGGAGATGAATAAGCTAGAATGCCATGAATTTAAAGGAGGATGAAGCAGAATTTCCAGGAAGGGCGCAAAATCGAACTGAACAATATCCGGTGGCCGCCGATCTTCTTCTTTCTCGCCCCGGGAGAGCGAGAACTGCGAGATCGGAAGCTTCAATGTCGGAGGAGATTTAGCGAAGCATCTGTAGTCTTAGGAGTGGACTGTAACTGTAGCAGGTGATGAGATCTATCGGTTTGGTTCGGTTGATAATATCAGACCCAACTAGCTGCATCGGTTTCTACCCATAACCCAAGAAACATCCTATTTTTACCGGTTCGGTTCATTTTACATCATGAATAAAAAATATTTTATTATTATTGATTTATCGATTGATTTTGACACCATTTTCACAAACATTCCTAAACTATTTTACATTATTTAAATTTATTCGCATAATTAATCGAACATATAATAAGAATCTCAATATTTCTTAACTTAATTGATGACTTGTGTAATTCTAAATTAGATTATAACAACATTGATTTCAACATATACCACAAGATCCTATAATGAGTGCTATCATAGAACCTCATTCCCATAGTAGCGAATACAATAACATTCGAAATTGTCCAAGGAGTGAGATATTTCATTTTGGTGAGGGATTTGTGAGTCGAAAATAACTCGACATTTTGTAATCTCCGGCGAAACGTCCACTGCCCATTAGAGAAAACTCATGACTTAAACGAGCCTATACAAATCTACCAAAGTGAAGTATGATTCCCCCGTCATGTAAAGGCCAAGAAAGCTCTTCCAACCAATAACTCTGAGGGGGGTCAAAATCGGACCAGAATTATTGATTTTAATCGAGTCTTAATTGTACTTTTTAAAAAATTATGATTTATGTGCCAATTCCGGTGTTTAAGAGTAAAAATTCGTAAAACCAGAACCGAGATCATGAGTCAAAAAAGTTTTAAAATCGATTAAAACTCAACCCTAACCCTAATAAAATCTAATATAAATCATAAAATTTGTTATAAATCTGTTTAATTACTTTAAATCTGACATAAATATAATAAAAAATATATATTTTACTGTTATATTTTAATTTTTTAAATATAAATAAAATTGGGTTAAAATCAGAATGGAACCGATTGGTTTTGAGTCCGATTTCGAAAATCTGAAACCGTGAATTTCGTTTCCAGTTTTATTTTAGGATCAAACTAAGCTAATTATACTAGATGCATCGGCAAGAGCTAACGGCATGTCTTTATATGTTGCCTCACGTAAATTATCAAGAGAGTAAATCTAGTCTCACTTGTACCAAAATGCGAAATCACTCGCCCTCAGGCCCCACCCTCGGCCCGACAGAGTTTGTGAGGGAGTTAAATCACGGTGACTCAGCGGCACAGAGATGGGAGGCCATGACCTGGCACCGCAAGGAACGACCCCAAACCATTGTGAGGATTTAAGCTTCCAAACTGGGGTGGAACAGGCTCGAACCGTGTCGTTTGTACTAAATCTATCACTCTTAAATCAACTAAGCTAAGCCCGTGCGGGCGTAAATCTAGTCTTACTTTTTTTTAATTGATGTGGTTCATATATATAATGAACCAATTTTCTAGAAACATATTAATGTTAACTCAATTAAAACTTTAAACTTGTCAGATAATTAGTTTAGGACTATGGATTTATGGATGAAAATCACTATGAATTTTGCTCCACCAGAAGCTTCCAACTTCCCATTCGTTTGAAAAAGAGTTAAAACCAGGGCACAGAGCTGTTGGTTTTGTGTGCCCAGATAGAGAGTAGTAAAAAGGGAGGAATTCTCAGCGCAAAACATGGTAACCGCATCCCAGAAAATGATCAAACCAAATAAGGATTTAGAAACGCCGAGGATTGCATGGATAACCATGTCAGCTTTCGGAGATGCTTATAAATACCACCCGTTGGCCGCCGTGGAGAGCACTACCATCGGAGCCATGCCGGAAAATTATATCTTCTTCATCGTCAGCCTGTGCTTTTCCGTTCTGGTTTCTGCAGATCTTGGCCGTCCCTTTGAACCAGCAAATGGAAATTTGAAGCTCGAAGAACAGCCCCTTAACGTTCAACTTCAGGTTTAACTTCTCTCTCTCTCTCTCAATGCATCTCTCTCTCTCTAGGATTGTGATCGGAGTTGGAAATGTTTGTCAATACATGCAGACGGAGAATGGTGATCACTATATGTGCGTGAATATTTACAAGCAGCCAGCTTTTCAAAATCCTTTATTAAGAAATCACATTCTTCAGGTACTTTCTTGCCCATTTTGCTATTTCTTTTAATAAATGTTACTTTTTCTAATTTTAAATATAATTTTAAAAATAGAGTAGATTCCATCATTTTTTCTCTTATGGTATTGTTAAAGCGGCACGAGCATTATTTTTTCTCTTAGATTCCATCATGTTCTTTATTTATGTTTACTAATTTTATTTTTGTTTTTACAGTGGTCACCCGCAGTTTATCCAACGAAAACACAATCTCCGACTTCGTTCGATGAACAAATTACCAGAATTCCGACATCGAACAAGCAGTTGTGTCCTCAACGGGCTATTCCAGTTCTCGTGAGACAATCGAGAAAGAAAATCAACGAGAATTCCGCTCTGAACAACAATACCAACGATCTTCTTTATCGAGTAAGTTGTTCGGTTACCGTTTGTGCTCTTGTATGCAAAGTTGAAACAAAACGATGTTTAAATGAAGTCTCGAATCTTCCTTATGTAGTTTGCGATATTGAAAATGTTAAATCTTCCTAATGAGAACTTCTTGGGAGGCCAAGCTACCATGACCGTGGATAATCCTCCGTGTCGAAGTGGTCAAAGCAGCGGTGCTAGCATCTGGATTGGATCTGATAATTCCGATCAAAGAAATGTCATAAACGCGGGATGGATAGTACGTAATAAGTACAATTCAAATGTAATACTAAACAATCATTTTTTGTGAACTATTTATCGTAAAAATTTAATCTATAGGTTGATCCCGATGCTTATGGTGATTCTCAAACTCGTCTATCGATATATTGGACCGTAAGTTCACATTCATTTTTTTAGAGTTTTTTTAATTAATTTGTTATAAAAGATTATAAACTTTACTCGGAATATAGGCAGACGGTTATCATAAAATGGGATGTTATGATCTACAATGTCCCGGTTTTGTGCAAGTAAGTAACAATTACATTCTCGGCGCACCAATAGAACCCGTTTCGATTTTTGGACAGAAGCAATACGAAATCTTTATTTCTATTTTCCAGGTATTAAACTCTTCTCTTTGTTTTTTTTGGGTGGAAAATTACTTTCACATAAGAACCCTAATTTTATAATGATTCCATTGTTATTAGGATGCAGTAACGAAACATTGGTGGTTGCAACTAAGCAACGGCGAAGAAACTTTGGACGTGGGTTATTGGCCGAGAGAACTTTTTTCGCGTTTCGGAAACGGGGCGACTGTTTTAAACTTCGGGGGACGGGCTGGGGCTCCTCCCGGGCAAACATTTCCTATGATGGGGTTCGGTCTTTTTCCGGACCAAAATTTTCGACATGCTAGTCTTTTTCGACATGTCGCGGTTGTTAATAAGACCAATTTTATTGTTCCGCCTAATATTGCCTACCAAGTGTCCAGTGATAGCCCTCGATGTTATATTTTGACTTTTAAGGAATTTGGAGTAGAAAAAGAATTGATACATAGTATTTCCTTTGGAGGACCTGGTGGGCATTGTTGAAATTTAGGGATCTTATTATGATTTATCATGAATAAATTGAATGTGTTTTCAGAGTTGTTGTTTGATATTCAGCTTTTACACGGGTTCGTATGAATGAATGCTTGGTGATAATTAATATTATAAATTATTAAACTATTTAGATTAAATTGGAAAAATCTAAATGAATCTTACATATTTATTTATGAATTGTTCAAAGTTACGAGAGTTTAACGCACATGAAATAGATTTAAATTTAATTTCTTTTTTCAAACATAAAAATGAATATAATAGTAAAAATTATAAAATGAGCTTGTTATGACATCAACTTACAAACCGGTACGGTCCATTCAGACCGGCTTTGACGGAATTATACGAGGAAAAAAGCTGGATAAACGATCACACCAAGTCCGATGGAATTGGGTTATCATCCACAAGAGGAACAGATTCTCCGACAGCAGAAACTTCGTCTTCCACAAAAACATCAGCCCTAACCTTTAAAATAGCATGAACCAGAGTGATCGGAATTCCACCGACCAAGGTGAACAAAAGATGAAGACCGGCGCCGGTCAAAATAAGCTCGACAGCCGTAACAAAGGCGATCAGAGCCAGAACGAACCATTTCTCGACAAACCGGTGAAGAATTTTAGAATCTGGCAACGCCCTCAGAAGGAAAAGGTAGGAGCTAGCGACGTTGGTCATGATCGCCATCAACAGCAGAGAGAGCTTGCGAGCCGGAATTAGGGTTATGAAAAGGACGATCCAGATGAAGATGGTATAGAGTAATCGGAAAGAGATGTAGTTGTTCGTGATTCTCGTAGCTGCTTCTTCTAGGGTGAGAGGGAGATTGAAGGAGATTTTCAAATTTCTTCTGGGTTTTTTCCTGGTCCATTCGTTAGGATTTTCTGGTTCGCAGTTCGCCGAAGACGACGGAGAGATTGCCGTCCTTTTTGTAGCTACTCCGTGGTTGGCCATCGGAAAATAAATGAAGATTGAAGAAAATGGTGAGGAGAGAGATATGATGATAGAGTTCAGAGAAGAATTAGAGTTTAAAATAATATAAATTCCGTGACTATTTGCCGGCAACTTCAGCATTTTCCTGGGCAATTGTGACTGGCTTGAAGTGGACTTGTCTCATCCAATGGAAGAACGGCAGTATGTTTGGAGGGTATTGAAAACACGTGGACTAAAGCACAAGTCAAGAAGTCAATAAGTGGAGTAGGTTTGGAAAAAGGCCATTCGATTAATGCTTCAATTATTTTGACGCGTTTGACTCTGAACAAGTCATCTTTTGATTGTTCAAAAGAGCTCTATCTCAATTCCAATCTACAATCATTGTCCTAATTCAATTTACTACACTTATTAATTCATCGCAATGAAAACCCATTTGAAATTAAATCCATTGGACATATAAGGGGAGGAATTTTGACCGTATTGGTTTGTATTTTACATAAGAATGAGCAAAATTATGATCGAGTAAAAAATGATTCAAACCGAAGTAAAAAGTTTGACCCGATTCGAATCAAGCCCAAACTTGATAAAAAAATTGGCCTAAACAAATTCAAATACAATGAAAATCATTTTTGTACTTTCACTCCTATAAGCGAATAGCCTTAAATGGGGGTTTCGATTCCAATGATTCGGAACTCGATTCGCACGAGTCATGCTGTCAATTCAAAAATAGTGAGGAATCGAACTAAAAGGTCGACCATTAATTTCAGTTCTTGTAGAAGAAATGAAATTTCAATGTGATCGAATTGCATTTTACTTTGGGTAGAGTGAATACGAATTAGACCGCTGGAATTTGGTTTGGTAGCTGATCGTACCAGTCCATAACGATCAAAGTCGAATCGTGAGCCAATTAATGAAGCCAATTCAACGAAGCAAATTTAACAAAGCAACAATTGGTACCATAAAGCAGCAGCCATAAACAGGAAACTCTTGACCAATTTGAAAGATATTTAACGTGGTTAAAATAATTGAAGTTTGGTTTGTTCTTCCATCAAGGAAGGGAAATTCAATGAAATTCATCACTGTCTCAACGTGTGTGTGTTTTTTTTTTATTTAGTTGTCTAATTCAAAAACTAAGAGTAGGATCACTTTGTTTTTATACTTGCTCGGTTTCCTGAATTTCATTATTGGTGTATTGTTATTCATAGTTTGTTTTGAATTAATTTGTCATATTTAAATATTTTCTGATACTTCATAACAACCTCCAAGGCTGCAGTTTATGG
This sequence comes from Begonia fuchsioides, assembly GCA_003255005.1. Taxonomy (NCBI): domain Eukaryota; kingdom Viridiplantae; phylum Streptophyta; class Magnoliopsida; order Cucurbitales; family Begoniaceae; genus Begonia; species Begonia fuchsioides. Next base: position 263,245 of record QAOC01037617.1, on the reverse strand, counting down.
TTCAATTCGTCAGGGTCAATTCTTGTTTTAAAATTAAAAATTAGTAAAAAGACCAAACCAAACCAAACCCAAATATAGTTTAAATTGGATCCAAAAACCAGATCACAAATTCAAAGAACAAGAACACCAGTAGTCTTTACATGGAACGTCAGTTTTGGTCATGGTAATCTGGATTACTGTAGAAATCCTTGCAGAAAAGGAAGAATAATATGCAACTATGGCAATGTATTTAATTTTCCATTTGTTATCACAATCCATGCAGACTTATTCATCACCATTGGTCAATCATGGCTTTTGATCTCTCTCTCTCTAACTCGTATATCTTTATGTAGGGCAGCCATTCTTCCTTTCTTGTATCAGTTCTCTGTAAGCTTCTTCGAGTTGTTAACAATGGCGGTCTCTCAATTCAACTCCTTTGCGTTGATTTTTGCGTTTGCAAGCCTTGCGACGTTTAGCTTCTCCGAAGCTAAAGGTAACGGGTTCAGTCTCGACATGTTCCACCGTGATTCGCCGGAATCTCCGTTTTACAAGCCACTGGCAACCCGCTCTGAGCGATTGGCCGCCGCCTTCCGCCGCTCAATTGACCGCGCTCAGCGCTTCAATCCTAAATCGTCAGTGTCTCTGAACTCCGCAGCGGCCCCTGTCAAGTCCGCTTCCGGGGAGTACATCGTGAATATTCACGTGGGTTCGCCGCCGTTTCCGATCTCCGTCGTCGTAGACACTGGCAGCGACCTTATATGGACGCAATGCGCGCCATGCAACGCCGATGAATGCTACAGTCAAATTGATCCTCTTTTCGACCCAAGAAATTCGACAACGTACAAGGAAATCCCGTGTGATTCCCGCATATGTTTTGAGATCATGGGAACTGCCTGCAATGGAGGTTGGAGCTGTAACTATTCGCTCAGATATGGAGATCTATCTTACACCGTCGGCGTTATGGGCGTAGACACCATCACTCTCGGCTCCACCTCTCGACGCAAAACCATCTTCGAATGCGGCTACAAAAACCAGGGCACCTTTCGCAAGGAAGGTTCCGGGATACTTGGTCTCGGCGGCGGCCGATTATCACTCATCTCTCAGATGGGTGACTCCATTAACGGCAAATTCTCCTATTGTCTGGTCCCTTATTCCTCCTACGAAACATCAAAAACAAGCAAGCTAACGTTCGGCCGCGCGGCGGTGGTTTCCGGCGGTGCAGCCGTATCGACTCCGTTGATCAGAGTTCATGAATCGCCCACCTATTTCGTAAACCTGGAGGCTATTAGCGTCGGAAGAAAGCGCATTGATTACAACGAATCACCAGTTTCCGGCTCCGACGCGAACATCATAATCGATTCGGGAACAACCATAACCCTACTTCCTCGAGCATTCTACTCAGATTTCGAATCCGCCGTTGCAGAAAAGATCGATTTAAAGCGAGTGAAAGATCACGTCGAGGGGTTTAACCTCTGCTACGAAAGCCGATCGGACGGCATGAAATTGCCGAGAATTACGGTCCATTTCAAAGGAGCAGACCTTGAACTGTCGGAGGTGAACACGTTCATCAGGATGTCCGATAATGTCGTCTGCTTCGCTTTCGCCCCTGTCGAAAATATTGCCGTTTATGGCAACGTTGCTCAGTCGAATTTCCTGGTGGGTTACGATTCTGTCGAGGGAACAATCACGTTCAAGCCGACTGAATGCTGATTAGATTCTCCCTTCAAATGTGGGCCTTTGCCTACTTTGTCGATGAAAATTGTTGACTTATTTACTCATTAAAGTAAATATTAAATCAAACTCATTATATTGGCTTTCAACTCTCTAAATTTAATTATGAAATCTCTAAGTTTTAATGGTTGTGATGGGGTAATCCCTGAGTCAACTCTCGTTCCTTATGCAGTTCAACCCCCCACTTCATAGAACTCTATTAATTAAATTGTACTTATAGAAAATAATTAATGAAAAATAATTTTATTAATGTAAAATTAATTAATTAATGGAAAATAATTATATCAAAGGAAAATATGAAATGAAAAATAATTCTACCAATGAAAAATAATTGTATCAGTGAAAAATCAATTAATTAATGAAAAATAATTGTATCAATAGAAAATAGTTAATTAATAGCATTTTCGGGAAAGGGAGATCGACGACTCCTGCATTCAAAGAAAATAAAACGTATTTGTGTACGAAATTCATGAATAGAGGATTGGAATATTAATTGACAAAATCTTAGTTGATTAAAAAGGAAAGGAAAAAGTAGTCCGAAATATTATGCGTTCAAATCGAACCATGAAACGATGAGTAGATCGCGACGAATACTATAAAATCAACATGTTAAGCGTCCAAATCGGACCATTGAATGTAAAATTATGACATATTTTTAATTTAAAATTTATAATAAATTATATAATTATTAAAAATTTATAAAATTTATGAGAATATTATATTATATTATTATGGATGTGTGAAAATTTAAATTATTATGATAATATTTAATTAGTAAAAATAATTTTTTTTTAAAATAAAAAAAATAAAAAATTGCCCTTTATTTAAAACTCCATTTAAACATATTTTACCGGTCAAGTGGCATTTAACCCAATAATAAATTAAAATAATTTAGGAAGGTTTATGGTAGGGTAAAATGAAACGAATATCCAAAGGGAACCTTAGATCGACAGCAGCCATCACTGAAACTATCTCGTCCTTCACCTGCAGATCTTTTCTCTCTCTACCTCTTCTCTTTCTCTCTCTACCTGCTCTTTCCCTTTCTAAATCAAAAGCTACAGCACTATGTTCGCTTTCAATCTCGCTCCGTCTCCCACTGTCCTTTCTTCCAATCGTTCTGGTAACTACGCCATTAATGCATCTTACAGCGCTCAACTGTCCCGTGGAAACACTCATACTCCATTTGCGTCTAACTTCAGCAAAATCCATGGCTGCCCCCCTCTTGGGTTTTCTCTTTGTTCATCGTCTCAGATTGTGAATCGACCCGCTAATTTGAGCGAAATCTGCTCCCGCCCATCTGGGATTTCGGAGAAATCTCGAGTTTCTGTTCCCAAAGCCTCATCTGCATCGAGTCCCGGAAGTGAAGAAGCTGAGATTTCGAAGTCGAAGGGCAAGACCTATCAGCTAGCAATCGTTTTTGGTCTCTGGTACTTCCAAAACATTGTGTTTAATATCTATAACAAGAAGGTACTGAATCTTTTCCCATTTCCATGGCTGCTTGCTTCTTTTCAGCTCTTCGTTGGGTCTGTTTGGATGCTCATCCTCTGGTCTTTTAAGCTCCAACCATGTCCAAAAATATCAAAAAGTTTTCTTATTGCCCTACTTGGTCCTGCCTTGTTCCACACTATTGGTCATATTTCTGCTTGTGTTTCTTTCTCTAAGGTGGCTGTTTCTTTCACCCATGTTATCAAATCTTCCGAACCCGCTTTCTCTGTTGTGTTCTCATCGTTACTTGGTGATACTTATCCCATACAAGTATGGCTTTCGATCCTTCCCATTGTATTGGGTTGCTCTCTGGCTGCCATTACTGAAGTGTCCTTCAATTTTCAAGGTCTATGGGGTGCTCTTATCAGCAATGTCGGCTTCGTATTCAGAAATATTTACTCAAAAAGAAGTTTGGAGAGCTTCAAAGAAGTAAATGGGTTGAATTTATATGGTTGGATCAGTATAATTTCATTCCTATATCTATTTCCTGTAGCTATTTTCGTTGAAGGGTCTCAATGGCTCCAAGGATATCACCAAGCGATTGCAGCAGTGGGGAAACCATCCACATTATACACTTGGGTTATGATTTCTGGAGTGTTTTATCATCTCTACAACCAATCCTCGTACCAAGCTCTCGACAAGATTAGCCCCTTGACGTTTTCGGTCGGAAACACGATGAAAAGAGTAGTTGTCATCGTATCGACCATTTTGGTGTTCAGGAATCCGGTTAGACCTCTGAATGCTCTTGGCTCTGCCATTGCCATTTTGGGAACTTTCTTGTATTCGCAGGCCACTTCTAAGAAGAAGAAAGGCGATGAGAAGAAGAACTGAAGATGAAGAAAGTTTGGTGGTTTCTTCTTAGATCTTTGATTTTTCTCTTTAGCTAATGACATTTCATGGTTGCAAATCTTGATCGATGATGCTGATTAGCGAATAATATCTTTTCTTCCTAGTAACCCGATCGACTTTTTTCTTAATCTAGAATGTTCTACATTAGTTCTTTTCTAACTGCTATGTTGAATTTTGACATGTTTTGTAATGGATGGGATCTGTTTTATTTGAATGTTTGTCTTGCTATTATGATTTATAAGTTCTATCATGTCTTGATCGAGAAATCGATCGTTTGATGACTGTAAATGATGAAGGCTCATTTATGACGACTAGCTATCGATCTTTCTACTTTTTACTCATTTTTATTATTTTTGTTTCTTCATCATGAGATAGATGAACATTGTTTTCTAAAGGGTAGCCTTGTGCTGAAGAAGTTGCCAGAAGGCTGGCCAAGGAAGTTTCAGACATGAATGCTTAGAGATCCATTTCTTGAGAGACCACCTTAATTTCTTCGAAAGGTACAATTTTGCACTGCAAAGAGAACAAATTTATCAAAACATTCCAAAATTCTGCTCTAAATGTAATGGTATAAACAATCTTTAGGTAGATTGGTTCATTTTGCTGAAAAACTACCGATAATTTTACTCCAATAACTTATGGTATTGGTTTACTTACCTTTGGATTGGTAATGGCAGCGGCCTCCTTATTCATAAATTCTGTCTCCTCGTACGTGTTTCTTGGTGTGGATAAACAAAAAAAAACATGTCTTTCTCCGCATGTGTGAATTTTGGATATTGGAAGCTCTTCTCCTGGGGGGAGACAGAACTGCCGACAAGGCGATGGGATTAATAGAGTTCGGAATCGGATTGGAATTTGAGAAAAATGCTTGAAATTAAATAAGAATATGTGATTGAATGATATATACGGGTTAGATTTAACTGATAAATAAATAAAATGTGATAGGAAAATAAATGGAAGTAATTTAAATGCATGAATTTTCATGGTCAGGTGAAGACGGTGATCAATTAGCCACAACGCTCTGCTGGTGGGAAGCTATGGCAATGGTGGTTTCCGCGCCATTGCTGAGACCACTAAGCTGCGCATCTTCTCAAATCCAATCATCATCTTCTTCTTCTTCTTCTCTGGTCACGAACAATCGCCCCGCCGTCATTCTTCCGGTGAGATAAATTGTCCTCTTTCGAACAACAAATTCACTGTTCCAGTTGAATCCTTTATTTTCTTGTTCTGAACAATGCAAGGTCAATTCGCAACGAATGAGTTCTTCTTCTTCATTGGATTCAGGGTTTAGGTAATAATACTGGTGACTACAGCAAGCTAGCTCTGACATTAGAAGAGAACTATCGGGTGCCTACCGTTATTGCTAAAGTATCACGATCGGATTGGCTAAGAAACGCCGCTGGATTGCTTGACCGCAACTACTGGAGTGGAACTCTCCGTCCTCGCCCGGTTCTAGACTGGTAATTGCTTTTCATTGTTGACCTTTACTCTTTTATTTGATTTCGAAATTAGGGATTCTACTGACGGGCGTAAACAGGTATCTGAAGAGAATAGACGATGCCATTCAGGAGGCCAAAGAGTTTGCTCAAGGTTTAGCCCGTTTTTCAATCATTGCCTACTTTGTTCTTCGCTAATTTTGGTATCTTTGACTAATTGTGCTGCCTCTCTTGGAAAGATTATGGCCTTAGTTTTATTACTGGTGCCAAAGATTTTGGGTTAACCTTTTGACTATAAAAGAAGCACAAATAATTTGAACCTGACCCCAAAAGAAGCACAAAGTCAAAGGCAACCTTTATCATATGAGGAATCTTTATCTGATTGGAGGGAATTTAAACTGTCAGCCTAACCTGTTTTGTGATGATTTCCTCTCATTGGGACTCATTTAAATAGACAAATTCGTGATGCCCAGTACTGAAGTGAAGTATAGATATTGCCCTGTCACCCTTTTTGAAGTTCTATTTCTTCTTTACATTCCATGGTTTGGTTGTTTGATTTGAATTCCTTGATCTGGAAGAGTTTCTAAAATGGCAACAATATAATCTGTTAGGTGGAACACTTTCCTTGATTGGACATTCGGCAGGAGGATGGCTTGCTCGTGTTTATATGGAGGAATTTGGGATTTCTAATATTTCCTTGTTGTTGACTCTTGGAACCCCTCATCTGTAAGTCATTTGCTTCAGTTCCTAAACACAATTATTAAGTTCACATTTTAGCTTCATACAAGTAATTGTACTTTATCTTCTCTTTCAGATATATTTTAGCTTTAATTTCTTCATGAAAACAGTTTTAAGGATTAGATTTGGATATTGTCTTAAATGTCAGTTCTCTGCTTTAATAACCCAGAAAGATAGGAATATTGAATTAAAATGCTGAGTTAAACATCTTATCGAAGTTATTTCAACACAATTATTCTTTTTTAAAACAAATGCTTTGAAAAGCATCAGCAAAATGTGATAGGTTTCTAAGAAGGTACAGTTTTGCAAGGAGACCCAACTAAAAGCCCTTCGTAATTTTTCCATGATATTTGGTATTTGAAGTGGATAATAGTTACTTTTTGGAATACAGATTCCACTCATTTTCCTGTGCAAAAACCAATTTCTTTTGATTAGTTTGTCAGAAAAAAAGATTACAGGTTTTCAATTATCATTTTAGGCCTCCTCCGAAAGGTTCGAGTGGCGTGATTGATCAAACTAGGGGTCTGTTGAATTATGTTGAAAAGCAATGCTCAAAAGCGGTGTACACTCCTCAATTGAAATACGTATGCATTGCAGGAAGGTAGATTCAATTCACTCTTTTTCCCAATTTCTTTGCTATTAAATTTCACCTTCTTGCATTTCCAACTTGAAAATATTTATTTTTAAGACATGGAATTGCATGAACCGTTTAACTTAATCAGTATTTTCCTTTTATTGGAAATGCTGCAATATATGCAGTTCTGGTTCTTAAGAAGGTACATTTAGTTGCAATGGCGTAATGAAATGCAGGTACATCCAAGGAGCTCGTTTCTTTGGCTACGACAATGACAATCTTGATTCAGTAGTTTCCATTGAAAATGAGCAACCAATTTCAGAGCTTTCAGTTCTGAATGATAGGAGTACCTCCCCTTCAAACACAATTACTTTCCAGGCTCGCTTTATTGGACAGGGATACAAACAGGTGATGCTCCTTTGTGTATTTTTAATATTATTGGTCCTCATTTAGTTATAATTTAGTATTGAAATTGGTTTGTTCAAAACTTATAAAGCCAGGTAAAAAATATTTTATGAATGTTTTTTGTTCAGAACATGCAAACCAAAAATCTATTCATAGATACAAACACATTCCAACCAATTTCCAAAAAAAAAAAACATAAATTTCAATCACCTTAATCTGGATGTTCAAGTATTGGAGGAAAAAAAATTCACGAGCATTTTGTTAAGGAAGTAGTAAAGACAGCGTGTTCAAATACTTTTCCAACTTAAAAGTTTAAGTTGAAGTAGTTTTGAATAGATACTACTGCCAAGAAATATTTTGAGAGAATAAACAGATTTTGAAACACATAATTGGCTATACATTAATGTTATTTTCTTAGACAGGATAAACATGTATATCACGCATAATTGATGGTCACGTCCAAATTAATAACTGAAAGAGGAAAATTTATTTTGTAAAAGAAATTGGAAATATTTAAATTGCTCTTTATGTTATTTTTACCGTGGATGGTTTGTGGCAGGTGTGTGGGCAGGCAGATGTATGGGGAGATGGGGTAGTGCCAGAAGCATCAGCTCATCTAGACGGTGCACTAAACATAAGCTTAGATGGGGTTTACCACTCCCCAGTTGGTTCAGATGATCTTTCTCGACCTTGGTATGGTTCTCCTGCTGTTCTTCATCTCTGGGTTCACCATCTCCTCAATTCATCATAATACTATTTTACTTATAAACAAATCCTCCCATTTATGATATGATTAATTCATGGCGACGTGGGAACTATTAGCCGATAAAGTTATACGACCATTTTTTATGTGTTATTTGGTGTAAAATAACTGGTCTAATTACTTGACAACAAGAAAAAGAACTTGGTGTAAAAGTTGATGAATTATGTCTATGATTGCATTGCTGATATTCTTCAATGGCATTGAGAAATGTGATATTTTGGCAAATAAGAGATGATCCTGCGATAAAGATTGTTTATTTGTGGAAGAATTTGCATTTTTAGTGTTTTATTTTCTTATTTTACCATTCTAACACTCGTGGGAGATCAGCTAGGTAGAGCTCGGTCGAGCTTACCGGTATTGTAGCTGTCATGGCTAGACTCGTTTGACTATGGTTATATGTTCGGTTCTGTGCAGACTAGTTAGACTCGACTATTTCATTTTATATACTAACAAAATTACTGTTATATTTTGACATTATGTAGATATTATAATTTTTTAAAGATATACATAAAATACATAAATTGTAAATATTTATTTTTGGTCGGAGTCCCTTGAGGCTTGAACGGGCTGGCGTGGCTCTCTCGCTCGTCGTTGTCTCTCTAGAATAGGGTGGACCAGAGAGAGGTAGCTTGCCTTATCCTATGAGATTTTTAATTTTTTTCATCTTTGCAAAATTACCCACACAATTTTCCTCTCTCCCTTCTCTCCTCCTGCACTGTAGCTGTAGAACGTCAAGAACAGAGCTTTAAAACCGCCATTGTTTACCCTTTTTTGTTCGAACTCTCTTTCGACATAGTCAAACGTTTAATCCTCCTCTTGCTTAGTTTTTTTCTTGGCTTAAGCTTTGGACACATTTGTGCTTATAAACAGAAGAAAAAGTAGCTCGTAGCAGTAACAGTTGCAGAAAGAGGAGGACGATAATGTCTTGTTTGCTTCCTCAGTTGAAATCCCAGCCAGACACCTTCTTTATCCATTTCAGAACGACGATGACAACTGCTTCAACTTCCGCCCATTTTCACCACTTTGTTAACAGTTCTCGGTTGAATTCCGGTGAGTTTCTTCCTCATCTCTCTATGATTTCATCTGGGTATACCTCATTTATTTTGTATTTTTTTTTCTGTGTATTGTAGCTCATTTTTCTTCAGTTTTTGGTTTTATACTCTTATGACTTAGCTGTGTTTCAATTCGCAACTTTTTTGTTGTTTAAATCATCTGTTAAAATCCTATTTATAAGCTAATTTGGAGCATTAAGTAGAGTTTGTAGACAATTTTCTGTGTTAAATCTCTTCTTTTTAGACATTTTTATGTTAATTTCTTGTTTTTGTGGGCTTTTTTTTTCTCATTTATTAGATAAACCATGCAGCCAAAACCCGAGAACATGTTGTGCTCCGAACACAATGCATTTTGTTGGCGATGACACCTTCATCTGAAACTTCAGCTGTTCTTAGTATCGAGAAGTTGAAATTACAGTCCTTAGAAACTAAAATCCAATCACCAACAAAACAAAGTCCATGGGTGTATGTAAGATTTCTCATCTTCGACTGTTTAATGAGTCAAAAATCTTTTATTTTGTCATAATGTTCTCGAGTTTAACTTTCGTTCAATGCAGTTATTCAATGATTCTATTCAGGAAAATTTTGAAGCAACTCTAGCTTCCGAAACTCTTCTGAACAGTGAAGAGGCTATCATATCGGCTGCTTCGGCTGAGGCACTTACTCTTGCTAAAGCAGCTGTCAAGCTTGCAAAAGAAGCGGCGTTTTTCGTTAATAATGCACAGTCTTCACCTTCTTCCTCTACGAGAGGTTCAACCTGTTCCAAAGGGTCCCTGATTGTGAAATCAGAGCAAACTTCTGCAATAGGAGAATTCATGGGAGGTGATTTTCGAGTAGATGAGGTCGATTGGCTGAAACATGATGAAAATGATTTTGGAGATGAGAATGTAATGTCTGAAGAACTAGAATTGATCGAAGAACTGGTCAAGAGTGTTGCAGTAAGATCGATTCGGCAAACCGAACGAAAGGCTAAAAGATTGAGAGCTGTGAAGAAGGCTGCTTCTGGAGTAGTGTTGGTGAAGTCGGGTTCTGCAGGCCGAAAAAGGCGTGAAGCTTTGAATAATGTCGACCATTCCGATCCACTTCATTATATAAGAGCTACTACCAGCTAATCCAAGCTGCTTTCTGTAAAAGAAGAGCTCGAGTTATCAAAAGGAATTCAGGTATCATCCATTTCATGTCTGAGCAAAATCTTGTTAGTGTTAGAAATTGCAAAATAAGTACAAAATGAACACGTTGAGATTTTAATACGAAAAAAAACCAACAGAAATTTGTGAAAACTAGGAGTAGGCAAAAACAGTCCGGGACAGCAAATCGGATTAGAACTGTCGGTTTTGGTTTGGTTCATGTCCCAATTCTTTAAAATTGTGAAATTAGAACCAAAACCCTGTGTAAAAAAAGATAAAAAACCAAACACTACTTGACCCAAAACCGGATAAAACCAACTCAAAACAAAAAAAAATCTGAAAATTGATCAACCAGTTTTGTGGTAATCTAGGACATGCTGAAGCTTGAAAGACTTGAGGAAGAACTTGCAGAGCGATGTGGATTGCCCAATGGGCTACTGCTGCAGGCGTTGATCAGAGAACCCTTAGAAAGCGTATAAACAAAGGTATTTACTCCAAAGACAAGATGATCAAAAGCAACATCAGACTTGTTATTTCAATTGCAAAGAATTACCAGGGAGCTGGGATGAATCTCCAAGATTTAGTGCAGGTATATTCCCTGAATCATGTTGAATGTATAGATGAACATTTAACCAGATGAATGATTATAGATGCTTATGAAGATCCAATCAATATTCACATCGTGTTTAGCTCGTGATTCTCTCTCGTAGGAAGGGTGTCGAGGACTTGTAAGAGGTGCTGAGAAGTTTGACGCTTCGAAAGGATTCAAGTTTTCAACCTATGCTCATTGGTAGATCAAACAGTCTCTTCGAAGGTCACTTTCCGATCAGTCCAGAATTATTCGCTTACCCGTAAGTTTGATTTTCTCAAAGATTTTGATGTTTTTTTTTTTTGGGAACAAACGATCTGATATGAAATCCATAATTTTGAGAACGGAGTATTTTTAATGGCCAGTTTCACATGGTGGAGGCAACTTATAGGGTAAAGGAGGCTAGAAAGAAATTGTATAGCCAAAACGGAACACTTCCTAGCAATGAAGAAGTCGCAGCCATGGCAGGGCTATCCACGAAGAGGCTCTCTGCAGTTCTATTAATTCCAAAAGCTCCCAGATCGCTTGAGCAAAAGATCGGAATCGATCAAAATCTCAAACCATCGGTTCGTAGATCTTATCTCTTAGATTCGCTTCAAAATCGATAATTGAGTGTCTTTTTCATTGCATAATTTCTAGATGTTTTTGAAAGTGTATTCTTTCCAGTCACTAATGTTTGATCTGTGCAGGAAGTGATTTCCGACCCAAAAGCAGAAACGTCCGAGGAGGTGGAAATGAAGTAGTTTATGAAAGACGATTTAGAGAAGGTGCTCGACAGCCTGAATCTGAGAGAAAAGCAGATAATCCAATGGAGATTCGGAATGGGGGTGGAAGAATGAAAACATTGCAAGAGATAGGAGAGATAATGGGTGTGAGTAGAGAGAGAATCAGGCAAATTGAGCTGTGCGCTTTTAGAAAACTCAAGAACAAGAAGAGAACTGCAAATTTGCAGCAATATTTTATTTCATAGTTCCGAATTATTCAATGGAGAAACTATACACAAATTCATGGTCTCTCTCTCTCTCTCCCCCTCTCTGTAAGTATAACTCCTATGTAAAGATAGAGAAACTAGTTTTTGTAAGTCCATGGGACTAGTCCATCTACCGTAGTTTGATTCTGCTCGTATACTTGTGTAAACTGAAACTGAGGATAATCATATATGTTCGGTTTCGTTCTTTGGTAAGATTAAGTTCGACCAAGTGTTATTTTGTGGCTGCATATTCCGGGATTGATAGGATTGGTTTGGTGTATTGATGAAGGAATCTAATCTCGAAAAATTGCCATGTGCTCGTATAATCTTGCATCGTCGTAAATATTTTTTATTGATTTATTGTAAAATTGAAATGAGACAGGTAACTAAGTGTACACGAGAATTTTTAGAGAGAGACTCGGAACAGATCATGCATTCAACAGATTTTTTATTATTAGAAAATACAAATCATGTTTTAATGTTTGTGATATTAATTTTCGGGTAAAGTTTGATTAGAGCATAATAATTGAAGAGAGTAATTAAATTAAATTGGATTAATAAAAATTCAGTCTTAATAAAAAGATCTCATTTGACGTGGGCAAGCCCAGAACTGAGGCCTAGGCCCAGTCCCCAGGCGTTTTAAGGTTGTCTCGGGATTCTTCTAACGGTCGGAATAAGAGAGACAACACGACAGTGTCCAGTGCCTGCCCTTCTCTCTGCTTCGTCGTCTTGGAATTTGCAGAATGAAATCGAGGCTTCGTTCTTTCTCATTCTTCTGGAGTTTAACCAGACGTTATTAGCAAGATTCGCTTGAAATTTCTCCAGAGAAATGGGAATGGGAGGTCACTTCTGGGATTTGCTAAAACCTTATGCCCGACCCGAAGGGTTCGAATTTCTCAGGGATAAACGAGTTGCCGTCGATCTTTCTTTCTGGATAGTCCAGCACCAGACCGCCATTAAAGCCCATGTCCAAAACCCTCATCTGCGGCTTACCTTTTTTCGCACCATTAGTCTCTTTGCCAAAGTATGTTTTTTCGTTCCTTCTCTTCTTTAGTTTTTTAGATTGAAATTTCAATTTGACATCGCCGAAGTTTGATATGGAGAGGTGGTAGGATGCGTAACTTCTACATTTATCTGTCATAATCTGTGGTTCCAGTGTTTCAGAATGTCAAGGACAAGCGACCATGACGACGATTTTTTTCCACAGTTAATCTGGTTTTCTAACCTAAATTTATGTTTTCAGATACATGAAGAATTTCGAGGAGACTTTTCCGAAAAATGTCTCCGTTACTTATTTAAAGAACAGAATCGCAGCTTTTCATTTTAAAACAAATAATGGGCACAATCTTCTAATATCCTCTTGAAGATTGACAAGATGTAGATATTTCAGCCCTTTGGTTTTCAAAAGTATCTTTTCTGTCAAAGGACAACAGTTCAATCTTTTTTCATCTTCCAAAATATAATTCAAGTCTCATCACTAACCTAGATAGTCAGCTCTCATGAGTCATGTCTTAGATACGTTAAAGTTTTCTGCTTAATCAATGTGAAAGAAAACAAAAATTATATAGCTAGATTATAGTTTTTTGGACTTGGTGTTTTACCATTGCTTCTGCCGATCTTGCAGTTTGGAGCATTTCCTGTCTTTGTTCTCGATGGAACTCCTTCGCAGCTAAAATCAAAAGCGAGAATGGCCAGATTCTTTCGATTTTCAGGAATAGATATGTCAACTTTGACAGATGGCAACAACTACATCTCAGTCGAACGAAACCTCAAATTTTCAAAATGTGTGAATGAATGTGTGGTAAGTTGTCTTTTTCTAGTTATTTCTATTTTTATGATTCTGTAGTTCTTTACGGAAAATACGGTCAGATACATTGGTCTGGTGCATTACCATGACTTTATCATATTATTTATAAATTAGTTGTTTTATAGAATCTGCTTGAGCTATTTGGGATGCCAATTTTAAAAGCAAAAGGAGAAGCTGAGGCATTGTGCGCCCAACTAAATCGAGAAGGCCATGTAGATGCTTGCATAACAGCTGATAGTGATGCTTTTCTCTATGGAGCAAAATGTGTCATAAAATTATTTTGCCCCAATTTCAAGGTTGGTAATTGGTAATAAGTAACATTTGACTCTAATTGAGGATCAGCCGTACTATAGCATTCCTTTTCCAATTCAAAGTTTATTTGCATCTGTGTTCTTGTGTTTTTATTTTCTCTGAAAGTAGTAGTATCTGTAGTAATTCGTAAGATCAGAACCTTATTTGCCACAGGAGCCATTTGAATGCTACTTCATGTCAGATATTGAAGCTGGGCTGAGTTTGAAAAGGAAACACTTGATTGCCATATCTCTTTTGGTTGGAAATGACCATGATTTAAATGGGGTTCAAGGAATTGGAATTGACAATGCTGTTCGCTTTGTCCAAGAGTATGGTGAAGATGAGATATTGAATCGGTACTTGATTTTATCAATTGTTTCCTTTCGTCATATACCTTTTATTTGTTTAATATTTCAGAATCGGATGGTGTTTTATCTTTTTTAAGTGGATTTCAAGTTCAACTTGATGTTTTATGCAGATTGCATGAAATAGGCAATGGCAAACTTCTTCCATTGCGAAGTGTCATTGATTCCACTAGTGATTGTAGACATAGTTCAGAGAAGATTTCGCCAAAGATAAATTGTTCCCACTGTACCTTCTGTGGTCATCCGGGCAACAATAGAGCTCATATGAAATCTAACTGTGAATATTGTGATATCAACAATGGCTGCATTGGGAAACCAGAAGGATTTAAATGCAATTGCATAACTTGTACAGAGGTACATTTATGATCACAGTGTTTCTAAATTTTTATGTTCTTATGTTTTGCAGCTTAAAACATCTTTATATCTTTGATGAGTAGAAGAAACCTGCCACTAGTTGAATATGTAGAAGGGTCAAACATCATTGGAACCCTCATTGTTGTCTATAGTCATAGGCTTTTCAGATTGGCTTTTTTGCGTATGGAAAAATTCTTACTAGCTAGTACGAAAAATAGAATATCTGATTGGTTTCCTCTACTCATTGGAGGTAGAACTGAATTCTTAAGTTTCAATGTCATATATCGCGTAGTACTTGATTTTTCAGCCATATGTTCATTTATGTCTCTCTTTTTGTTACTTACTTTCTTGGTGTTGTTGGTTGAAGGATCAAAAAGAAAAGGTGGAGAGGAAGCAAACGACTTGGCGAATAAAGGTTTGTAACAAGATAGCATCAGCGCCAAATTTTCCCAATGGTGAAATCACACAAATGTATCTGCGTGGAGACAATGATCCTATTAGTGGTATGCTAGTGTGATTTACTTTTAATTTCTAATAGCTTTCATAAATATAGGGTCGGCCTTTGGATTGTCGCATTTGTGTTAGAACTGGCCAAAATGATATATCATTCTATAGGTATTAGGAAACATTAGTGGGTAAATTGGGTAGTTTTAATTTCAATTTAGTAGCGGTTTATAGCCCGAATTAAATATTAAATGAGGGACGGAGAGAAATGGGATTTTGGGCGTTGAATTTGTGAATTATGATGAA
>QAOC01037617.1:228581-247676 GCA_003255005.1 Begonia fuchsioides | reverse complement strand
CTTTGAAAATGGTAGTTATGAATTGAATAAATTAACTTGAGATTTATCTCATAATTCTGCGATTTAAAGCCATTAGTTATCCTTTATTTCCTATTCTAGTTTTTCAGGCTCATGAGTTTGTATATGCATTATTAGCTTCTGGACTAAAATGTGATTATTTTTCTTAATGCATGAAACTTGCAGGAGCTGACGGAATCGAAAAGGCAGAAATCATCGAAGAGCAAACCGGCCGAAATTTCAAAAAGTCCAAAATCAAAGGGTGTTCAACTAAACATAACCGAGTTCTACAGATCAACCAAAGTACAATTTAAGGAAAAATTAGAAGAAGATCCAATCAGCAACACTGACATCCTTGACGGGGAAACTTCGAAACGATCGGCTGATTTGCCTCCACCTACTCAAAGGCTCTCGAAGTCTGTAAGAAGGCGACTTTTGTTTGACTAGATCACTTCAAGGAGAAGTTGATGTATTAGTGAGGTTGCCACTTTAAGTAGTTTGTCAATTAGAAGGCCAAGTCTTGGGATTATAGTATTAGCTCAAGGCTTTGGTTTGTATATAATTATTCATTAAACCAACCCGCTGATTCTGAAATTTTTATTCCATTTGTTTCTGGCCATGTATTTTTTTAAATAATTTTGTATTTTATATTTTATATTCCAATTGATATTAAGAATCCGTTGTAGTCTAGTTGGTCAGGATACTCGGCTCTCCAAATGTTGGTCAGGATACATGTATTCTTTTCTTGGCCATCGCTATCCAAATGTTGGTTTTTTCTCGCAATTATTCGACCATTTTTTTTAAATATAAACTTATCCTTTCGTTTTGGTATTAATAGTTTGTGTTTGATTGGCTGGACTTACTTACTTTAATCAAGTTTTGTTGCATTGGGAAACTGTTTATGTTTATGATTTTCGGAAGTCTAGATAAGGAAGGGCTGCGCCGAACAAGTTTATCTCGTCCTCCTGCAATAATCAAAATCTTGTTTTGGAGAATAAAATCGAGGGAGTGCTTGAATAAAATCGAGGGAGTGCTTGAAATAGTAAATATAAGATTACATTAGTGTCATGCTGACCTATTAGATCATAATTGATATAAATCAAAAAATAGAATAAAAATATAATTTTAATATTACTATACTTGAAAATATATATTTTTATTTACATTAAAATAAAATGTAAAATTTCTCTATTTATTTGTAGGTTTCGCCAATTACTAATAACTTGATTATGTTTAAGTAGTATTATTAGGTGTACGTTCTTAAAAAACTTGACCAAGTATCGAACAATTACTCTTGAAATTAATATATATAATAAAATAAATTATTATATTGATCGTGGTTTAATCTATCACAAACGTTTGCCAGTAGAGTAATTCTCTCACTCATTTTGAAATAAGTAACCTATAAAACTACCTTTTTATTTTTGATTATTTATTTCTAAATAATTATTTATTTAAATAGATTAATTGCATTATAATTAAACTTACCATTATTTGACACAATAACACGGAAATAGGAATGTAATTCTAATATATTGGAATAAAATTACAATAAATAAAAACCTTGAAGTCTATTTCCCAGTAGGGGTGGAACCCGCGGGTTCGGTTCGGTTTTTTACGTCATAAATAACCGATCCAGCGGGTTTGGTTATTTTTTTTCATATCCATTCGAGATCTGATTGGTTATCAAATCCGACCGATATCCGATCCAAAATTTTGGTTCGGTTACGATTTGCATTCGGTTAACCAATATATATTGAAAAAAATCACAAAGCCTATTATAAAAAAATAAATAATAATTAAAAAAAATGAAAGTGGACAAATGCCAACCTTCATCAACCAAAATCAACCTACAACAAAAAAAATGAAAGCAAATATCAACTACATCAACAAAAAAAATGAAAGCATATGTCAATCTACAACAACAAAAAATTGCAAGTAAAATAAAACAAAACTACTAGCGTTTAAGAATGCTACAAAATAGAGAAGATCAAATTTCTCGTCCCAAAAGCGATTAAGAATGCTACGAAATCAACACGTAAAAAGTCTAGGCGATTCTTTTAGAAAAAATAAAATACAATTGAAGCATTATTTAATATTTTAGATAAAAATCGGGTCACTGGATCGGTCCGGTTTGGTAAGGAAAAAACCAATATCAAATCCAATAAAATTCAGAAAATCGTGGGTCGGTTTTTATCCAATCTTTTTTAAAAAAAACAGAACATAACCGATCCAATTGACTGGTTCGGTTCGGTTCGTGGATCGGACCGATCCAATTGCCACCCCTATTTCCCAGGGTTGTTAGCCTGCCATATTTTTCGGACTCTATGACTTTCATTTGGTCGCGGTGCATTGAATTTTATGATAGTGAAATTACTAAAAAATCAAAATGAATAATGAAAAAAATAAAACTAAAATAAACTAAATATAATCAAGGTTAGGTAGAATAATACGATATATAGGTGTCCATTGACAGACGCAATTACCTTGAGCAGCTTTCACCTGCAATTATTTCTTTGTCTAATTGGTACCACTAAATTCAATGACGTAAACCAATTTCTTCAGATCAATTAGGTCTCAATTAGGAGAAGTCGTCTACTATATTAAATTAGGATCTACCAACAAGTTAGTTCTCCGTTTCTTTTTTATTGAACGCATGTGAAGTTGCTAGACCCTTAAAAATAAATATTTTTGGGTTTAGTTTAAACTCATATTCTGTTCCATTTTTACGCTCTATTTTGACCTCCAAAACCTCTGAGATTGTTCTGATAATTTGGAACGGAAACATGAAACCGTGGAGGGCAAAACCCAATCCAACCGGGAATGAAATGAAGCTGAGGGGTTTATTTTATTCCACCCTATATAGTAGATAAGAAATTAAATTATATTAAAAAAGAAAAAGGAAAAAATAAACGCGTTGACTACGGAACAATCCTTGTAAAAGTCTTGTTGGCTTTTAAATAGGAACAGAAGTGAAACGAGGAGCCACGGGGAATAGAAGGAAGGAATCAGAGGCTTCGGACACGAGATGCCAAAAGCAGCAGAGCTCTTCGTCGAAAACAAGAGGAAGGTCTCTATCTCTCTCTCTCTCTCTCTCTCTCTCTCTCTCTCTCTCTAGTTTTCTGTGTTGGAAGCATGATGGATGCTCGATAATGGCTGATCTAGTTTTCTCCTAACCTCGGTCGGAACGCAACCATAGCCCATTTGTCGTTCTAGCCAACTAAACCAGAGGAGAGAGAGAGAGAGAATGAATTATTGAGGTGTTAAATTTTGGGATTTGCAGAAGCAGTGGGATGACAAAAAGACGGGCCACAAAGGGATAATGGTGTGTGCAAGAGCCCTCGATGTCACCTGGGGAGGTCAGAGCCACTGGAACTGGAACTCTTTCAAAGAACTCAGGTCCACCATGAGTTTCGAATTACTATTTTTACTCGAATAATTTTTCTCTCAGATTTCATGTATTTGATTTCATGTTTTAATGGTTTAGGGAAGAAAAGCTTGAAGTGGCGAAACTGAGCCATGTATGCTGGCTTGATGTGAGGGGGAAACTCAAACTCTCAGAACTCTCCCCGTCGACTACTTACGAAATAGCATATGTGATAAAGTTGACAAAGCACGCGTCGGGGTGGGAACTTCCGGTGACTCTCCGCCTGATTCGTACCGGCTCTCCGGCCAAGGAGCGCCATGTCAGCCTGCTGGACAGCCCACGCGAAGAGTGGGTGGAGCTCAATCTCGGCACCTTCTTCTCCGGCGACGGCGGAGGAGACGCAGAAGTTTCGTTTGATCTCATGGAACACGGAGGGCACTGGAAAATCGGACTTCTCGTTCAAGGAGCACTCTTCAGGCCGCTCGATTAGTTTTATGATCTTTTTTTTCTTCCAGTAATTTGTTATCCAATGTATCTGTAATCAAAAACAGTTTAATGGTTTTTTCTATTTGAAATCGTGACATTTAATCTCTTAAAAACTCTCCAAAATCCCGAGGACTTTCAACTAATTTTCTTAAAATATTAAAGGTGTAAATTGCCAACAAAAGTTTGAAATATCCCCCGCAAATATCTCATACTTGAGGAGTTCAATTGATATTTACCTTCGTTATTAGTATGTAAATTTTGAGTCTTGGTCTTTCAGTGTTATCTGAATCATTTTTATTCAATAAATAATAATATTCTAAACTTAGGTTTTATTTAATTATTATAGTTATGCTTAGTATAGTAAATAAATAGATACAGAGTTAACAAACATGTTAATGACAGAACAGAGTATTTACTACTACAAATATCTGTAGTTGAGAAGTTTAATTTATATTTACCTTAATTATTGTCATGTCCATTTTGATAAAGCAATGAGTCTATAATTCATCAAGTCTTGGTCTTTTAATATTATTGTTGGCATGTGAAATGACTTTTGGGAGCCACGGTGGGAAAAACTTGTTCGATTCGGGAGATATGGAAAACGCGCTTTAAGGAAAATGTGCCGGTCTTGCCGACGTCGTTTTGTACAAATAATGGTGTAAACTTTGGCAATTTCTTTGATTTTATCTCACCAAGCTTTGATCTTTATTATTGTCTGCATCAATTTGTAGTTATATTTATTTAAGAAGAATAATATTCATAGGTCTTGGTCTTTTAGTATTATATGAATTTCATGTAAATTCAATTTCATTATTATTTATTTTTTTCAAAATTAAGAAAAAGAATAATCAAATCTAGCTTTATTATTGCGGAAAAATAATATTCATACCTAACTAGTTTAATTGATAGTTAACCTAATTATTAGTATTACGTAGGCCTTGTAAAGTCAATTGGTTTGGAATTCATTAGGCCTTGGTCTTTTCGTGCTATCTAAGTCTTTTTATTTATTTGAAAATAATAATATTGATCAGTCTTGGTCTTTTTGTATTATATGGATTTGTTATAAATTCATACCTAACTAGTTTAATTGATAGTTAACCTAATAATTATTATTATTATGTAGGCCTTGTAAAGTCATTAGGTCTTGGTCTTTTCGTGCTATCTAAGTCTTTTTATTTATTTAAAAATAATAATATTCAAAAGTTCTGTCATCATCAATTATTAATTTAGTTACGTCATGTAAAGTAAATGTTTTAGAATTCACGCGTCTTGGCCTTTTTGGATCATATGAATTTCTTATAAATTCAATTTGCATTATTATTCAACTCTTAAAGAAAATAAGAAAAAGAATAGCTTTTCTTTATTATTAGGGAAAATTCACCCATAAACTAACATGACAATTAAAGTAAATTGTTTGGAGTTTTGGCATCCACGTGGCAAAATAGCCACTTGAATGTAAATGGAGACTAGTTCAAAAACTTAGGATAATATTTGATAAATCACCCATCCATGGTAGCCATGCAAGAACGCGTTAATTCCACAAGTCACTAAGTCTTGGTCTTCTATGATTATTTATCAGAATTGATAGAAAAATAATACCTAAATTTATAATAATAAAATAAAATAAAATAGCCAAGATTCCTTTTTTATTATTATTATACACTTGAGATGAGTCAATGAGAATTCATTGTATATTTCTGTTAAAAAAATAAGAAAAAGAATAGTCATGTCCTCCTTACACCACTTTTTTTTTTGTAGGGACGTAGTTGATGCTACCAGTTGATAATCAATATAATTAAAAATCAAATTTATAATTTCAATATTCAAATAATATTATTTTTCCATGACCACTATCCTAGAAAATGACACTTTCAAATTAAATCACTCAACTAGGGACCATTGATATCAAAGTTTCATGTGCTTGCAGGAACATGCATCGATCTTGCAACCAGCGTTTTGTTATATAAACAATGGTGTCGGGCTGAAGAAGAGTATCTCATTCTATCAAGTTTTCATTTCTCGTCTTAATTTTCTTCTTTTTTCTTGAATCAATCGACGAAAACACCAATGGCGGATATGGTTCTCAAACCGCTTATCGACGGGATGATCAAAGACACATATGCATGGGGGAAGAACTTGGTTACTTCTGTTGAAGGCCTTGGAGACGAGCTGAAGAAGCTAGAAAGCAATCTCACAACCATCCGTGCAGTACTCGTCGATGCAGAGGAGAAGCAGTGGAAAGATTTCTCTGTGAAAGACTGGCTTGCTAAACTTCAATCTGCCGCGTGGGATGCAGAAGATATATTGGATACTTATAATACAAAAGTTTGTCGCTGGAAGCTGGAGAATCACAATTCTTCGGGCACCTCTGCCCCTCGGAAAGTTCCGTTTAAGTTGGAAGCAGCGCGTCAGATTAAGAAGATCTTGGCGAGAATCGATGAGATTGCCAAAGAGAAAGAAAAACTTCATCTCGAGATAAAGGATGATTGCCCCAGGCCAGACAATCGCCCGCACACGGGGTTCTTCGTCGACAAATCGGATGTGGTAGGCAGGGAGAACGATACGAAAGAAATTGTAAAGATGCTTCTATCAGACGAGCATGAAAAAGAAGGAGAAATATGTGTTCTTCCGATCACCGGAATAGGAGGGTTGGGAAAGACAACACTTGCTCAAATCATTTATGACCATGAGGAAGTGAAAAACAATTTTAGCGAGTACAAAATGTGGGTTTGTGTCACTGAGAATTTCAACTTAAACAGAATCATCAAGGAGATATTGGAATGCTACACCAAGCTTGAAATCAATGGCGATCTGTCCCTAAGTCAACTAGAAACTCGATTCCTTGATATATTCAAGGATAAGAAGTTCTTACTGGTTCTGGATGATGTCTGGACCAAAGAGGACGCGGAATGGAATTTGCTCTTGCAACTCCTCCAACAAGGGAGCAAAGGAAGTCGAGTTTTGATCACTAGTCGAATGACCAATGTTTCAGATGCAGACGGTACGTTGCCTTCATATCAATTAGGATATCTGCCTCCAGAACCATGTTGGGAGATATTTCAAAAGATCGCTTTTCGTCAAAATGCTTCGACTCGAGAACGAAACAAATTGAAGAATGTAGGGCAGGAAATCGTAAGCAAGTGCGGAGGTCTTCCTTTGGCAGTCAAGGCCATGGCTGGTGTTCTCCGTGGCAACCTCGACCTCAAAGAATGGCGAGATATTTTAAAAAGTGATACGTGGGAAGTGGAAAACCAAATGGAATCTGGTAAAACCAAAATCTTACCTGCTCTTAAATTGAGTTATGATCACCTGCCATCTTCTCTCAAGAGATGTTTCTCATATTGCTCGATATTCCCAAAGGCTTGCACCTTTGAAAAGATGGAGCTCGTCAAGCTTTGGATGGCTGAAAACTACATAGCAATTCCGAATGGACGACAAAAGATGGAGAAGATCGGAATATCTTATTTCGACGAGTTGGTTATGAGGTCATTTTTTCAGACATCCAACATCGACAATAAAGAGAGATTTGTGATGCACGATCGAATTCACGACTTATCGCAATCAATATCGATTCCATTTAGTTTTCAATTGAAAGACAAGGATCGATTTAATCTTCATCCTGAATCTCGTCATGTGTCTATATTTTGCAATGATGTGGAGAAGTCTGCGATGCAGATCATTAAGCAGTGTAAGAAGGTGCACACTCTACTGTTGCCTCGGGATCAACCGAAGAACTTTGGTAAATCTTTGGACATAGTGTTTCGGGAATTGAAGTACTTGCGAGTATTAGATTTAAGTTCAAGCACTCTTTATGAGTTGCCTAGTTCTATTGGAAAGTTGAAGTTGCTTCGTTACCTCGACTTGTCCCGGACAGAAATTAAAGAGCTCCCCGAATCAATATGCAAGTTGTACAATCTTCAGACCTTGAAGCTACTTGGGTGTCGTTCATTTTTCAAATTGCCTCACAAGCTCGCCAATCTGATTAATCTACAGTATCTGGAGTTAGACCCCATTTTTTGGTTTGAGCATTCCAATCTACCTCCACATATTGGAAAGTTGACTGGTCTACAAAATTTGCATTATTTTGAGGTCTCCTGCAAGAAAGGATATGATATAGAGGAGTTGAAGAACATGCCTTACCTTTCAGAATCATTGCATATCTCAAAGCTTGAAAACGCAATAAATGTCTCAGATGCCAACCTGATGGAGAAAGACAGATTGAAAAACCTGACTTTCGAGTGGAGCATTCGGAACAATGTTGCACAAGAAGATGAAGCTAAGGACGAAGAAATATTACTCGATCTATGCCCAGACTCGATCATCCAACAACTAGAAATTCGTAACTTTTTGGGGAATAGCCTTCCAGAATGGATAGGAGACGGGTATCTTCAATGTTTGGAAACTCTTGTCCTAAAGGGATGCACCAAATGCAAAACCATCTCCCTCAACCTACCTTGCCTTCGCCAACTCCATGTTAAGGCCCTGGCGGAACTAGAGAGCTTGTCCTTGGTTGACTGTGGCATATTGGACACTCTCAAACTCAGTAAGTGTCTCAAGTTAAACAACTTACCTGAGATTTTACTCACTTTGAGAGTATTGAAGATCACAAGCTGCAATTCTTTGACCAAACTCCCCGTCGTTCCTTCTTTGATGTTTCTTGTCCTCATTGAAAATCCAGTCCTGGAGGAGTGGGACGAACGTGTCATGACCTTCATCGAGGAAACTCCTCAGGGTCATCGGCAAATATCATTGTCGTCTTTTGAGGAACTATTGGAACTAAAAGTTATCAACTGTCCCAAGATTAAACAGCTGCCTGAAGACTTCTATCCTCAAAAATTGGAGATTACAAGGTGCGAGTTATTAAGAACTCTACCTCCCCCAGAGCATGCGGCTCGACTACAGGTCCTGGCTTTATATGAATTTGCAGACGACGGGCTAGTGAAGGCAATACCAGATGCAGACATTCTCTACGCCTTGTCCATTTTCGACGTCTCAAATTTCTTTTCCATGTCCAAATGGCCGACTCTTCCGAAGCTCAATGCTTTGCACATTCATGGCTGCAAAGATTTAGTGTCCTTGTCGGAAGAAGACGGGTCATTCCTTAGCCTAAGGTCCCTTAAAATACTGTCCATTAAGAACTGTCCGAAGCTAGAAACGCTACCCAAAGAAGGCCTTCCGATTTCACTCGAGTATTTGAACATAAACAAGTGTGTCAGTTTGCAGTCCGTTGGGTGCGTGGATATTCTGAAGAACCTTAGTTCATTAAAAGACCTCTACGTTGAAGGGTGCCCAAAGTTGAAAGCATTGCCTGAGAACGGGTTACCCAGTGCCTTGCAGCATCTCAAAATCCGAGACTGCCCCCTTCTTGCAAAGAGCTGCAGCAGAAAGGGAGGTCCAGATTGGGCAAAGATCATGCATGTTCCTGACATGGAGCTTGATTTCAATTGAAATACGCTGGTTGGTTAGTCACTTGTGATCTATACTTTAATTTCTTAATTGTTGCTTGCTATAATCTGCAATATATATATAATATTCACTATTTGTTTTGGGGTGAATTAGATATATACTTGTATTCTAGTGAATTATAGAGTAAATTCATATTATATAAGCGATGAATAATAAAAATTTCAAAGTGATGGTGTGGATTACTTTCTACATTTTAATCATATTTATCATACCCTTCACTGATTAATGCACTTTTTAAATTATTATGTCAATTTATGAATTATAAGCCTGTCATGAAATAAAATTAAAATAATATGACATTAAATTTTCTTTTTTAGCATATATTCTTATTGTGTATGCTAACGTATCAACTATAATAATTACAATAAATATTATATTTTAATTATATACATTAATTACACTTTAACTATATCAACACGTTATATAATAAAAATATATTTTTTTAAAAAAATAAATGTAACATTACTCATTAGAATATTAAATTAATGATCAACCATCATCATTTCAATCAAGAACATAAGATGAAAATGTAACTATTTTTTATACGCTTTCACATCGCCCCAACTTGACAGAAACATCATTTACAGGTAAAGAAGAACAAAAGGAGGGCGAAAAACTACATCAAAAATTCCCAAATTGTAAGAGCAAATTTATGTAATTATCCAAAATGCAGTGATATTAACAAACTCGACAAATCGATCAATCGAATGGTGGTTGTAGGTTTGATCAGATGGTGAGATTCTCCTGGATGGCAAGAAAAGAGCCTACTATTTTCCCACCAGCATCTGGAAAATGTTCACAGCCAGGAAGAGGCCTCACTTTGCCTTTCAACTTCAACAGGGTATTTTAATAAATGCCCTCTCATCTCTGACACCTCATCTGCTGCAAATTGCCTCCAATTCATCTCTCCAATTGTTCTTAATCTTTTCACACATTCTACGCTCTCTGGCTGTGTGAAGCATTCTTCTATTACCCCTGTGTGCTCCGCCCATAACGACATTCGGTACCCATGAATCTACATCGCAAATTCAAATCAAATTCAAATCCAAATCCAATGCTGCATTTGAACCCATCAATCAGAAATCTACATTTCCCAGTTCAACAGTCAGTATAAAATATGTTATACTCCAAATCCTAGCCAGCTAACTTAGAAATGCCAGGTATGAACAATAAGTAATGGTTTATGATTAGGGAAGTCTCTAAATGTTTGTGTTTCCAGAGTTTTCATCATCGAAAATAAGTACGACAAGACAAATGTTAAGCTAGATCAAACTTACCTGTCCTTTAGGATTCGAGTGCTGTCTTGCCCAGGTATGAGTTGGTTGATAGGCTCCCATTGCAATTTCTGTGTCTCTAGTACCTTCCATCGATCGCTGGTTGATATTTGCAGATCCCAATATTACATATTCATCATCGACTATCATACCTTTGGAATGAACATATATCATAAACCGGCGACTTTTTCTGCTTAGTGCCTGAAAAAAAGAGAGAAAATTTATCAGTCTTGGATATATGGCTGAAATGTAAAGATACAGTCAAGAATTTGACTGACAAGTTCTGAAAATGCATATTAACTATTAGTTATTTGAAAATGAAATTAAGGATCAATAGAAAAATCTAACAGCTATAACACAAAATCGAAACATGTATGTAAAAAACAAGGAGATGATCATTTCTCAAGATTAAGTTAGAGGATTTGCGTCGGGTGAGAGATGTCTTTTTTACAAAGTAATGATTTCAAGCTCTTTCTGAAGGCATCTTAAAGTTGGAACATTCATAATATTATGTTTTCTTCACCAACGATATTAAAAGAGCAAAATCACTTCCATTAGCAATATGTTGGCGGATTCTTTAGAAAGATCTAGGTGAAAAGTTTGAGAAGAGAATAATTGAGGTGGGTTTCTTTTCTGATTTACTTAATGAAAATCTTCAAAGAAAATAGCACAGTTACTTATGAAGTAGAAATCTTATGAATCTTCAATTTGATATGTTCATGTTAAGATAATACATAAATAATTAAATTTCAAAAGCTTGAACTTGTGGTAAAAGATAATTGACAATTTAATTATTCATGTATTATGTTAACAGAAGCCTATCAAACTCAAGATTCAATAAAGTGAAAGGTAGTTGATAATTTAATCATTGCTCCAATGAGAAACTGGATTCTAGAACAAGTGAGAGTACCTGAGGAGTGTTTTCTGCGGTGGGGCTTTCTGCAGTTAATGGATCATTCCCATCAGCGGCTTCACGGTTCCCCAAACAGAAGAAGTTCAAGTAGTCTTGTGGTGAAAATGCACCCTCCAGCCCAGCCTCCATCAATGCCTTGTAAATCGTCTCATACATCATCTGCATTGTTTTATTCTGCACCAACCAAATGAAGCCTACAACCAGTAAACAAGTGAAAGTTCATAGAATTGGCTCCTTTATGATCCTCATTGGCCTGGCCTTGTGGCCCCAACATTCACAAATCACGATTTCTAATTTTCTTCTTCACCTGCTACTAATGCAAGTGTATCATTTCAAAACACTATAAACCCATGTTTTCCACTTTTATTCTTACTACTTGTGCTAGTGTATCACTTTGGAAATAGGGTACAACATCACTCACTAGAGGATCGCGAAGTAAGGTCCCATATAAGTTTAAGATCAAGTATTGTGTTCTCAAGTATGGTCTTAGTTGGTGACTATGAAGCGACAAAATGCCCATAACCATCAAAAGAATGGCAGGACTTGCCTGCGAGAGGTTTTATGTTCAAGTCCTTACAACCATCAAGGAAATTTCTAAGTGGGAGAAAGTGATGAAAAATCATTGCTAGCTCAAGAGGATAACTGAGTGAATACATGTTCCCCCAATTGCAACTTTTAGTATGAATATCGACGCTTGCCTCCACCAACTTCTATGTATAATTTCCTTTCACCATTATCAAAAGCACCAACAAAAAAGTATTGATGCTCATAAATTCGGAACTCTGAATGTTTTTCAAGTCTCTAATGGCAGCGCATAGTCTCAAGCTTATTTTAATCCTATCAATAAGGATTTTCCATAGCAACAAAAAAAAGGTATTAATGCTTATCTATTAGGATAGCTCAATAATGCAGAAGAAACACTAGATGATGAGAAGGAAACTCAACTTCCATCACCGAATAAGTTTTTGAAATCTACCTGCCAAAATAGAATCCGCTGTGTAGCAGCTGCAGTGGGAACACCTTCTGGCCACATAGGGATGACAATATAAACAGCAAATCTCTCATTTGCTCTGACCTTATCAGCAATCTTTAGGGCTATCTCCATCGGTATCAAATTGTCAGCACCTATGAAACAAAATCAGTTGAGTTCTTGATCCACCATCACAACTTTGGAAATGGGTTTATGATTTCATTCAATTATCACTATTAGAATATTAAATCTTTATTCATATTATAAGCTCATAAAAGGATCAATGAGCGTCGAATTATGCTGAGGCTAAACTAATCAACATCTATCGGTATCATTATTATCCAGAATATACAAAACAAACACCCTATCTTCAAACTAGGTCCATGTCACTAAGCTTTTTCGATACTAAATTTTCAACATTGAAATAGGAATTTATTAAACCCATGAAATTACAAATAATGTCTTTTCCATTCCATTAGTTTTGATGTATTAGAATTGATGTAGGTTCCAAAAAACAAGAAAATATCATATTCCAGCCAAAAACCTCTAATTCGTGACACCTGAAACACCTCTTTTCATCAAGTTCTAAAAGCAATCAATTCCAAGTAAAAGTAGTATCAAATATCATGACGTCGAAGTAAATTATGTTATATTCATGAGAAAAAAGGCAATAATTCGCACCTATATCTTTGTTTGAACTCCAATTGAATGATGATCCAATGAAGTACTGGTTTTCTATGTAAATGTAATGCTGGGCAGCACGAATTGCTTTGACATACGCAGTGTGTATGCTCATGTCAATCAAAACATTCTTACCGCACACTAGATTCTGTGGAGACACATTCAGCAGCCAATTCCCATTAATACACTTTTTATACTGAAAAAAATAGTAATGTTGGAATTTCAACAATTATAAAGACGTGCTCGCACCTTGCTTGAGGCATTTACTGATTCCTTTGGAAAACCTTTGACAGAATTAGAGTCTATCGAACGGAAAATCTGGAACAAAAAAATCCAAATCAGCATCAGAAAAAAGAAAACTGAGGAAAAGCGGTACAGCTTTTATATGGGAGAAAAAGCCATATACTGACAAAAGATTGCAAAGTTAGAGGAAATGAAATCCTGCAAAAAGAAATACACTCTAGGAAAAGGAAACCACGAAAGCTCATTCATAAAAAGAAACAAGGAAAAAGAAAAATCCCAAAGGATTGAAGCTATAAAGCCATTTTCCATTAAGGAACTGATGAGATCCAAAGAATAAAATGACAGTAAAGCAATTTCAACAGAACATATTAGCATTCCATACTAAAGTTCCGTCTAGAACCATAATAATGATCCATATTTGTACACAAAAGAGAAAACATCTATAAAATGGGCCAAACAGTAACTAGATGTTTCAAACTGTTTGGCTGTAATTGGTTAGATGCTCGCTCTTCAAGCAAGCAAAAACCATTATGAAGACAAATCCTGTGAGGACTTCTCTCCTTAAAGAAGTGCTATATCTACCCTCTTGTGAGCCAAAATCAAAGTGGATTCCTAAACTTTAGTGAGATTTCCAATATTAAAAAAAATCACGACGTACAAAAGTCAATAAGATTACCCAAAAGGATAATTTCGTTTTTTACCAGATTTGTTGTGCAAGAAGATTATACAATCTCACAATGAAGATAATGTTAAGAAATAATTGTAAGGGTATCCTAGTAATTTTATAATGTGTTAGGAAGTCATGAAGTTAATGAGAGTTGGTGGAAATTAATGGGAGTCGGTTAATTAAAGAATTATAAGTATAATAATATAAGAATAGAGCATGTGGGGGAATGGGAAAATTCAGGTCGAGTCGGTATGGGGGAAATCACTTATAGTCTCGAAGTCCAAGACATTGTGTATTTACATATTAGTGATATATTTGGTTAATCATATGTTTTATTATAATTCATATCAGATAATCACTTAGTTTGAGTGACTTAAATGTTGAGTGAATAATCAAATAAAAAAAGAGCTCGCTCCAAATCTCAGTCACACTTCTTCTCCACAAAGATAAGGCGCATATAAAAATTTTAAAACCTTCTTACCTGAACATGCCAAGCTTCAAGATCATCCTCACTATTGCGACAAACATCTGATACCACAAGAATATCAGAAATTCTTTCAATGCTTAGTAAAGCATCATCAGATGAGGATTTCAATTTCTTTAATCCACTGGGTGTTGATGCCCGTCGCCAACGCTCCTCAAAGTTGGTAAGAACATCATATGCAGCTGGACCATCAATTTTACTATGCAAATCATGCCATGGTTCTCTGGGACACCCAACGACACTACCCTGTTTATGAAAAATATGTATCGACGAATTATGAACATTGACTAGGTAATTGCTTGCTGCTTTGAAGTCATAATTTTAAGATATTCATTATGAAGAAAAATTCGACTGCAGATTACCGTATAAGTAGGATTATGATAGTCATCTTTATGCACTGTTTTTAGTGTTCTAAACAGAGAATGCTGTGGAGTATCATATCGCCCATCGCATAGATCAAGTCCCCCAACAAAAGCAACAATCTTTCTTCTATTATTGCCAGCATCTGCATCCACGATCACAGTTTTCTGATGGTGAGTGTAGATGGTTTCAACTTCCTGGAGAATAGAAATGAATCAATTGAATGCCACAGCTAGAAAATGAATTCAACAATATTAGCCATAATCAGGTAATCCATATAATCTAAATTTAATGGGACAGCTCAATATGCTTTTCATAAGATGATTGAAAAATATATGTGAATTGAAAGGTTCTCTGAACAACTTGTTGTGCATAGTATTTCAGTATAAAACCATCCATCTTTTTACTCATTTAAGACTTTTTCTGTAAGAACCAGATCGATGATAAAAACTGAGCAAGTCATTAAAAAAAGTAGCTTTGGCACATGAATGTTAGAAGGGGAAAAATGGAGAATCGATAAATGTCGCATCCTATCTAACCCTTTGCTTGACCCAACTATGTCGCTTTCCAGCTGTGCGAGGACAAAGCAGCACTTGCACTGAAGAATGTTTGAAAAAACGACGAGTTTCCTCATCATGTGTTTGCATGACACCATCCTGCATAAATTCAAAGTAAAAACAAAAGGACAAAAACAACTATCAAAATACAGGGAAAGAAAATAAAATAGCTCAACAGTAGCATGGAACCAAAATAAGAATGATATATTAATATGTAGTACAACAGAATTCAGTATCCATACTAAAAGTTATTATAGAATAAACCTCAATTTTTATTTAAAAAATTATTGCATAATTTTAGCCATTAAAATATTGCTCGAAAACTTGGCATCCAAACATGATCTAAATTTCAAGCTCAATGAGCCCATCAAAAAATTATCAAGCAGAAATCTAAGTGTGACAGGGCAATCTCTTTTTCTGTACAGAACAATTTGTTTCTGGCAGGTTCAAAGATTTGATATTGATACCCCAACTATTTCTAGAGGACCAAAAAAACACTGAATCAAACCAAATGAGGAGCAGTTGAAGTTGGAAAAAAAAAGGGACCAAAATTGAAATGAAAAATATATCTGGAATACATTTCAATCTCCATTGTACTAAAAACTAAACCTAATAATTTGGTTAACGTTAAAAAAATTTTACGGTAACTTTCCCCAAAAAATAGTAGCAATAATGAATTGACCAAAAAATAAAATATGTAGCCCTTCAGATGATTTAGAAATTGATTATTCTAGTTTTTTCTTGATAATGTGAATACACAGTCTATTCAATGCTTGGCATAATGAGTTGCAGAACCTCCAATCAAAATTAAAAACATAGGAACAAAACACAAGATTCTGACTCTTAGAGCATTTAAAAGCTGCATCAGCACATCTTCCCTGTATTTTCATGCACTTTAATAACATAATACAAGCAATGAGTTGCTTCAATGATTTTCATTGAAAGAAACAACGTACAATGATAGAAAGAAGATACAAGCGTGATTCATGTAGAGCAAATATAGCACACCCAAAAATTGAGTAATATAACCATTTGATTCAAATAAACCACTTACTGTTTTATAACCCAAAATATTCCTAGAAGTGGGGTCGTCCCAAACAAGAAGCAACACTCTCACTCCTTCCTGCGATTTTGACCTCAAAAGATCTCCTAGGCTATGATTCGATGAAGAGCCAGCATCTCGAATTAATGTGACTTTGTGCCAAACGGACCACCCAGTAATATAAACCAAACGCTTAGCCTGACGGATTGCATTGCAGATGTCTAGCCAACACTTTCCATGCACATAATGCATTCCATTTCCAAGCCTAACGTTTGGAAGGCTCCCATCAGGAACATGTGCATCTTGATAAAGAGTAACCCTACCACCTTTTCTAAGAGGGAAATATGTGTCCGAAACTCCATGGTAGTGAGGGCCAGCCCCAACTCCATGATGATATATGGTCATTTTCTCTATGGAGATATACTTGATCGAAACATTAAGGACCACACCTGGTTTACATGGCTTTCCGTTGCTATTTAATATAGGGAAGGTTCCCTCGATTTTTGATCCTGCGTATAACTGTTCGACTGGTATCGCCACGATTCCTATAAGTTGTGATCCAACCACATCACTGTCTTTGACGACAAAGTGAACTTCAGCAGCAGAATGAGCGACAGGAACAAAGAAGTGTTGCTTCCATAGAGGATTTTCGCTGTTGCTGATCACAAAAGTTCGCCCAATCACAGCGTTTGAAATAGAAATCGATACATAGGGATCACTAGTAATCTTATGGCTCATGTGGCCTTCGATTCTGTTACTTACATTCCCTGGTAATCTGGAGAACACGTCTCCCAATGTTTTGTGAAACATATCCATGTTGGGTAAGTTTTGTGCACCATTTACCCATATTTCTAAATTCCCATGCAGAAGGAGAACTTTTAAGGATCCTTTATTGAATGGTACAATCTGCATATTCTGACCATGTTGTGACCCATTGAATGAACTCGAGTGTGAAAATGAATAATGAGGCGAATCAAGAGGCCCAGAATAACCTCCTTCGCTGCTAGAAAATGAAGTATTTGGATATCCATAAAATCCGTCCTGCCTCTCGAATCTCGCACTCGAGGGTGAGCTTACAAGAGGATGCACTGCAGGTGCAGGTGGGGATGGAGGGGCTGAAGGATGACAATCGGACAGGCGAATGCCCCCAAAACGGTCATCCAATCGAGGATATAAATCCTGCCGATGATGATTTGTATAACCCACATTGGAGGGAGATTCAGGTTGAGTCTCTGGAGGAGGGTAAGGATTTGGTTGTGGATAGTGAGAATGAGAGGAACCATATTGGAAGCTTCCATGAGGTTGGAGATCAGGAAGAGGAGGAGCATTAAGAGTAACTTGAGGAACTGGATACGAATATGGATATGGGAGACGACCCGAATGTGAAGGCGGGTGATGATAATCTAATGGACCCGAATGGGAATGAGAAGGGGAATTTGGATGAGGAGGGTAGGGATGTGGAAAAGAATACAAAGAATTCAATCGATTGGGATAAGGCGGAGCTGCGTATGGATCAGGCGGATGTGGTGGTTGTTGAGGAGGAGGTGGATGGGGATATACATAAGGATTTTGGTATGGATATGAAGGTGAAGAACCATAATTATTCATTGCAGAAGACCTAGCCCAAGTTCTCGATCAAAAAACGCAAGCTAAATCCAATGTCTCTCGCAAATAACACAAACAATTTATTCGAACCAGGCAGCAAACAGACCTGATCAAAAAGTTCAAACCCTGAACTTCAATTGGAAATCAAAAGGAAAACATCAAAATCCCAGATTTCGTATCAACGAAATGCAGGGGAAACGAGGAAGATCCCAATTGAATCAGACCCTTGATTCTAAGAAACAACAAAAACACAATACTCAAAACCCAGATGAGAGATATGGATGAAAGCGAAAGGATCTACTTCTTTGACGATATATAAGATTCAAGAAGACGGAATATAATGTCTCTCAACCCTAAAAATGGACCAAAACGAAGCAAAAAACGAAGAAGATTCAGCAGGGCAGCGAAACTGGAAATCTTGGGATTAATTCTGACAAATTCTGAGAAGGAAAGAAGGGCGATTTCTCAACCCGCGAATCTTCCTCGTGTCAACTACGTATTACCGCCGTTTTCAAGGTTTATCGTCCCAGGACGAAACACATTTACCGGCGAGGACGTTCTGGTTCCTTTTCCCAGCACGTGGATGGTTCTTATTGGCTAATAATTGTCCGACCTTACAGCCCCAGTTTCTATCCAGTTTTTCTTTTTAAGTACTTCAAAAAATAGTTAAAATTTATTTATTAAAAGTTCAGTTGTCACTGTATTATTAAAATAGTATTAAATTTATTTTTTTAATATCTTTTTATATACCTTAACTATTTTAATTATAATATATTAATTATACTTTAATTTAATCAATTAAAATTTTACACATCATCGTATCTAATAAAAAATATACTAAAAAAATAAATATATCATTATTCATATTTTTTAAATATTCAATATATGCATTTTGTAATTTTTTAAATTATTTTTTATAAAGTTTAACGACAATGTTTTCATGATAATGCTTCAAATTGGAGATATCAACTAACAAAAATAAA
>QAOC01037617.1:0-228460 GCA_003255005.1 Begonia fuchsioides | reverse complement strand
ATATATATTAGGATATTAACTGTTTATACGTTGGTATGATATTATTCTAATTAATCTTTCTTTAGTTTTGTTCATGTGTCTTATTTTAAAATATATCTTATTTAGTCTTTTGATCCTTCTGCGTACAGACGACAATAGAGCGTTATCGAAGGCAGATCAAAAGCAGGCAAACCGTCGAAAAACTACCGGATGAAAATCTCAAGGTTTCTAGCTTTAACGATATCTTGCTCACCTATTCATCAAATCCAAATTGTCAATTATTCGTGAAATCTGTTAATTTGCAGAGTGCGAAACAAGAAGTATCTGAAATGGCAAAGAAAATCGGGCAGCTTGAGGATTCGAAAAGGTTCAAAACCCTAGTTTTAAACATTCTCATCAGATTGAGTTCGGCTCTAATTCTTGAGAAATTTGAATGAAATCCACTTGCATATGCAATTGTAGGAAACTTTTGGGACAAAACCTTGATTATTCCACCATTGAAGAGCTTGTAAGTATCGAAACACAGGTGGAGAAAAGCATCACAAGCATCTGCGCAAGAAAGGTTAGGGAAAAATTATACTATTTTCGCTAAAAATTATACTATTTGATTTTGTTTGCCAACTATTTAATCCTTTTATATTTCTTTGAAGATTAATTTATATGTGATAAAATAATTATTTATTTTCGATTTTTCTAAATTATTTAATGGCAATGTTTCTGCTAAAAAACTCAATTTTGATTTTGAAATTAGGCGTATTTTTGTTTTGAAATAATTGCCAAAAATGTATAATTATTATTAATCATATAAATCACTCACCAAATTATGTGACATAGGGCACATGTAAGAGTGAAAGTACATAAATAATTAACGTGGCATGCATAAATTAATAACAATCTAAAAATCAAATTAAAAAAATAGAAGCACACAAATATATATATTATTTAATTGTTGTGAATAAATTATTGAAGCCACCCTTGAATGAAGTTTGCCTCACAAGCCATGCTCCTCGGAACGGACGATCCCTCTCCATGGACATTATCATCGTACCTATTTTACACACAAATTGACTTTGATTACTATGAAGAAATTACATTCGCAAAAATAGCATCGTCTCGTCACACTCGAGTCTACAAGCACGACCATTGAACAAACGTATGTATGTAAACAAAAAAACGCACTCTTCTTCGGTATAATTATCTCACTATATTTTGAATTTTTATAAAAAAACCAAAGTGATATCTTGAATGTAACTCTCCTTGGACTATTAAGAAACATTTTAAGATGAGATCAGAGAATAAATTTGTGCAGATTTTGACTCAAAACGTAGGCAGAAGCGAGATTAAACGAAAAGAGACGAGATACGAAGAAATTACCCCATTTGTAGGAGGGGTTCAGGGTGGGTATGGCCATGCAAAGGGTTGTGATAAAGATCCAAACCAGAGTTTGCATGGCCACTTGATGAACTCCAAGGGCTTTGGAAGGCTTTGAAATTCTCTACTTGCATTTTTGCTTGAAGCTATGAATCACACAAAAATATAATAATTTTTTTTAATTTTGGAAATTAACTAAATAAATGTAAGAATTCAACTATACCTTGATCACAAGTTGGTTGTTGATATCTCCGAGCTGACGCTCCTATTGTTGAAGTTAGTCGTCCAAATGTTACATAGTAGAATTTCGACGTGTTTCATGAAATTCGATCAGTACTAGTGAAAAAAATACCGTAATAAACGTTCATTTTACCTTTTTACGAAGTTCTTCCATTTGGTCAATCATAATCTGAGTCTGCGAGTTAAAAAAATAAGTTTTATTCTAAATGTTTTGCGAGAGAAAACTACAGACAGATACAAAGGTTCTTCTTCTAGTTGGAGAAAATTTTTATGCGACTAATTATTCCTTTTATTTTCACGCTTCCGTCCTAAACGATCATCAAAATCTAAGAGTATTTGACTCGAATGAGCGGCACAATTGGATTTTTCATTTAACCTTTCTTTGCCGAGCTTGCGCAAGTGTTCCTTCGAGCTGTTTTTCAAGATTTTGAAGCTCCTTCACGGTTAGAGGTCCAAGATCTTCCCCAAGCAAGTGCCTTCAATGTAAACCATCATGAAGAAATCATTATCGAATTTGCACGAGTATATATATATCGAGTAAAATTTGCATAAAACAGATCGATGACGCATAATTAAAGAACAAAACTAACCTTTGAGTACGTTGTAGTGATTCATAGTTAGCTTTCAACTTTGCTACTTCTTGGCACCAATTCTATATTAATACAGGAAACAATGAAAGAATCAAAATCGTATTGGAATTGGAATTTATGAACATTTACACAATAAATCATGCTTATTCTTTTATTTTCTCGACCGTCGGATCGTCATCATCGTCCAAAATCATTCATATAAAGATATCATGTTGTTAGGAATATCGTAAAAAAATTATGTTTTTTGACATCGACATTTTTACGCTGATCAACTTCTATACAAAATAACTTTAAGTCGTTCGATTTCGGAAATTTCTAAATATGTACAAGTTCAAAATTAAACGCACACAATCATCATAATTGTCTTTTCTGTAGAAATCAACCAAGAAAGAATTTGCGTGACAAAAATATGATTATTTTGCTGATAATCTTAACATTGTAGATTTAACGGTTGAAGTTATTTTCTTAAAAATACAAGTTTAAGGGTCGACCAGCTTTTTATTCACAAGTTTAATAGCTAATGTGCAGTTTATGTTGTTTTTTGATCTAATTAGAATCTCACATCTGGAAGAATTGTTTTATGAGGAGGGAGTAAACACTATAAATTAATTTATCTTCCCTCAATTTTTCTCAATTCATTCTGAAATTACTTATATCTCTTTGGTAATTTTGGTCTTACTATTTCTCTCGTTGTAATATTTTCTTGTGAAATATATTTTGCAGTGTCCGAGGACGTAGGCATATTTGGCCGAACTTCGTTAAATTTTGGTGTTTCTTTTATTATTTTATTTAATAGCCGTTTGTTATTTTGTCTGATATAGTTGTTGTTATTTATTGTACTATTAAATTACTAGGATAATTCTGGCTATGTAAGACTTGGTTCTTAAGTGGTCCGTTGTGACCCACCTCTCTTACCTGTGAATCTATCTAGTGTCATTTTTTTAGTACAATAACTTAAATGCTATTTGCAATTGTCCGAGCTTCCGCAACAATTTACCCTCTACTTTTCTATCTTTAGTTTTCGATTTCTCATCAAGTGTTCATTTATTAGTAATTGTAAGAGAGGAGGAAGATAAATAAAATAATTAAAGAAAAATGAGAAGAAAAAGGAACCTGTGTTTCACATTCAACTCCGTTGGCTTGATGGGAGAAGCTGCACCGTTGATATCTCTCTAGTGTTTTGCTAGTCCTGCAAATATAAAACAAATTAAACCTCTTTTTTTATTTTCTTGGCAATAATAAATACAAATCGGCTAGCTTCGAACCGAGCTTTAAGTAACTTGACGAAGGGTAGAATAAAAAAATTAAGCGAGCTCCCCGTGAGCTGTTTTTTTTTTGGAAAACGACATGGCAACAATGTTAGAACTCGAAGATTAACATAAATCTACTCACCAATCTCAAATTCATTTGGAACCCTAATCCTAAATCTCTCTTGAGAAAATGATGCAACAGTATTCAATCTTCAATAATATCGATCCTATGAAAGCAACTTGTTTCGATCCCATTATTATCCCTTGTCCAATAACAAAGTATGCCACCTCTCTATTTAGTTTATCAATCTACCCTTTGTTACAGTGTGAGAAATTTTCACCAATCAAGTTTTCATCAAAGTAACAAGCGTTTAAGGATCCTGTTATCGTAGATGTGTATTCAAGGATATGTGCTAGGATAGTAAGTCCAGATTGTTTTCATCTTTAATTTAAACCGACGGTTCTCATGTGACACTTCAAATAATTAAATAATATGTTTTTAATTAAAGCTCGCATAATTTTACTCTTGAATTCATGTTTTCATTTAAGCTACAAATGCAACTATGCATGTAAGGAACGGCACCGAATAACAATTTTTCAAAGTGATATTTGTGTCGCACCATGACGTTGTCGGCGCTAGAAAACCCAAAATTATGCAGAAGTATGATCAACATAACTACCCTTTTCTCTACAAGTACTATTTGAAGATTGTGCTTAGCCAATACCCCTTGGCTTAAGAAATAAGAGAAGATCTTAGACAAAATTAATCAAAATGAGACAGCATAGTTTCCTTTTCGAGTGTGTGCAATCGGGATGTTTTTGGGTCGGGTCGTTAATTTGTTTTTTCATTCCCTGAGGAAAAAACTGCAATCCAATACCTATAGCCAAAATCTCTCAAAATCAATTTCAAACCCTCAGCAGATGATGCACTGCAAGTATGAGAAGGAGGGAATTAGTTTTGACGAAGAACACCAAGAAATAGCTTCTAACTCGTGTTAAACTAAGTCTTATTTGATTGTTCATCTTCTCCATAATCTCAAAGCCTCGTGGCAGTAAAGAATTCCAGGAAAAACCAGCGTATCTAGAGAGAGGAGAAAGAAAAACCGAAGGGTCAATGGATGAAAAGAAATAAGGACAAACTATTGATTTTTCAGTTCTTTGGGTTTGAGCTTGGAGTCATCAGACATGAGAGAGAAACATGAAAACCCTAGACGGAATACGATCTTACGAAGCCATCCAAAAAAAAGGCCGAAGCTTTTCATTCATGTGAAATAAAGAAGAAAGCTTGCGCTAGTTCTCTCCATGAAACCTGAAACTGGAACACACCCAGAGGCCAGACCAGAGGAGAGAGAGAGTTACGAAAACGTGTCGCTGTGACAAGTGAAGAAGTGATTTCTCTCTCTAGAATTCAGTCTTCGTTGGATCTGATGGGAAGAATCCCTTAAAACCCAATAAATCATATGACTGAGAACAAAGCTCAGGACAAAAGAGAGATAATTCAGTTCCTAGGAAAGGGATACGTCAGGGAGGTAGAAAGAAATAAGAGAGAGAGAGATCTGAAGAGCAAAGCTATCTGTGAGTGAGATTATTTTTCCAGAACGGTAATATTGAACAGAGAAAAACAGAAGAAACACAGGAATCAAAGACGTGAGACTAAAAGCGATTTTATTCAACAAGCTGGGAATCAATTCCAGTAAAACCCAGAAATCAAAAGGGAACATTAGGTTTAAAAAAAGGGTTTGGTTAACCACCTTCTTGAAAGAGAAACAGCTACTGGTAAAAAAAAACCATCATTCTCCAGGAAAGAAGATAGCTTTTATCAGTTAAAGAATCCATTAGATCGAAACCTCAAACAAATATAAACACAGAAAATGTAAATCAACATGAACAGTGCGCAATTTAACATCGAAAAACAACAATACTTCAGAACAAAACAACCTAGTCGATGAAGAAGAGAAACCGAAACTTTCAAACTACTGCAATTGCAGTCTAAAAATAGAAAGAGAGAAGAAACAAAGGAAGAGAGAGAGAGAGAGAGAGAGATACCCAGAACTTCCAAACTCATAAAGCTTGCCACTGCTGGAGAAAATAATCAAAGCAACCTCGGCATCGCAGAGAACAGAAAGCTCATAAGCTTTCTTGAGCAACCCATTTCTCCTCTTCGAGAAAGTAACCTGGCGATTGATTTTGTTCTCTATTCTCTTAAGCTCCACTCTTCCTCGCCCCATTCTGAGAATATAGACAGTAAAGGTGTGGCGTTTTCGTCTTTCTGTGCAGAAAAAAACCTGATCTTTTTCAGGTGGGTGAGCATAAAAATGGAGGTGAGAGAGAAGAGTATATAGAACAGTGGGAATGGACGGTAGCAATAATGGATTGTTCTACGGAGAAGTGAGAATTAAGAGGAATGAAGAAGGATACATTTAAGATTAGTATATCTTCTTTTACAATAAAATGGAAACTCAGTAATTTTTCTTCTCTTCTTATTCTCTTTTCCATTTTAGTTTTTGCCCAGCCCCTCTCTCTGCAAACTTTCTCTTTCGCTCTCTAGGAAAGGGTAGAGAAAAGATTCATGTCCACGCGACTTGTTTAGGGTTAGTTCATCCACTCTCCCTTTTTCATCCTTTGTTATGACAAAGAAAGCAAGACCACGACTTTGTAATTAAAGTTTTAACCATGACTCTCAGATGAGTTTTCTTGTTTTCAAAAACAGATTTTACAAACTCTTTTTGTTTATCTATTCTAATTTTTCTCTAGAAAAGCAAAAGACAAAAAAATGAATTAAAATGATGAATAAAAGCACGCATTAAATAAGGAGTAGTACTCTTGCAAAAGAGATATTATCTTGTAACGTTTCTTGCAATAAATAAGTGATGTATCATCTCACATAGCTTATTATAATGAAAAATATATAATTTATAATTAAATTTATGCTTTCTGCATATTACAATAGGTTTTAATTTAATTTCAAGAACAAATTTGAACAATCTCATGCTTAATAATTAATTTTCAATAGCATATATGTGAAGTCTCATCTTATTTGTTGACTTAAAATAATCGTGCTTTTAGTATATCCTTCGGAATATGTGATTCTCACGTTGAAAAAACTCGTTGAGTTTGTGCAGACGGCGTTTCTAGACACGGTGTCGTGTATCCAGTTAGAGTCGGCCTCAGCGGCTCTTGTTTTTTCACGACGGGGCATGAGGATTTATGAGTAGTTTCAAATGAATTTGATGGCGTTTTGAGTGTGAAGAAGAAATCGACATACATGAATAAAAATATTAAGTTTAATCATTTTATTTAAAAATAATATTTTAGAATTTGAGCTGAAATATTGCAATAATTATACAGTTATTATTATATCATCTAAAATACAAGTTAAGATGTTAATAATAATTTAAGTAATTAATATAATAAAAGAAAATTTATAGATTTACATCAATCAATATTTGAAACGTGAACGTGTAATTTTAATTACTCATAAATCTCGTAGATTAATCTTTTAATCGTGTTTATTGTCCAAATAATCTAACATTTACTTGATTAATCTCATAATTTGCACATCACATTATTTTTAGACGTTTAGAAAACTAATTACTTTTCCATAATTATATAATTAAAACTAGAAAATAAATTGGAAAAAGTATATGCAAGTTTGTGTAGTGTTGAGTGTATGGCCTCTCCGCAATCTAGGCATGCAAGTGTAATTATTTACGAACCAACATTGGGTCCTCGTGCGTGAATTAAAGAGTTGAAGTTACCCTAATAAGAAATATTCATTTCCACCCACAACTAGGGGTGGCAATTGGATCGGTCCGATCCGCGAACCGAACCGATCCAATCAATTGGATCGGTTCTGTTCGGTTTTTTAAAAAAAATATTGGATAAAAACCGACCCACGGTTTTCTGAATTTTATTGGATTTGATATTGGTTTTTTCCTTACCAAACCGGACCGATCCAATGATCCGATTTTTGTCTAAAATATTAAATAATGCTTCAGTTGTTCAGATTTTTAAAAGAATCGCCTAGACTTTTTTTGTGTTGATTTCGTAGCATTCTTAATCGCTTTTCGGACCAGAAATTTGATCTTCTCTATTTTGTAGTATTCCTAAACACTTGTAGTTTTGCTCTATTTTACTCGCAATTTTTGGTTGATGTAGATTGACATATGCTTTCATTTTTTTTGTTGATGTAGTTGGCATTTGCTTTCATTTTTTTTCGTTGTAGGTTGATTGGTTTCATTTTTTTGGTTGATGTAGGTTGGCATTTGCTCACTTTCATTTTTTTTTAATTATTATTTATTTTTTTATAATAGGTTTTGTGTTTTTTTTTCAATATATATTGGTTAACCGAATCCAACCCGTAACCGAACAAAAATTTTGGATCGGATATCGGTCGGATTTGATAACCAATCGGATCTCGAATGGATACGAAAAAAAATAACCGAACCCGCTGGATCGGTTATTTATGAAGTAAAAACCCGAACCGAACCCGCGGGTTCCACCCCTACCCACAACCACAAAAAGATATACTTTTCAATAAATAATATGATAATATTTAAAGGAAATTATTATTATCTAAGTAAAAACCAATTTAAAAGGTGGACGTCTATTTTGCGCATTTTAAAGTTTATAAGTTGAAATTTATTGTTAGAATAAACCAATTATTATTTATTTATTTGGTTTTGAACTCTAAATTGTGAACTACCATTATGAACTTGTGCTTAATTTGTTGTGAGCTTACAAATTGTACGTCGAAAGTAATCTCAACTAAACTCTTTGTTTCGCTAATACACATTTAATTGAAAACAATGTCAACCACAATGTTATGGCAAGACAAAGAACAACATTATCCGAACAAAACAAGTAAAATTAAGAATAAAATAAGCAAATCAAATACATGATATTGAAGTAACAAAGTATAGGGCGTGACATTTCTCAAAGTTGAAGATTGTTTGGCCTAAGTTTGGAATTGGAGATATTATTCAGAAGTAGGTAAAGTTTGACCCAGTCATTGTACCTTACACTTATTCAAGATGATAATGCGAAAATATACCTTTATTTCCTCTCTTTTTTATTATTAAACCAATGGATAGTTTTCAGCTGTCACATGGTTGGACAAACGTGGTAAGAGTTCATAAGAGTAGAAGTTACCATGTTTATGTTACCCTCATGAAACCCTAGTTATTACCACAAAGAGGAAGAAGGGTAAAGAGAGATGAAAAGGTTAGATGAATAGTAGGTTTGATCTTTAGCTTTCACGTTCAAAGTTATGGAATGAGTTTCGTGAGTGGGTTTGACACTTAGTTGCTTTCGGCGTGATATTGGTTGATTTCTGTGACCGAAAGTACGTATTTGTAATTTGTGTTTGCATATGACGTGTTAAACGAGCAGAGAGAAGAACTCTACATATAAATTATTCAATTTCTATTCTTTGAAATGATGTGAAAGTGTTCATTTCCGCCACCACGACTCGTGCATTTCATAATTGACAAATATTTGGGTCATGGCAGGCTGTGACAACGCCCAAAAAGATTCAATGCACTATTTAGTAAATGATACATGAACATCAAGATCATTTTGTAAAATTAGAATATAAATGTGGTATTGTCTTCGCGTATATATTTTTAATTTTACTATATAGTTTCATATTTAACTTGTTAGTAGATTGATTGAGAAATTCATTGAGTATCATCCATATGTAAAATAAGATATCAATTATGAATAAATAGAGGGACCTTACTCTTTTTTTGTCAATATTTATATTTTAATAAAGTTTTAAGTGTTGTCCAAGATGACTGTGTGGTGGAGAAGAGGGGGGTTAGGGTTTTCTATTTCAGGTAAACTTTGAAAAAAGGGATTAGGGTTTCTTCAACTCACAGTTTCCATTTTCGGCAAACGCTCCACTGTCATCTTAGCTTTCATCATGTCCTCTCTTTATGCATGCTATCCTTGCTGATTCTTCTCATGAACGTGGACCAGAGACTGCTCTCTCTCTCTCTCAATCTCTCTCTCTTCATCAATACTTTCAGTATCAACTTGAAACTTTGATTTTTCTGACAGGAGCTGACCACTGTAATACCATGAACTATGAATTCAGAACTGACGTAGATTGTAGAGAGAGGAGAGAGGAGAGAGAGAGAGAGAGGGAGTAATAAAGATAGCCAACAGTATTAGGTCAAGCATTTGGAGAGTACTTCCATGGCCGCTGTGGTAGATGATGTAGAGTGTAGACTGTAGAGATTGTCTTAGTAATCAATACTCGGCTACTCATTCCTCTGTGATGGTGGGCAAACCCTAAGTAACCAACTTACAAAATCAAATGCTCGAGTTTGAGTACCAAACAAATATCAAATTTTGATCCATTTTGTTTCGACATTTAGCTACTAAATCAAACCAAAATTCTGATAATTAAATATGATGGAATTAATGACACGTAACGTATTAAACTAATATAAACGAAGCACTGTTCTTACAAAATCACACAATAATGTATGCAAAAATAGCATCTCACTCTCTAAATGTTATATGAATCGTAACTTAGTGTAATATGTAAATACGGGCACGACTAAAACTATACGTATAATATTTTTGTACCAATAGCATTTGTTACACACACTTAGGAGTTGGATTTGAGAAATCAAATTGGACCCTTTGGCTCTTTTTAACGCAACAATTTCAAGACCCGAAAACCCAAACATCAAGAACAAACAAAAAGACAAATCGTCTACGGTGACGAAC
This sequence comes from Begonia fuchsioides, assembly GCA_003255005.1. Classification (NCBI taxonomy): domain Eukaryota; kingdom Viridiplantae; phylum Streptophyta; class Magnoliopsida; order Cucurbitales; family Begoniaceae; genus Begonia; species Begonia fuchsioides. The sequence continues at coordinate 218,292 of QAOC01037617.1, read as the reverse complement.
ACGATCAACGGTAAATTCTTATCTTACGCCTACTTTTGCCTTCGATACACATGAACGATGACATAAAATAACAAAAATTCAATTAGAAAGTATTGGAAAGAGAGATTTAAGAGTATTATAGGTCGATAAAAAGAAAAAAATTAAAAATATATAGATTAAAGAATTCAGTTGGTATAAAGATGGGATGGACTTTGAACGACAACGAAATTACAAAAAGGGTAATTAAAAAGAGAGACAATAAAAAAAGAGGATGGAATTTTCATAGGCAAAGTTGGAATTGCCAATATTTTGAATAAATGTATTTTTTAATTATTTATTTTCTGTCATCTGTTCAATGTCTTCAATTTAGGGCACTGAAATTCCCAATTTCTTGCTTCAACGCGTGACGTGTTGATCATTTGCCATTACTGGATTCTTTCGCGCGCGGTCTCTCTCGCGGATGGTTACCGGCGTTTGACCGTCATTTCTAGCAATTTTCCATTGGATCTATCCGCCATTACGTTTGATGCTAGGGGTTCCCTCTAAGAGCGCTGTGTCTGTTTGTAGCTGTGAGATCGGATTGTTCTTTCTGGTCATTGAGATGGGGAGAATGTGACGTTATTCGGAGTTGTTATGGCGTTGAAGAGGGGAATAATAACAGGTGCTATTAATCACAGGAATAGAGCTGGTGGTGGATCTCGATTCCCCATTGCCGCTATCATTTTCTTCTCAGTTCTCGCGCCCCTAGTTTTCTTCATCGGGCGAGGCCTTCGCATTGCTGGTCACTTTCTTAACTTTTCTTAATTTATGCGATTCTCAATCATGTCTTTGTCTTTGGTAATTTTTTTCCATCCGGAGTTAAGAGTGGTAAATACATACTGTAAAAGAAAACCTTTTTTTTTAAAATATTCATTTCTTACTGGGCTCCTGGACTTGATTTTATCACTCATGATTATGTTGCTAGAGATTGAGAATTTTAGATTTCTTTTTCTTTATTCGTTATAGTTGGAACGTTGTGAGAGCTGTTTTAATTAAAGTTGTAGTGACATGGATTATTGATTACATACATTTTGTAATGAAGTGGTTCCATGTTACGGATGATTTCGTAAGAAAACAGTATACTAGACGAGTCTATGGAGTCTAAGAGACTATTTTCTCATGTTAGTCTTATCTTAGTTAGTCTTATCTTAGTCTAAGAGAAAAGTCTTATCTTAACCTAAGAGATAAGTATTATCTTAGTTAGTCTCATCGTAGTTTAAGGGATAACTCTTATTTTAGTTAGTCTTATCTTAGTTAGTTTTATCCTAGTCTAAGAGATAAGTCTTATCTTAGTTAGTCTTATCTTAGTCTAATGATATTTTGGGTAATTTACAATTAGTCATGTAAGTTTATTTAAAGGGGCTTTAGCCCTTAGGGTTTGAGACATCAATCAAGTCTTTCCAGAATTATTCTCTTTTGCCTCCCTCTCTTTCTCTTCTCTCTTGTCTCTCTCTCTTTCTCTTCTCTCTTTCTCTACTCTCTTGTCTCCTTATGAAAGGAAAAAAAAGTGGTTACTCGTTCTAGGGATAAACTCTCTGACAAGGATCCTAACATTCCATAATAATGTGAATTAGTTGTCATTTTATGAGAGATTCAATGTAGTAGAGAATAACAAAATGCTTGAAATCATTTTTTCTTCATGCATCATGAAATGCTTAAAATGAAATTCTTACTTACAAATATTTATGAATGAACATGTTAACCGTTAATGTGTGAGTATGGTGTCAATAATATTTTCCCTGTGTCGCCAACACCCACTTATTGGAATATTCTCTTGAGAAGGGACATTAGTGCGCATCCTGATTTAAGTGTGTTTTTCAGTTCATGCAGATCGACATACTATTTTAGATAGACACAGCAAACAGGTATGATGTTATGACACGTTTTACTGCCTAAATGAGATTCTAATCTTCCAATTCGTGGATTTCTTACAAGTCTTTGAATTTGGAAAAGAATTACAATTATAGTCTGTACAGAATGCTGAATGGCGAGAGAGGTTGGTCCTGCAACATGCTAAATCTCTTTTCTCAAAAGAGGTCAGTGCTACTAATTGCTTCTATCCTAAAAATGGTCAGTTATTTGGCTTGTGTTTTACTTTAAAATAATTGAGTCATTCTATTTTTTGTGTTGCTATTTCCTTGGAAGATGGATTCTCACCGGAGTTTCACTTTAGGTGATTGATGTAATTGCAGCGAGCACAAATGACCTGGGGCCTTTTACTCTTGATCTTTTTCGAAAAAACAATTTGTCAGCTTCATGGAAAGTAGTTAGTGTGGGAGATTCTGTTGTCAGCTCCAAGGTTCGATTTAACTATTTATTGATGGCTTTAAAATTCACAAATCAGCGCATGTAAAAAAAATTCTTTGTCTCTGGAAAAAAAAGTTATTTTATAGCTTGATCTATTTGAGGGCTTTTGAAAGTCGTGTATGTGTATGTGTATTGAAAGAATATAAAAGATAGAAAAATCATGACATAAATCGTAGATCAACTGCATACAATATTGGTTTTTGCTGAAACTAGTATTCCTATATGTATCTTTGATTATGATTCTGGTTTATAGGGAACTCAAATAGTAGCAGATGTAAGACAAGAAGCGCCTGAGGATGAAGGAAACAAACCTGTAGATGGTAATTATAATTTTTTTAATAAAAATATGAAGCTTATATCTTGGGTTGTTGTGAATTCTTTAGTTGACATAATCTTTTTATGCAGATGATCATTTGAAATCCAGTGAAAGCCCTGCCCAGCAAACTAGAAGGGTAGCCAAGTGCCCTTTACTGTATTTCCTCAAATTGTTTGTTTTAATCTTTCTGAAAAAAAATCTTATGATATGAATTCCATATTAGTCTTTTCGTGCAATTTTTAACCCAAATATATTTGACTCAAGAGTTCCATTTTCTAAATATATCCATTTTTTACTTGTGAGGCAGCAATTAAGAGAGAAAAGGCGTGACAAGCGTGCTGCAGAATTGGTTCGACAGGAAAAGGGTGTTATTGTAAAATTAGAAAATGCTGCCATACAACACTCGAGATCAGTTGATTCTTCTGTCCTTGGAAAATACAACATATGGAGAAAAGACGAGAATGAGAACTCTGATTCAACTGTTCGTTTGATTCGTGATCAAATAATTATGGCAAAGGTTTACTTGAGTATTGCAAAAATAAAAAACAGGCTTGATCTGTATAATGGTCTCCAAACCCGCCTTAAAGAAAGTCAGCGTGCCTTGGGAGAGGCCAGTACTGATTCTGATCTAAATCACAGGTTAAAACTTTCTTCATTAGGCAATATAATAATAGACAAATAGAGTTGCTTTGTATTTTCATCTTGATCTTGCAATAGGATGACAGTTATTCTGTGACCTTTTGTCAGTGTACCAGAAAGAATCAAATTTATGGGTCAAATACTGTCCAAAGCAAGGGAGCAACTTTATGATTGCAACTTGGTGACAGGAAAGCTTAGAGCAATGGTCCAATCAGCAGATGAAGAAATTAAAAGCTTGAAAAAGCAAAGCATATTTCTGAGTCAATTAGCTGCCAAAACTATTCCTAATGGAATCCACTGCTTGTCCTTGCGCCTAACAATAGACTACTACCTTCTGCCTTTGGAGAAGAGAAAATTTCCGAGAAGTGAAAATTTGGAGAATCCAAATCTTTACCATTATGCCCTTTTCTCAGATAACGTGTTGGCTGCTTCAGTTGTTGTCAACTCAACTATTGTTAATGCTAAGGTAAATGAATATGTTGTTATATTTTTATCATTTAAAACATCTTTTGTCTGCTATGCTATCCATATTATTTTTTTAGGCCAGTCCAGATCTAATGTTTGCTGCTAACCTTAATGACTTTCTTGTGGCATCGACCAAAAGAAAGATGTTGAATAGCTAGCACAAACTTTTTTAATGATATTGTTGCACGGTGAAATTTGAGTGTCAAACTTCTCTACAGCCTTCAAATGCTGATTGTATTTACTCTTTTGGTGTCTTCAGTGCGTGTTTTTCTCTATTAAGGCAATTTCAACTCACATTTTTCAAAACTCTAAAATTAGTACTTTACAGTGATACTGACATATGCAAGTTGGTTGCAATTGGAATCTTGGGCTAAAAACATATATCACGAATGATTTGCAGGACACTTCGAAGCATGTATTTCATCTTGTAACTGATAAGCTTAACTTTGGAGCCATGAATATGTGGTTTTTATTAAATCCTCCTGGAAAAGCCACTATTCATGTCGAAAACGTGGATGAATTTAAGTGGCTCAATTCATCTTATTGCCCAGTATTAAGGCAACTTGAATCTGCATCAATGAAGGAGTATTATTTCAAGGCAGGGCACTCAACTTCTCTTTCATCTGGGGCTTCTAATTTGAAGTACAGGAATCCAAAATATCTCTCTATGCTTAATCACCTGAGGTTTTACCTCCCTCAGGTGTATCCCAAGTTAGATAAGATACTTTTTTTGGATGATGATATTGTTGTCCAGAAAGACTTGACTGGATTATGGGAAGTTGATCTCCATGGAAAAGTTAATGGTGCTGTCGAAACATGCGGTCAGAGTTTCCATCGTTTTGACAAGTATCTAAACTTTTCGAACCCTCATATTGCAAGAAATTTTGATCCAAGTGCGTGTGGATGGGCATATGGGATGAACGTCTTCGACCTTAAGGAATGGAAAAAGAAAGATATAACTGGCATATATCATAAGTGGCAGAACTTGGTGAGTATTTGGCTTATCTATTTCTTATTTTCAATGCAATTATTTATGTAAAGAAATCTCATATGAATGTTATAATGTAATAGTAGGTGATTTCTCTTTTTTCTTGTGGTGTCAGAATGAAGATAGGTTATTATGGAAACTTGGGACATTACCGCCTGGATTGATTACATTTTACGGATTGACTTACCCTCTTCATAAGTCATGGCATGTGCTTGGTTTGGGTTACAATCCAAGTGTTGATAAATCTGAGATTGAAAATGCAGCTGTCATTCATTACAATGGCAACATGAAACCTTGGTTGGAGTTGGCAATGATCAAGTATCGACCATATTGGACCAAGTACATCAAGTTTAATCATCCTTATCTTCGGCGCTGCAGCTTAAGTGAATAGACTTGATCTATGAATGGAACTCTAATTACCGAAACACGTGTTCTCATCGCCTCTTTGGTTTGATGTTACGACCGGAGACATTACGGCTGTTTCTGCTTACATCGGATGAGAGGTAGTATATTTCGTCACCGGTTTCTCTCTACTTCACCCTTTCCCGTGTTTTTTTACCTTCATAATTCATTAAATTGTTCCATTTATTCGTGAAATTGGTTGATGTCCACCTAAACTACATATGATGAGAATAAAACAAGTGGATGCCTAGCAGTTAATGGAGTTTTGCTACGACACTGCTCTTAATTTGTAGGGCTTGACACTCTGAATTTGACAAGTTTCGTGATTTTTCTGTGTTGAGATTGACTGAAATTTTGGTGTTGAAGTATAAATCTTCATCTGCTATAAACAAACTGTAATCTTAATGTGTATTGTAGCAGTGAATATACCTTTCCAACTATGGAGTTTTTGAGTTGAAGACGGCATTGACACTTGTGAAGCAGATTAGCGACTAGTCCGGGTACCTCCGCACCTTATAATCGCTTTTAATAGCTGTTCACAAATATTTTGGTATTAATTTTTAAAATAACGTTACAATTTTAGTGTCTAATTTAGCCAATCTTGACGATTATTCCTTCGTGAAGGTTAGAAACAAAAAAAAGCACCATTTTCTAATTTAATTTATAAAACCCAGAAGCCAGAATATAAACAAACCAAGAACTGAAAATTAAAGAGTTGCTGTTTGACCATAATTACATATGGGATGGAATTAAAAAAAAAAAACTAATCAAGCTTCGGATACGTAGCGTTCAAACAGCTTGGCACAAGGGTTAGGATCGAACTGCAGAACTTCGGCTGCTCTTTCGAACTCTTCCCTCAAAACTTTGATGCTGTACTTGTCCACGACTCGGCCGAGATCATGCGAAGTTTCAAAAGGATCCTCGATGCATATCAAATGTCTATCGTTCCCGATTCTCCTAGTCCAATCTTTCTCTCGCTTGCTGCATCATACCAAATCAAACCAACACAAGCTCGGATTATTTTGAGCTTCAACTAATCAATTTCTAAGGCACGACTGTTTCAACTCTAGTCTAAATTGGGCAGACATGAAAGTTTTTGTAAGGTTTTTAAAGGGTCAAGACAATGCTTATAAGAGAAGTTTGGCAATTAAAACTATCTTGGTTAGTCTAAATTGGGCAGACATGGAAGTTTTTGTAAGGTTTTTAAAGGGTCAAGACAATGCTTATAAGAGAAGTTTGGCAATTAAATCTATCTTGGTTAGTCTCAATTGGGCAGACATGGAAGTTTTTGTAAGGTTTTTTAAGGGTCAAGACAATGCTTGTGAGAGAAGTTTGGCAATTCAAACTATCTTGGTTAACTATGAAAGATGTAGAGGCCAAAAAAGTAGGTCGAATATTTACCTGATAATGCTTCCGGTCCGGACGGATATAACATTATTTGCATAATCATGTTGATAAGCCCAATAATTAAAAAACGCCCAGACAAGGCGAGAAATCGTTTCCTTGTTACGGCTCCCAAAATCACGTAGTTGATCGACTCGATCAAAAAATGTACATCTAATATCTTCAACTGAGACCGAGTAAGTTGTCATCATTTCCTGAAGACAAAAAAAATAACATAAGCATCAAGAAATTATTCGTTGTAGAGAGTAATAGAAAAGCCATGCAGATTCTATAATCACTAGCTCTTATAAATTGTGTGTTCAAAAGTAATATATTGAAGCAGCGAATGAGTCAGCTCACGAGTAAAGAAGAAACTGAAAGGCAAAGTAAAGCAATAAGATACACACCTGTAAGCATGGAAGAATAGGAGGTCTACGTTGTTGCAAGAAATGAATACACATCAAAACATATCTGTATAGCAAGCATAAACCAAATTAGCAGGAGGAAAATGAATATATACACATTCATACATCTATACATAATAAGTAACACACATTTTTCATCAGTAATCATGAAAAAAGAATTAGAAAATATGAACATGCGTGAGCTAAAAAAGATGCTCTGCACACCAGGAAGCAAGGTATACCAAAAAATGGGAGATTAAAGTAGATTCATATATGTCAAAACACATTATCATGGACATCTCTATTACACATAATTGAAGGAAACAAACAAAAAGGGCAAATCTTAGTTAAAACAATGCAGATTTTAATAAATTTGTTTGGGGAGAGACATGGAATAATAATTTTCATACAGAATATTTCTAACTTTATTAGAATTCAATGAACAGTATATTTCAGAGCAAACTTACGCGTAACTAGAAAGTGTTCCTTGATAAGTTTCATTCACTCCTCTAGACTTTGCCCAGTGTTTCACTATAAAAGCTAATTGGCGCAGTCTCACGTCTATCTGTGCATAGTCCCGAAGAAGTTTTGTATTTATGACGGCCAATACATTGTTTATGCAAATGTCGCACGAGAGTCCAGTTCCTGGATCCATTAGCTTGACTATAGGAACCCTAGCACGAGTCAAGGCCTGAAAAAAAATATTTAAGGAAAAGGCCTATGTCATTACCCAGCAATACATGGATATGAAAGGCTAAAGCTGAAATAAAAATTAAATTAAAAAATTTCTCTTGAGAATGAATGAGCATATAAAATGTTAATGGTGAAAAAACCAAACCAATGAAATATAAATGGCCATGAAAAGATCTGATTATTCCCCAGATCAAAAGGGTGGAAAGCTGTGGAAGTAATGAAAGCATAACCAAAGAAAGCCTCTGAAAGCAACAAAACAATATCTTCATTGAAATAGTATCCACGTCTTAATTGAGACTCCATCACAAACCAATACTAATCAACAGATTAATTAAAGAAACTTTGAAAAATTATCTTCGCAAAGAATTATACAAGTAGGAAATATCCATCCTCAGAAATTAATATATTGTGAAAATTCTTCAAGTACTGCACAACATGCAAAACCAATTAAAATCATTAGGAGCTTCCAATGCACCATACAGTTAATTTAACAATTAGAGACACCACAAAGGATGTTTTGTTTTCTAAAAAAGGTGCCAAATTAAATAAACAAACAGTATCAAATGATCGGGATTGTGCTCAGACAAGCCCAATGAATGCAAGTCATCTCCCAAACTGAACATTTCCTCCATATTTACATTCAAAATCAGGCAAAAAGAATATCTTTGTGACCAACGATTTGTTAGTTATCTTCTTTAAAATTCAATGCAAATTCACAGATAGCTGTATGTAAAGCATTGCACGTTCACTCCTTTAACTCCAGACTACGAGAAAGATAAAGACCAACAGGCTGCTAGTGCTAATCAATCATAACATATTACCAAGCTTCATGAAATATCATTGATGAGGTTGACTACATACGCAATTCCGGCTTAAAGAGTAAACTATAACCATACCCAAGATTCTGCTGCCTCAAAATTTTAATAATAAAAAATTTGATCATGACCAAGCCTTCAATTTCGACCAATTCTATCCAAAGAAGTGTGATCACAAGTTAAATTATTAGCCCCATCAGTTCAACCAAATTGCTTATCACTTCAACCGATTCGACTCGGCCCCAGCCCTCAATTTCAACCAAATTCTACCCGACCAAGTATGATGACAAGTTCCGAATTTCGTATCACCTCAATCAATTATAACAATACTTGGCCAAGATACCTTTTCCAACCAACAAAAGTGTCTAAATCAATATAAATGCTAAGGCCGAGATTAAAAATCAAAGTAAAAATGAAAACATCAGATAACAACCAAAACAAGCATATACGAAATTACTTGCATAAATTTGTATAACAAGTCAATTAACTATACTCGCTACGTAAAAAACACATTCCCAAATGATGTCCATGTACTTTTGGCATATATAATGCAGTTTGATAAAAAAAAGAGTCATTGAATTCACCTGCACGTTCTCTAGATTGTCAGTCTGCAAAATATCTGCCAGCTTCAATATAACCTCAGACTTGTTTATGTCAACATCTTCAAGAGCAAGACAGACGTCAATGTCACTTTTAGAGACACCAAATGAGTTTGCACAGGACCCATACAGGAAGAGACGGGCTTTAGGCCATTCTCTGATTACTATGTTCTCCAATAATGTCATTAATTGCTTCTGCTTCGCCTTTTCTTCCTCTGGGGGAATGAGAGACTGGTAGATTGCAAGAAAAGGAGCATTCATTCTGTCTATATCACCACGACATTGCATCTGTCTCTTGAAGAATCTCATTCTTTGAGTAAGCAGCTGATTACCTCTGGAATCCTGATAGTCAAAATTCGAATAAATACGTGTTCCACAAGTCTAACTTATCCACTATATGACTTTCAAGAACGTTAAATTCCCCAGACAAGTGACTCTTATTTGGCCCTTATTGAGTAAAAATGAATTCCACTCCATTTAGGTCACATACATGTGAATTGATAAATGAAAAATGAGCCTAAGGAAGTAGTAGAAACAGTACTAGACACATTGTTTCGTGTACTTCCATGAACTTATTCATCATCAGAACAATCTTATCATGCGTGAAAAAAGAAAATTAAAATGCAAAAAATACTACCTTTTCTCGACGATGATGTTTTGACTCGTTCTTTTCCTCGCATTCATCGTCGTGCAGCAAGGAATCAACAAGCTGTTCCCCCACTTCGTCCACTTTATTACTGAAACTTTTATTACCCGATTCCTCCACCTTCCCCATCTTGTGCTCTACACTATATTTGTCTCCACTTCCTCGATCGGTAACTTGCTTATGCAGAGTCAACATACTTTCTTCAATATCAGAAGCTGGAACAGAATGAAGGGAACTTCCAGCCGGAGGTCCTGGGCAGTCAAGCTGGACACTTAATCCCAATCCAGAAGAATGGTGACGGTCTTCACCTGAAATCTTAATCACTCTATCGTCTTCAGAACCCATTCGACTAAAACCACCTTTTTCTATATGGGCAGTACCTTGTCTTCCGCCGTTCCCCAGTTCCCAACTCCCAACGCCCTTTGGCTTGCCCGGAAATCCTGGGGGATGCTGTTTAAACCCTGAAGATGAAATTGACCTAGAATTTTCACTGAGGTCTTTTCCCCACCCACCCCCTCTTCCCTCTTGATCGCGAGAATCATAATTCGCGTGCCTAAAAGCATTGAGATTTGCATTCAAGTTGGAATTTTTAGTCGAATTGGAACTAGAAGTAACATGATTCCTGTACAACCCATTCTGGCTTCCGTGCCCAAAACCCACTTCTCGCCTTGAATTGTCAGAACCAGTCCCATTCATCAATCCGGGAAGGACTTGAGCTTCGGTTGGAGAGAATGAACCAAATTTGAGCTTAATATCTTGCTGCTGACCAAGGTTACGCAATGTATTTTCAGCAATACTACCATCTCCACCAAACCCTAATTTTCTCAACTCGTCCAAGAACCCGTGATCCCCAGGACTTTGACTGATGGGAGACTGGTTTCCCGCAAATTTGTTGCCAGAAAACTGATTCCCAACAGGAGGAAAAGGATTTCGAGAACGCTCAAATCCTGGAAAACTAGGAGGTAGAGGAGAAGAGAGAGTTTGGTGAGGCCATGGAAGAGAAGGGGAATGATAATGAAGATCAGAACCATTGGATGACCATGGCAAGAAGGTTACGGAAGGCCCGAGAGCAGCGACGGCAGGATCAAGAGGCATCTCCGGTTGCTGCGGCCGGTGAGTGGTGATTGATTGCGCTGGAGTTTGCCGTCGGTTCTGAGGATTTCTTTGAAGGAGAGAGAGAAGGAATTCGCCGCCGTCAGCCGCCGGAAACGGCGGTAGGTCATCGCCAGTGCCGGCCATCCACGCGTGGGTTGAGAGGATTTACTACTCTTCGAATCTTCCACTGACGCCTGCACAACTCTCAGCCCTCAGGTGGATGCCATTAGAGAGAAACAGGAGTTTTGAGTAGTTTCTAAATCTTCTTACTTCCGGAAATTATATCTCGTCCATTATCCAATTTTAGCCGTCTGATTCACATCAGACGGTGATTCCGTCTCCTAAGAACAAAAGAAGTTTACCTAAATTCCAACATATCATTATTATTAGAAAATAAAAAGTCGAAAAAATCCAATTTATTTTTTCTTAATCTAAGCTGTCGAGTCGAAACTCGGGTGAATTTATCAATGTCCTATAATTTACGGGTTTTTCTTAATCGATATTAGACGGAGGAGCCGGCGAAAATTTGAACGGCAAATGCGGCGGCTCAGCCTCTCCGGCGAGCACGGCCACAATCTCTTTCATGGCCAGCCGCTTGCCGGGCGACCTCTGCAAAGACAGCAATGCAATAGTAGCACACATCAATCCGCCATCGGAGATGCCATTACTTGCAGAGGTCTCCGGCCGGAAATCAGAACTAAAACGAGACCGCCGAAAGTGTAGACATTTCCCGGAGAGTTGCCCTCCTCCGCCGTACTCCGGCGCAACGTGACAAACCGTTCCTCGCATGCATAGTCTTTGACTCTGCCGGTTTCTGATCCGTCAGCTCCGGTGTACTGCTTCCACCCCAATCTCTCCCGGAACCGCCCTTTTTCCGGCCACTTTCAATGCTCGCGTTGTCGATCTCCGGCGACTCCTCTGCATCGGGGATTTTGAGGACACAACTCTCCACCTTGTTTTCCTCAAATCCAGCCGCTAAAACACCGTCTGCATCCTCCAAAATAGACCCATTAACCTCCACAACCTCGTTCTTTAACCTCTCTTCTTCTTCCTCTACGAGCCCGTCCTCGGTCTACAATCTCGCAAGCCCGAATCGCCTATCTTAGCGGAAAAATCGCTGTCTAACAAAATGTTACTGGGCTTGATATCGCCGTGTATCACCGGAGGATTGCAACAGCAATGGAGGTAACTCAATCCGTTTGCGACATTGACGGCGATTTCGAATCGCTTCTTCCAATGCATGAGCTCGGGGGATTTTTTGTCGAACAACGCATTTAAAAATGTTCAATGTCAATATTGAAAGAGTTTATTTGAAATTTTGTTAATTTTAAATAATGTACATATTTTTATCGGCAATATAAAATTATAATATTGAAAATTAATAAAAATATTTTAGAATATTATTTTACAATAATATAAATTTGTAATAAAATTCAGATTATTCTAAGCTCCTCCGTGGAAGCCACTGACTTTATAATCAGATCGTCGAATGCTCTTATACCGCCTAGGGTTTAAGCTAAGGGTGGCTTAGAGAGATGGGAGGAAAGGGAAGGAGGAGGAGAGAGAGAAGAATTACAGAGCATCGCATGGAGGTTTCAGTCTTCTTCCGCCACCCCCCGACGCTTCTTAAGTCGATGCTTTGCGTTCCAAACTCCGACAGTTGATGCCTCTTACTTCTGCTCAATGCCAAGGTCTCATTCTTGTATATCTTTTATTTTTAACTTGAGCTTCTCTTGATGTCTCTATTTTTGTTGATTTACGTAGTTTTGGATCAGGTTCGGTGCAGGTTGTGATGGACTATCGAAAGAAGCAAAAGAGAGAGGGTGAATGAAAAGGTAGCTTAGAAATTTTTTAAGATTTTGATATATTTGCCCTCAGTTTTGACGGATTGTTGAATCAATGTGTTGAACAATATATTTTGCCTAGTCATAGTGTAATGGAAATGAATTGTTGTCGGAAAATTTTGGATAAAGTTCCTTAATAATGTCAAGAATACAACATAATTTTAGTATTAAATCTAGCTAGCAGTCTTATTTCTAAGGGTTAAACTAAATGTTATGATGCAAGAATTCAAATGCTTGCTTCTCTCTTTGGAATTATGAAACTGTGATCTCCTATTCTGCTAAATTGAAGTGCGTAATGGATCCTTTCTTGCTTATAGCTTATCGTAAAGATACTTATTTTGTGACTGCACACTGTTTGTAACTACTAGTGTCCTTTTCTCAGTAAATGCACAATGTATGATTTTTAAAACTTTACTAATGCTCGGAAGAAGTTTCATGCAACTTCAGGATTTCATTATATTGTTTGTTCTATTATGAATTTTCAATTAAAAGAGGAACCTGGCCATTTTGGTCGATTTTCCTGAACTTTTTGTGTTCTCATCTTCCCTATTTCTGCACTTAAAAATTTGCTGTAGTGTAAACATAGTTGAAGACGTAAAATCAAAATTTTAGACATATTTGTCGTACATTTTATTTCAGGCTTCTAAAGATGCCATGAAATGTGTCTGTGCATCTATGTTGTTTACTTTAAATGGTCTTATCTCTGCTAGCTACAATTTTTCTGGTATAACTATTTGCATACTATGAATGTGATGGCTTCAGAGACTTTATTTCGATGGAATCTTGGCCATTATAAGTTAAGAGTAATTATTTGTGAATTCTTCAATAGTAGGAGGATAGTTCTTATTCATAGAGAAACTGTACATAATTGTTACCTTTTAGCCAACTGTTAATGTTGGAAGTGTTTTTTCGAAATTGATGTGATGAAGTTTTTGGTAGCAAGATTTACATTTAGTTTTGCATGACGGGCTCTTGTTTTCCTGCTTAAATTTTTTTCCTCAGCTCATCATTGTCCTCCATCGCCCATTCATTCAATTTTGTTACGCAGATAGGGTTATGAGCCTTTGTGCTTTGGAGATATAATTCAATGTTGTGGTAGTTGATTAAGTTGAAGGCTTCTCTCAAAATAATTTATGACTATATTGAATTGTAGATAAGTGAGACCCCGTTTTAAAATTCATTTGCTGCAGACATATTGTTCTAAGAGAACAGAAGCAAGAATTGTGGTGCCTTTGTAATTGTTCTTTATTGAGATTTTTTTATTTATCAAATGGTTTTCATGACTATTTTGTTCAATAAATATGTAAGAAAATAGTCCTACAAAGTCTCAACTGAATTTTTAATTTTTGGAAAAGTTTAATAATCATGCAATTATTCTTTGCGTATTTCAGGGACGAGATTTAGTGGGCTTACATGGAACCATGCCTTTCTCTTGTAAGTACTAATTCAACCGTGAGCGGAATGTTTTAACTAATTGAACTTGAAACGGGTTCCTTTGATGGCAAAACTAGATCGAATTTTGTTGTTATGCTTTATTTTTAACTATTTACAAATATTAATGTTATGTTTATCTTCTCAGCATACATTTTTATTGTATATACTGTCGTGTCAGTTTGTAATTGATCTAGATAAAATATATGTAATATATAATAATTAAAATAATTATTTATGTTTGTTATACTAATCAAACACTGATACATTAATACGTACAGTAATAAAATATGTTAAAAAAATAAATGTAGTATTATCTTTTTTCAAACAGTTGAGCTCTCGGCAAATGTTAGCCGATAATTTAGGTTAGTTTTCCATCGTCTTATTCTTACTGCAATTGGAGTGGATTGCATCCGCAATTGCTTTTTGTATGTATCTTTGAATCTCTCTCTCTCTCTCCCCTATATTTGCCGTGTATTTTCCTTGAACAACAAACTTCTCTTAAATGTGCCTGGCTAGGTTGAGTGATTCTTCATTTTCAATCTTTGAAGGGGTCCAAGTTTAGACACGAGTGCATGATATTGCTTGCAAGCATTGGTGAGGAACAACACCACACCGGACCTAAAGAACAAAGTAGTCTTGACATAGATCCAAGCACAACCCAGGTGGTTGTGCAAACATGGTATTGATACGAGTAATCGATATGAGTAACGTAATGTTATGTTTACATTATGATATTTAATCTAGCATTGAACTGTAAATAAATTAAAATAAACTTTCAATCTAGACTTAACATTTGAAATACGTACAATTATCGACAATTCAAAGTCCAAAATGCACAATAGTAAATGAAACCAAATCACCGCCTCGAATAAGCAAAATGCGCCAATTTTGTCTTAAACTTTTCGATATAGACAGCACATACCAATCATTCCATGCAAAGTCGAGAATCACCATTTACATTGAAACCAAATCATCACTTGAGAGTCTATTTAGATTATTAAATTAAATATCAAAGACCAAATTTAATTACTAGAAATACGTCAATTTCTAAATTATAAATAATTTAATATTGATGATCAACGAGGCAAGGAAGAGTAGAACTAGGTCAGACTCATTGAGTTAGGGACGATGATGATGAAGCATTGATACATGGAGCAGAAGTGCCATGTCTATTAACAAGTTCTCTTGCCAAAGCTTGAAGATCACCACCTCCACCGCCACCGCCATCATCGATGGGGGTCGAGCTTCCGGTGGACCCGAACAGATGCGGTTGGACCGGGCGATGCTGGACGGTTAACGATGGTTGAACCACTTGATCGAAAAGAGTCGATAAGTCATAGGAGGCTGGAGTCGAGGCCGATGATGGGAGGTCGGCAATAGAGAGTGGCGGCAGCGGTGGAAGCGGAGGCGGGGTTGGAGGAGGTGGCGGAGGAAGCTCTAGCGTTGCTAATTGTGCTTGTAAATAAGTGAGCTCCGCTTGAAGATTGACTAACTGTAATAAATGAACAAAAATTGTTGGACAAAAAGGGTTACTGACCCACCATTTTCCTTAGTAACAGCAAAAAAAATCAGCTGTGTGAACAAGTAACCGCCAACAAAATCATTCAAAACGGATCAAATGGAAAGTGTTCTTGATTTCAGCATAAAAACCCTGATCTGTTCTCCATTAAAGAACACCATTAACTACAGTTTGTTTTTCTTTTTCAGTATCAGAAAAGACACGAAATTATGTCCTTGTTTTTCGTTTTACGTGTTCTTTTGTTGGTAAATTTAATAAATGTTCTTGCTTTGATCGAAGATGGTACTATTTCTGGCTAGTTTGCTTCTGCAAAGAAAGAGATTATGTTTATCCTCCATTAATGGAAGCTGTTTTAAAACCACGTGTTTTAATCAAAGTTTTCTTACACCTAGCGACGATTATCAATCTTGTTTAATCTCTTTCAGTTCTAATGTCAAAAAAGAAAGAAAAACTGAAGAACATGAAACCAGAAAAACGTTTTGATGAGAATCAAACAAAAACGATCACGATCAACTTAGAATTGGATCAGAAATGATGGGTTACCTGCTGTTGGAGGGAAAATATGTGGGCCACGCAGCCATACACAGGGTCTCTTAAGCGAGCTTGAGCTTCGTAACAAATGGAGACGACGGCGTCGAGGCGTTTGTGAACTGGAATATTGAGTAGGAGCTTCGACACATTGCTGGCGCCGAACACCTTGTGCACCGCCGCAAAATGGGCGGCGCCTTGCTCTGAATCGAAGTACGGGGCGAATACGCATCCCGGCACGCACTTTCTACGCAGGAACTTGCAGGCTCCGCAGGGTCCTCCTCCACCGCCGCTTCCGCCGCCGCTATTGGCAGTTGGGTTCGCGCTCATTTTTTGCGCTTCTGGTGTTTTTGTAGTTAAAAAGAAGCTACAAACAAGGGGAGGAAAAATGGGGTTGCATGAGATTAGGGTTTTCAAGATAAAGGGTGAGATGAATGAGAGAGTTTTCAGTTTTCATTGGTTTCTGGAACTAGGGCTTGGTGGTTTTATTCTCTGGTTGGAGTCTATTGTTTTCATGAAGGGTTGATCTCAAAAGAGAGCAAGTCTTTAAAGCCAAGAGAGTGAGCAAAAGCCTTACCAACTACGTTTATTTGCTCGCGTGAAGCAAACAAGCGATAAGACCTATTTCAAACTCTCTCTCTCTCTCTCTCTCTCTCTCTCTCTCTCTCTCTCTCTCTCTCTCTCTCTCTGCATACACACACATATATATATATATATGTGTGTGTGTGTGCGCGTGCGTGTGTGTCTCTCGTGAAAACCCTCGTGAAATTTCCTTAGAGAAGCTTCGATGTTTCTATGTATGTTTAGGAAGATCTTACCATGGAGATAGAGAGCGATGGCAGGAACTATATTTTAGTGTGATAGCGATGCCGCCATTCGGGTTTCTACAAAGAATTTTGTGAATAAATACGAGGATGTAGTTGGACTTGAGTTACAAAAGGAAAACTGAAATTCATTAACAATATCAAATAAATAAAAGTTTGCTTTTGAAGGTCGAAACGTGTCGACCAGGCAGACTATTTTTCGCCACACTGCGTGTTTCAAGTTCCGTGGAGGCTCTCTCTCTCCTCTCCCAGACCATCTAAAACTGCTTAAAAAATGAGTCATAAACCCAGATTATCCACCTTCTCCAGACACTGACAGAGAGAGAGAAGTATTTAAAACAAAGTCTCGACGCAAACGTCGATGAGAGAGAAACTAAGATTACCAACAAGAGAGAATCTTGTTTACGATGAATACATCACTACACAACATGCATCTAGGTTTTCGCCATGGACAGACCTTTAAAAGCTTCAAGCTTTAGCAAAATAATATCGACGATCAAACGACGTCGTTATAGCAAAAAACCAAAAATTTCCAATAACCAATCAGAAGCCAGTCAAAAGTCAAGAAATCGGTGGTCAAAATTCCACACGTAACTTTTGGTGACGGCTTCACTTCAGCTGACCTAACAAGAAAGAAAGGGACACGCTTTAGAAACAAACGCCATTATTATTTAAATAAAAAATAATATATTTTATCAATTAAAAAATAAAAGAATGAGAGTCAGTAGTAACAATTCGTAACGGCGGGTCACCGGGCCGTCCGGCTCTTGTGCTTTGACCAGGAGGCAGCGACACAAGTTTCAGTCTCATCAGATGTTCGACACGTGTACTAGTCTAGTACTGGATTATTTTCTTACAATTAATCGATAATGTAATCTATTTTAAGCGGATGGGAACGATTGGGTTGGGCCCGATTGAGAACCAAAACTACACCAAAGCCTAGTATTTGCAATTGGAAATCAACGAGTCCTTGTTGACCAGTCCAAAAAACTGGAGCAGAGCAAGGACACCTATATTGGTGTAAGAAAGCCAGCAAATGAGCAGAAGCAGCATTGATGGCTGCGGTGGGCCGCGCGGGGCGTGCTAGTTTCTAAGAAGAAAATGCGAGAAGAGCTGCGTATTTGTGCCGTACTTCGATTCAGAACAAGTTTCGCCGCAGTTCGTAAGGTTTTTGGAGCAAGTAAGTCTTCCAAGCTTCTGATTCACGTTCCTGTTCATCGATGTTTTGACGCCGTCGTCACTCCCTGTTACCAGGCTTTGGCTAGGGTTAAGGATCCTGTCTATGGCTGCGTTGCCCATGTTTTTTCTCTTCAGCAGCAGTTATTTAATATTTTACGACAACAACTCTTGTTTTTATTTGTTTTGTTCGATTCTTTCCCTTCTTCTTAACATGAATGGATGTTGTAAGGGCTTCAACAGAGTCCTCGAAGAACAACCAGTAGGGTTTAGCTTCCTGGCATAAAAATGGAAGACTCTCAGGTGATGAATTTGCAGATGGAGTTAGCCCTAGTTCACGCTCGGCTTTACGCGATACAAACACTTCCACCGGACCTCAGGCCATCAATACCTCACTCTTCGTTTCTAGACACTGTGTTATCGCCATCGAACATGCTCGTGGCTCAAGATCCGGTTTGAGCTATGTCGTTTTTCTTTTCCGACCAAAGAGTAATGTCGTCGGCTATTTGAACAAAACTTTAGAGTATGGTGATCTGAGGTAGTAGCTGAGTCTCCCTGAATTTGCAGTGCCGGTGTTTGTAACCCTCTAGATCTATTCATTCAATCCAGTAGCCATTTCTAACTCCAAGAGATCATCAGTAATGCAAACGACATAGCTCTATAATCTACCCTCTAGATCGATTCATTCAATCCAGTAGCCATTTCTAACTCCAAGGAATTGAGCTCGAGGAAACAGCTTAGTGAAACCATCAACCAGTTAGGAAATCGAGGGAGTATATCGTACTTGCAATTGATTTGTTAAGATTTTCTCTCAAATAAAATGAAAATCGAATTTTATATGCTTGGATTTCGAGTGCAATACAAAATTTGAACCAAATCATTATCTTTCATGTAGAGATCTATGTAGCCATCAGTGTCCTCCACATCCATGCAATTCGAACATCTATCTTGATCTATTGAATCACTAACACTGTCTTGAGTCTCATATTTAAAAAAAAAGCTAAAGAAGTGAAGGTATAGAGAAGGATAGCTTTGAGGATCCAAAGTGAATCGTGTTATGGGTATAATATAGAAACGCATGAAGGAGAATAAGGGATATGGTGAGCATCGAAGCTCTATTTGAAGATAAAGAAAATTTGGAGAACCGGTTTTCTCAGGTTCTTTGATGCTCGTTAAGCTTTTAGATGGGTCTTTTGACGGTTGTTTTTCAGAAAGAGACTTAAAAAGATGATTTGTCGCTTGACATTGAAGACTAACAGGCCACAGGGTGTGTTGTCCATGGAGAGAAAGAAATCGAAAAATAGAGTTAGAACAAAGAAGAATGGGAGCTGTTAAAATATTTATTAGAACTCGGGATTCGGGATAGAAAGAGTAGAAAGGATAGAGGGCACGAAAGGTCGATATAGTGTAAAGGAGTAGTGTGTCAAACACTTTTGAATGTGTTTCGTGTTTTCAACCAATGGAAGAAACGATTGATGAAGCAAAATGAGTGATGGGCATTTTGCACGAAATGATGACGATCGGCATTATCTTCGCCTCAAACTCTGTTCCTCGTGATGCGTTCGAATATCCCCCACTCCTGCATGGTCTCAAGATTCAAGTCCACCTGTCTTTCTTTATCCCTTATCAATCTCACTAAACACAATGATCAAACGAACACTCGGAGATGAGCCACTCGAACTGAATTGTGGGTTAGTGTAATTTTGGGTCGATGTTAAAATCTAAAATTAATTAAGTCGGTAGGAATTAGGAATTAGTCGATACCGCCTTTTATTTTCGGAAGAAGAAAAATCGAGCTAAATCGAACCGAGCAAGATAATAGGTAAACCATTTTAGGCCCAAACCCACCCTCTCATTCAGTCTGCTCAAATCTGGTTAGACCAAACCCATATTGGGCAAAAACCTAAACTTTGTCTCAGCAATCAGCCCAAGTCCGGCAAACCAAACACGATCCAAAACTGGGTCTCACCGATCTAACCTTCTTCAGTTATTGGCCGTCGTCGTCCGCCAGTTCGCCGGCGGCCAAACACTAACACTCGCCCGTCGACGTTCTCTCTCTCTCTCTAATACCCATGCAACTTGGTTGTCCTCCATAGCTGATAGCCTAAAAGCTCCAAACTCAGAAAAGGAGGAAAAGTCAAAAGAAGGAAGAAGGAAGGACGCAAGAGTAAATTCGTATTCAAACCATTATGTGGTCTCCAACGTCTTGCACGTGGGGTGATTCGTGGCATGACGCACGTGCATCGCAGTGGACTGTTTCTTTCGCAAAACAGCACCACTCCAACCAACCGTATCGTGCGCCACTTCTACGCCTTTCAATATTCTCTTGTTGCGTTAAAAAATTGGTAATGATGCCTAATTTTAAACTATATCTTTAAATTTAAATCCGTTTTTTATGTAATAAATATATTATAATAATTAAGAGTAGATAATCAAAATTATTGTAATAATCAACGTGACCATGACCTCCTTTTTATTCTCTAATTATCATGTTTAATTAATCTATTCATTCCATTCAATGTTTGACTAATCATCATTAATATAAAGAAAGAAACTTCTTCTAATCATGCTTATTTTTCATAAACGAATAGTATCTCTCCAATTGACAAACAATTTGTCGTCTTTTCAGTCTCTTACCGAAAAATTACTCTAAACCTTATGAGAGTTATTCGTGTAATGACATGCGATCATCACAAAGATATATGATTAAATTGAGTCTTATCTTAAAATATTGAAGATTACGTATTCAAAGCATTGATATCAACCAAAAACAAACTATGCCAACCCGTGACAAGATATCCATAAAGATAACCAATGGTCCAAAAAAATCATATGAGCAAATTAAAAAAATAGCGAGTACAAAATACAAACAAATTAAAAGATTGTGGAGAATATTTCTTTTAATAAAATAGACAAACCCTTATTTTAATCAACGCGATAAAAACTAAGACACAATCCACATCGAAAACAATATCCCCAAGCCGTTGCATATATGATACATGCCTTAATTTAGAGATGCTTGTTCGAAGCATTGAACCGTTAGAGTCTAATACATAGAGACGACATCAGTTCGAGCCTACACGTGGGCTTGCTCGGATCGCTACAGTAAAGAGCCGAGTCAAGCTCGCTCGACATCAGATCGAGGCGGCTCGTGAGCTGGCTCGGATCGCTACAGTAAAGAGCTGAGTCAGGCTCGCTCGCGAGTTACCGAGCCTGGCGAGCCCCGCATTACCTCCCGGCCCGGCTCCACCGATCGATCGGCGATCCTGCCTCCTCTTTCGGCTCTGGCTTTCCCCTCCTGCAGCTCGCATCGTCGTCGTTCGCGTACCGCTGGTTGTCGTCCTCTGTCGGTCTTCGTAGCGTCGTCATCTCACACCTCATCGTCGCCGACGCTCGTGGTCGTCGGTCGTCGCTCAGTCTCGCGGTCGTCGGCAACGATGAGTCTCGCTGTCGTCGGTCTTCGGATCCCCCCTCCCTCTTCCGCCGTCTCCCCTCTCGGTCGCGGGCCTCGCTCAGTCGCTTCGAAGCTCTCCTCCTCTCCTCTTACATCTCTCTCTCTCAAATGACGAAATCCAATTGTTGCAAAAAACAACAGCCAGATTTTTAGATAGTATATCAATGGTGGAGGGGTGTCGAAAATTTTTACCGATTTCTCTCGAATTCTCTCAAGCTCTCACACTCTCAATTTCACTTTACTAAGAAATTTTTATCGTGTATTTGATTGTTATTCAAACAACTATCAATTACTCATCAAGGTATGCGTAAAATTAATTTGTAAAGTTTTCGATAATGTTAATTTGTATTGTTACTTTTTTTATTTTGCACGACTCGTAATTGTGTAATTATTCAAACAAATATCACGTACAAGTTATCATCGAGTAATTGGTGAACAATATCAATTTATAATTTTTTTGTTATTAATTTACATCGATATGTATGTACATTACGCACAATTTCAATCGTTTCTTTCCGATAATGATGACATTCAAGAAATTAGATCTAGTAATCCCGCATTTTCTATGGGTCACACATCCTTACATGCATCTACATCTTCACATAAATCTAAAAAATCAAAATCGTTGGATGCTTGGAGACATTTTGTATTGAAAACACTACAACTAGAAGAAAAAATAAAAAATAGGGCGCAATGCAAATATAATGCAAAACACTATGCATACTAATCTACTCATAGCACTATTGGTCGACATTATAAAAAATGTCACGCACACAAGCACACGAGCAAACGAGCGACCAGACCTAATTACAATTAAGTGTCGGTGGTGGAAATTTCGTGTATTCACACGAAAGATTACGCGAATGTGCTGCAAAATATGTAGCACAAAAAGAAGTCTCGCTATCGATATTTCATAGCAAAGTAATTGAGCAATTTATGAGAAAATACGTTAACCATAGGCATCATATTAAAATAGAAATTGATTATTTCAAGTCCGCACATGTATAGCTCAGTTAACTCAGATATGGTAGATTGAGTACAAGAGCCTAAGTTCGATGTCTGCGTTGTCCTAGTGTGAGAGTTGTTACCCCTAATATTGAGGAAGCTCATTGAGATATCATGTAAATACCTTTTATCTCTGAGTCGCTAAATTATCGTGATTTAATCTCTTCACAAATTGCTTCGGGTTGAGCGTTGAGGTGTAGAATCAGGAAGAATAAATTGATTATTTCAATATATCTTTTGTATTCTTATTTATTTATTTGTAAATTAAATAATTATGATAATGACCTAAATGTGAGTATATGGACCTAGATGTGAGTACGTGGATATTTTCAAACTTAGTCATGTCTGCCATTTCACATTGATTACAACTCATTTTTCTTTGTTTTCACCTTATTCTCTCTCTATAAACTCTCCTCAGCTCTCTCTCTCTCTCCCCCTTTCGGAGTATGTGCTCTTTCTCTCTCTTTCTTTCTCTCTAAACACAAAACTCCACTCTCTATTCTCAGAATATTCTCTCTCTTGACACTACGATCTCACTCTCTCCTGTTTCTCTCCAGTCTCTCTCTCTAAACAAGTTCTTTGCTCTCTCACCCTTTTAGAAACCGAGACGACCTCTCTAGTTTCTCCCCACATTCTCTCTCTAGACACTCCTCCCTACTCTCTTTCTCTCTCATCTGTCTCTCTCAAATCTATCTTTTCAAGAACACTACCCTCTCCTTCCCTCTCCTCTTTTTCATCCCTCGTTTCTTATTTTGATGCAAGAAAAGGGATAAAAATAACTAGAAATTTATTGGGTCAATACTGGTGGCCACGTCATCATGATGACGTCCCCTTTTCTCTCCACGTGGCACGTTCCAGCGATTTCAGGCAATCTACTACAGATAAAACTGGGGCCCTCCTACGTGGAATAACCTTACAACGTAATTTCGTTAAGACGACGAGCAGGTGACGAAAGACTCCCGGGTTCGGTCAAAATACTGTCTGTCACAGAGCCGTGACCGTAATCTTTCTCGTTCTTACCCGAGACTCGAGAGAGATTTATATTGGTTTATGATAGAAAAGTGGACGATGATCCGAGACGACGAATTACCACCCTCGTCGAATCACAAACTGACACGTTTCCAAACGACAATTCCTGTGCCACGCTGTTCCTCTCTTTTTTGAGCGCTCAAATGTGGGCCTCAACAAGAAACCCTGGGGCCCACATAAAGTTAGGTTTGTTTATATTCTTAATTAATTGATTAAAATTAACTGATAAATCTCACATCATTGTAATTATTATAAAAGAGTGTGGAATATTTAATTATTAAAATAATATTATATTTAAAGGTGGGACAGACTAACACGTCATCGCAATCGGCTAAAACTAACCAACGTGACAAAAGATTAGTTAATTTAGTAATTTCAAAGTGGGACCGCTTCTCGGAAGTTCCGCGACCGTGACTTTGACTTTCTGCCTCTAACTTCTCCAGTTGGAGCCGTCGGATTCATCTCATCGGACGGTCACAATCCGCTCGATTCTCAATGAGCAAGCATTCGAGTCGGGGCCAGCTCGGACACTTGGTCCAATATAGGATTCCTCCATTTGCCACGTCGGATTCAGATTCAACGGTCGATGAACGCCCAGCTAACAATCACAAAAAGATCACGACCATTAAAAGTGCAGTGCTGTCAGTGGACCCCAGTTAGTAGATAGAAATATTTTAATAGTTTCATTATTTATAAGATATATTTAATATTTTTGTATGACATTAAATCGGTAGGGTGTACAGATGAAAGACACGTGTCGGCTTGTATGCAAAAAAAAGGCATTTTAATAATGGACGTGTCAGATTCGGCCATGTCGGATTTAGTCTATGTTGACCGTTAGATCTGTCGGAAAGGGACGATCAGGATCGGGGTATGGATGTGGAGCTTGTGATCTTGGCCGTTTGTGGGTTCTTGGGGATGAAATATAGCGAGCAAGATGATGATATGAGGGCACAAAAAGTAGACAGAGTTACGAGGGTAGAGAGAGTCTAGAGAGGGACTGAAGGCGAGTTCACAGAGAGGCAACGAGATAAGAGGAAGAAGAAAACCCAGATTGATTGGGGTAAAGTCAAGATCTTTGTCGAGTTTCTTGAATTTCTGAATCGATTTTCGAAGCGGTGGAGCTTGAATCTAGCAATTTTGCCGAAGGGTATGAGAGTTTTCAGGTGATGAATGATAGGAGGTCCTCCGGGAAGAGGTGATTTGGTAAGGAGAAGAATTTGCGAGAGATATGGATAGGAACAGAGACGCTAGGAGGTCTACGATTGCGGCGACGAATGGGTTAGCAAGGCGAAGACACAGAACTACCAGTCTCAGAGAGTCTCCAGGTTCGTATTTCCCTAGATCTACCTCAGAAATGGACGAGATTTCGCCGATTTAGATCGGTTTTTTGAGATTGTTTATTTTGTATTTGCAGAGGAAGATGTGGCGGTGGAGTTGCAGGAGACGGCGAGACTTAGAGATCGAGGAAGCGGGAAGAAAGATCGATACCGGGAGAGGGATCGTTTTAGTCGGAGCAAGAGGAGGAGAGGGGAGAGATTAATGCATGGGAATCATCGGGAAGATGTCGGCGACGAGAGTTCAGAGGAGAGTGTAAATGACGAAGAAGACGATGAAAACGAAGACTGCGGCGGTCCGGTGAGGATGCTTCCGCCCAATCCTTTGTCGATGACGTCGATTTCCAATCACCGGAAAACTTTTCATCCGGCGAAAACTTTCCGAACCGCCGCAACGTGGAGAGCCGCCGATGAAATGATCGGCGTTTCAGTTCCCAGAAAAGCGCGCTCAGGTAGAGCTCCATCGGATATGGATTATGGATTAGTTTAACTCTTCCTTGTGAAAAGCTTCCTCATTAACTATTTTCATTTTTAGTTTCTACGAAGAGGTCCCACGACTCATGGACTCCGGCCGCCGGGGTTGGAAGTGCAGAGCTAATCCACCGACAGGCTTCGACGTCTCCGGTGAGACAGACCGTCGATATGGCTCCGGCGTCTCTAGCTCCGGCGTCTCTAGCTCCGGCGTCACCTTCTTCCTCTAATGCGTCGGCGAGGAAAAAGCCGGTGAGTCTTTCATATCACCTCTTTCCCCCATTTTCGGGTTTTTTTTTTGTAAAGGGTCTTTGGTTTTTGCAGAAGTCGAACGGACCGAAACTCCGGCCACCGAAAGTTTCTTCGAAATCTTCTACGGCGGAGGAGGAGATCGAGATCGAGATCGCCGAAGTATTGTACGGAATGATGAGACAGCCACAAGGGCCATCTAAGCAAGACATCTCCGTCGGTGATTCGAGAGAAGTGAACAAATCGACGACGGACGCTAAATCTAGGGTTTCTTCTCCCATCTCAAATTCTTCCTCTGCTTTGCCTCTTCCGTCGTCGATTGCGACTCAAAATTCCACTGCCATCGTCTCTATAATATCCACCACCGGTGAGTGTTCGGGCTTCATCCCTCTTCGGCGTTTGGTTTCTCAGAAACAGCTATTAAAATGGAGGAGAACTGTGAATTTTTTTTTTTTTTTGCAAATCTGCAGCACCCAAGAGAAAAAGACCTCGACCCATCAAGTACGAGGACGAGAACCCCTCGAGTTTCCATGGGAGGAACGGACCCATGTTCCCGACATCCAATCCCGAGACCGACCACTCAGCGATTACAGAGATTTCCTCTCATAATCTCAAGAAATCTTCAGGATTCTTAGCTGAAAATGGAAGAGTTTCAGTCAATCCTGCCTCGTCGGTAGCGCGGATCGAACATATCAAGCCCGAAGTTAACGTTTTATCAGATTCAAAGCCTTTGATTGCAGAATCAAACGGTAAAGATTTGGGGGTGACGAAGGACGAGCCTCAATCGCCCAGAAATGGCACTCGGGATGAGATGACGTCGACCGAGCCGTAAGCATCTATCTAATCTTCTTCCTTTTCCTGAGTTTTATTCACTTTTTACTGGTCTGTATTTTGGAAAGTTATTTGCTTTTTTGTTCTACAGCCATTCATCCATGGCGGAATTTGAGAACCAGCGAGAAGAGAAGTTCCAAATAGATCTGATGGTGAAAAACCATATCCTCTTCAAGATATTTCTTCTTCGTTTTATTTGTAAAATTATCAGACAGACGTTGATCTTTTTTTTTCACAATTTTCTTTCCCAGGCTCCTCCATCGCGATCTTCTCCAGAGAGAAATGGCGAGATCGATTTTGAGGCTGTAGATCCGAAATCTATGGTCAGTGATGCAGAAATGGTGAGTGGGCTACCACTTGATGAGGATCCTGATAGAGAGAGAAAGACTGATAGAACCGAGAGAGAGAGAGAGACGACTATTAAGAATGTGTCTTGTTATGGTTGCAGGAAAT
Source organism: Begonia fuchsioides (assembly GCA_003255005.1). NCBI lineage: Eukaryota > Viridiplantae > Streptophyta > Magnoliopsida > Cucurbitales > Begoniaceae > Begonia > Begonia fuchsioides. The sequence continues at coordinate 191,368 of QAOC01037617.1, read as the reverse complement.
AAATAAGGCGAAGATAAAGGAAGACGATAAAGCATCGAAAATAGGAAAAGAAGATGAAGTTATTAACGTGGAAGCCAAAGCTAAGTCTGAGGACGCTGATTCTCCGAATCATCTCGCTCCTGATTTGGACAAAGCTGAACCAGAGTCTGGCTTTGGCGGTTTGAGCGATAATAAGCTTAACAGGCTTCCCCAGAAGAAACTTCAACCTTCTTCAATCTCAGACAAATCTGGTTAATTCTCTCTCTGATTTCCATCTTCTTTCTGGGTTCTTGCTGAAATTCTCTCTCACTCACTTTCTCTCTCTTCATTCTCTCTCCCCAGGCCAAGCTAGTTCTCTTCCTCTGCCTATGGCCGTCGCCGGCTGGCCGAGTGGGCTTCCTCCCATGAGATACGTGACTCCTCTGCCGGGAGTTGTGTCCATGGATGGAAGCTCCGTTGCATCTACAGCAACTATTCAAGTAATTGATCCCCTGTTTTTTCGATAATCTATGGATTCGCCGCTGTTCTGTGTTGTTTATTCGATTCGATTTTGTTTTTGCGCAGCCGAATTTGCTTTTCCCTCCGGCCCGCCCGAAGAGATGCGCAAACCATTTCTACATTGCTCGAAACATTTGTTATCATCAGCAAATTGCTCGGATGAATCCATTCTGGCCGGCTGGTCCCAGCTCGGCTCCGATGTTCGGGGCCAAGAACTGTAATTTGACAGTTTTACCCTCTTCGGAATTTCACGGAAATAATCTTCCGGGTAGGAGCCCGAGCTTGGTTCAGGACAAAGCTCAGAGTCTATCAGCATTATCAGCTCAGTCCGGAAAGGACAACAAGTCTCCTCAACCGGCAGCCATTGTTGATGCTTATCAGAGAAAGCAAATTCTTGTTCATCAATCTTTACCTCCGGGCGCTCCTACTAACATTCTGGTATATTACTCCATCGAATAGTTGAACCTTTGTTTTTGGGTTCGTAGTTGATCTTTCGATTATGGATTTTTTTTTGTATTTTTGTTTTGCAGGGCCCGACTTTTATCTTTCCGATGAGCCAACAACAGGGTTCACCCGCGTCGAGCCGACCTGCCTCAGTGAAATCTCCGTCTGGCGGAGCCTCTGCTAGTTCGGGTTCAGCATCCATAACCGGGCCTGCCGCCATTGCAGGACCTCCGACTATGAGCTTCAATTATCCAAATATGCCTGTCAATGAGGCCCAGTACTTAGCCTTCTTGCAGAACAATGGCTATTCTTTCCCAATCCCATCTCATGTCGGTGGGCCGCCTGGTTACAGAGGAGCTCATCCTCCTCCGGCAATGCCTTTCTTCAACGGCTCATTCTATTCTTCCCCGATGATACAACAAGGTCCTCCGAGCTCTTCGGTTGCCGCCGGTGGTTCTTTGAATCAGAAGCATTTACCGAGCCAGCAACCGAGAGCCCCTTCAAGTGGAGTTTATGGTGGTGGTGGGAATTTACAAGGCTTTCCTTCCTCGAAAAACCAGGCCTCTCATCCGCTCCAGCCGCCCCGCCCTCCGCCGCTCGAATCTGAGACTGGTGGGGAAGAAAACCCGTCTGAAGCTGTTCGGGTTTCTCGATTGAATATGAATGCTTATGGTCAGAATTTTCCTATGCCGATTCACCCCCCTCCGAATTTCACTGTGATTAATCCTCCTGTCCCGATTTCTGGTGGTGGTAAAAAGAAGCATTCTCAACCTCAGGTTGGCTCGAAAACAGGTGTCGAGCCAGCTCAAGCTTTTGCCTTATCGTTTGCCTCTTCCATTAATGGTGCTTCCACCACAACCGGAATTGATTCTATGTCTCAGAACCTTCCAGAACTCACCCGACAGTCGTATCAGTTTATGGCGGCTGCAGCTGCCACCCAGGTGGCACATCCGAAGAAAAGCTACCCGGACGGTAATGTGGATTCTTCTAGCACGGGGGACGATAGAAAAACAATGGCGGCAAAAACTCAGAATCCGACCATGGTACAGTCTATTGCTTTCTCCAGACCGGATTTATTGGATGCATCATCTGTTTCTCCCATTCCGGGCGGCTCGACAATGGTCGATGATTTGGCTCGAAGACCTTCGGGGTCTATGATTGCCCCTCTCGGAGCTTCAAATCCTCAGCAGCAAATGCAGAGAAATCAGCAGCAGATGATGCTGCAGAAACAGCAGCAATTTGCAGCTGCCGCCGCCGCTGCCGCCCGGAACAAGATGCCACCCGCCATTAATGGCGGTGGCAGTGTTTATACAGATCACATTCCGGCTTCATCTTCAATGGCTTCGTTTACACAGAATTTAGTCCAAAGTAACTCCACCAGTCCAGCTCAATCTCCACAATGGAAGAATTCAGTGAGAGCAACTTCTCAGGCTCCTACTCAGTCAATTTCTTCAACTTCGTCTTCCACGAAAAATCTTAGTCAGCAGCAGAACCGACCACAGCAAAGCCACACGCAGATTTCTTTCACAGCTAATCCAAAATCGCCTTTTCAAAATCAAGCGCAACAAGCTCTTAATGGCAGTCAAGCTCCGTCTCCTCCTCCGTCAATGGTCAGCTCTCCGACTTCCTCCATCTCTAAAAGCTCTGGTGGAAGCCCAAGACTAGCTCCTTCTACAGCCACCGGAGTAAAAACTGGGCAAGCGATGCCTCAGCATATCAAGAATTCACAGCCGTTGCCCACCCAGAAGTCGATTCTCGGAAACCCTCATGGCTCCTCTTCATCGAGCTCGGGAGGCAAAACCGCCCAACAGCCTCCTCAGCAGCATTTGTCGAAGCAGTCCCTGCAACAGGCTCAGCTTTTCTTCTCTCACCCTTACATGGAGGCTCGAGCTTCTCATTCAACAAGCCCTTCAGCTGCTTCGGCTGCCAGAGGGTATTATCTCCAAAAGCGGCGACCGGAGTCATCTCCGGCAGCTCCACACAACCAATAATCGACGACTTCCGGTGGAATGTTATCGTTATGTTCTCCTGTCACGCTCGATCCAGCAAAAGTTGGGGCCGGAGCTTCGGGAAGTAACAACCCAAAAACCGGAGGTGGCTTACCGGCACCTCAGTTTTCAGCTCTGCATTCATCGGGAAATTCACATCATTCCCTGCCGGCAGGTTTCCCTTACATTCATGGCGTTTCCCCTGCAGCAGTTCAGGTGAAGCCGACTGAAAAACAACCGGCAGGTGAGTAGATCAACCGTTCCTATTTGCTTAACATTGCTTTGATCACGTGGGATAATCGAGTTTCCAAAGAAGAGAAGCAAGAACACGAAAAAAAGGGAAGAAACACGACCCCTTGATCGAAATCTTCCAAAATCCGGACTCGAAATTCCCAATTTTGTGCAAGAAGATGAACTTTTTACAGTTGAGTTACAGACTGTGCAAGCCAAGATCTCTTTGCCTGCGAGTTTTGTGAGGTGAGAGAGAGAGAGGAAGAAGAAGCAAAGACACAATCTTTCCTTGTTTTTTTGGGGCTGCAATGCCTTTTCATTTTCTTCCTAAATATTTTTTTAAGGTTGATTGTCTGGACCCTACGTAGAAAGAACATTAGAAATGTTGTTTTTAACATATGTTAACGTAGGAGAGAGGGAGTCGATATGTACATGCCTTTGCATAGTTAATGCTGACCTCAATTTTTTTCGTAGTTTGTCGCATTTTCCTACGCCCATTTTATTTGTCTAAGCGACGATGAATCTCTCGGAATAATCGATGTTGCTGTGGAACGAAATTCCCTTGGTGGGTTGCCCCTAGGATTCAACCATTGATGCATTGGATTGAAAATGATGGTCGATAACTAATGAGATTGTAGAGGTCCCCTCAAAGAAGGGGTAGGTGGTCCTTGTTGGGAAACTCCAAAAAATTCGAAAGTAAACTTAACACTATTCACATTTATAATTCATAATTCAGATCATGTTTAAGATAAACATAAAATTATTCAACCGTTCAAAGTTCGAATTGCAGTTATGATGACAAATATGTGCCACGTATATCCTCTAATCGCCGTTCTTCCCCTTAATAGTTAATTTAACATTTTTTTGTAAAAAAATGAAGCTACTAGTTCATACAGCACAAAAATAAATAAATGAGAAAATGCAAGAGAAATAAAAGATGTTGCCTTGCAATATTCAAAGAATAACAATATCTAATTCCTGGAAATTAATGAGTTTGGTTAAGAAAGAAGCTGGCAAATAATACTAATTTAGGGTTCATAACTCTCCTTCCAACCTTTTGCCATCTATGCTAATCTACTTCTATCTCATCGTTACTAATTTCGATTGTTGAGAAAAGAAAGCACATTTTACCTCTACCTAGAAGGGTGTTCGGGCATAAACTCGGCCTCCTCTCGGAGTTGCTGTTTCTTCAAGTACCTTTGAGCGGTTTCATTGACGATCTTCACTGCAAAGTTAATGATCATGAGCCACACGATTGTATTCCAGACGGATGCAAATGAGAAATCCCATCTCTTTCCCTAGAATTTTAGAAAAACATTAAAGACCCAGAGGAACAATACCGATTTTAGTCCTTGTGTATGTCAGTTCATAGTGAGATAGGATTAGATTAAGGTACCTTGATATTTGAAGCCATGGGCGAAGGTGCTAAATGATGTTTTTCTTTCATCAATTTAAGGTTCGAAATGATATTTGGCAAGAGCGAAGCCAATCCCGGGACCAGACTGAGCATCCAAATCAACTCATTTTCGATCCAGTCGAGAAGTTGATTGTTGCCACAGAAATAATGAAAATTGTCTGTTTACAAATCATGGTCCAAAGAAATGAGCCTTCTATTGTCGTTCATTTTTCATCGTATCAACTATCAATAGAGCATATGGTTTGAGAGAATCCAACCAAGAAACACAAAAAAAATCTACTCATACCTGTATGTGAGTTTTGACTACTGCTTTCCCAATCAATGTTGCAAGGAAAAATTTCCAAAATGGGACACCAAATTGTCCACACATGATGCCGGCCAAGTCAAATAGTGGATTTGGGACCTGAAAACATGTCCACATTCATCTAAGTCACATTCATAGAAAATATGTCACGATCTATGTCCACATCTTGGTCGAATCAACGAAAGATCGAGAAAAAGGAAATGACCATATATCCATCCAAGAGCTAAGTCAGGTTAACTCACGGAAGCAAGAAGTAAAATAGTGCGAAAGTTCATATGCTGAGAATGTGAAAGAAACCATCGCTTTATTCTATTTAGTTAATAAGAAATGATTCCTTCATCCACAGTTGAGGAAGCATTTAGTTCTTTAATTGCTTCCACTTTGCTACCAGAGATGCTAGCTGCATAGAAATGCACATTTTTTTTTTCTAAAATAACAAGAAATAATTTTCATGAGATACATGGATGTATGACTAAATTCCTTAACCTTAAATTCAACAAAACTGACTCTCGCAATGTAGGGAAAAAAAGAGAGGAAAAACTTCAAAATACCTGCCCTCGAGATAAAATAAGGAGGAAGCTCTCCTATGGCAGTGCCTAAACCCCATAGAATAGCCTCCATTTGAACTTTTGCCAATATTTTACTGAGCGGAACTGATGCTGTAAATAATGGAGGCCCAAATTCAGCACAGTCCTTGTCAAGCCATGAAGGACCTCTTTTCAACTGTATTGTATCATAAGGTGCGATTTTTAAATCTACTCGGCCGCATTACATGGCTTTTATTGTGAAAAATGCAATATGTGGACCCAAATAAAGGACAAATGTATGCAAACCAGACCCTGGACCAAGTAAGCATGAACACAATTGTTACTGTTTATGAATAGGAACTAACTTCTTATTAGTTCCACCATCAAAATACTTCCTTGAAAACTGGTATATGAAATTATTAAGTGGATAAGTTTTCTCACCGAGACCGATTGAGGATGCAACTCCGAGAATCACCCACCACAAACCAAGTTCACAATACTTAAGAATCTCCTCCTCTACATGCTGCAATCACATGAGAAATTCTCGTAACTTTGTTGGAGCATCTTAAGAACAATCATCAAGACAATTAGCAGCGAAAGAATAAAAAACTCATATTGAAATACCTGAAAAAATACAAACTTATTTTCAATAAGTTAACTATTGAAGTTAACAAATCCAAAAGATCGTGAGTGGCCTAAAATTTCCATACTTGTTACATAAACAGTGAAAACTTTGAATTCTAAACATTTTTTCATTTTTAAACTTCGTAAAACATGCATGTATGGAGTCTAAATCTCATTCACTTCACTTGTATACAATAGAAACTTGTATTGCTCTGACATATATAAGCATAATTTTAAATCTATTTGACAATAGGAAGAAACTGGAGCAACTTTTTTTTACAACATTTTTCACATGGCATTAGTCCAATGGTCGATAGAAGGGCAATTACTTGTTTCAAGTCAAAATACACAATCCTGTCGAGATGCCAAAAGTTACCAAAAATCTAATTCTATCATAACCAAATTTAAATAAATGTAACAAAATGAAAATATTGGGCGGGAAATATATGGAGAAACCTTTTCTTGAGGGCCTTCAATAGTGAAAAGAAGAATCACAATCGCTGCCAGAACAGTACTCAAAACCAAAAGCCACCACCTTTTGCCAAAAGATACAAAAATGAACGTGTGAGATACTGAAGAACACCCAAAATAAAAAACTTCAGTGTTTTGAACGGTTGCGTCAGCAGTGTCAAATTTTCCAGCTGCTGTTTGTGGCTTTCTTGTAATTCTGAAAAAAAAAATCAAACAATAATAAGAAAAAGGTTGACAGAATACCAAGCTCAGAGCACAAGATTCACTCCTCATCCCCATCTATCTATCTCAAAATAAAGCATGTTGTTGTCAAGGTATTGGTCGACCCCGAATATACGATTCAGTAGGATTAAATCACTGCTGAGTGATAAGAAACATGAGTAATTGGACTTATAAGGCTCTAGCAATGCAGATTTCAAACCCCTTCAAGTTCTCAACAAAGGGATGAGCATCGATCATGACCCAACTATGCAAGAAAAGCACTGGAATAATCCGACTCCGGAAGAAGAGTAGCATTCAGGCCCAATATCCTTGCATTTAGACTTAGTTGCTGGATGTTTTGTTTACACTTGGTGCAGTTTAATTGGTTTAGAGGGGAAGGGAGAATATATATTTTCTACCATTAGTTACTTTCTGTTTTGTATAAAAGTGGATTAGGGGTATAAAAAAATTCTGAGTAAGGGAGCTGTAGCGAGAGTACAGGACTCTTCAATATCCTGTGATTCATCCCTTGTCCTTCCATTATAATCACTTTCTTTCTCGTTAGTGTCCTCATATCTTCTCAAATGCTGTTTACGAGATTTTGCATTTGTTTCAGCAAGTGAATATGGGTATGAAAAGCTCATCAGCATACTCTCTGGAATTTAAAGATTTCATTGTCGAAATTGCAGGCTCTTTTATCCCCTGAAGAAACCACAATCTATCTCCCCTTCCCCCAAGAAAAGAACTATACACACACAGAAGTTTTGGTGCAGAAACCATTGATTGTGATTGCAGGGCCAAAATATTCAAAATGAACTATCTAAAATAGAAAAGTAAAAAGAGTCATTTATAAGCACTATACAAAATTCAGACTTACGAAAAGAACATTTGGCATCTAGCCCATTAAAGCACTCATGAAAAAAATAACTGAAAAAACATCTTTTTGATGATCCAGGCAACATTACTAAGTTTGCAACAGTTTAAAGCTCTCTGCAATTCAAAATACTTCATCTATCTATCCAAAAGTGACGACCCTTTGGCCAAAACGCCATTAAAGTTCCAGTTATCACAAAAATTACGAGGACAACTATCAAAATCTAACGAGGAAGACTCAGGTAGCCATTTTTTGCTCTCCTTCCCAAAATAGATCGAATCTTGAATTTCTACCTCCCCCCAGAATAGAAACTAAAGTTTCTCAAGCTCCATAACAGGAAATTTATGAACTTCCCGTTTACGTTTTTCAAAGAAGAATAAAAAATTAGCAGAACACAAAAAAATAGTTGCGGAAACTACATTACTCACGTGCGATCGCCATAGCCGTCGGCGAAGTAGACGAAGAAGAATCAGTTCCTTCTCCACCTCCGGACCCCATTACCAATCGATCAAACTACAAAACCATCTGAAATCAACTGAGAGCCGAATTCAGAACCGACGGGACGGAGATCAATAGCCAATCGCTCACATTCAAACTAGAGCAAATTCTGTTCATCTTCGGAGTTTATGGAGCGAATTGTTCAACCTAAAAACGACAAAAAAAAACAATATTTAATCTTAAATATATCCCAATTTTGTCTTTTGAAGATCCGTTGATCCCTCTCTCCGTTTCTTTATATTCGATCAATTCTGATCCAACATCGAGTTGGAACCATTTAGGATGATCTCTATCCAAGTGATCCACACCTAGCTATAGCACTTAGTTTTTAAGTCGAGCGCGACACTGAATTATAAAATGTGGTATGTATCATGCATTTGTTAAAGTATTGTAAAAATTAATTTCTTGATGAAACCCATGAAAATTGTGACATTATTAAATTATATTTTTAATATTATAATATGTAGGAAATATTAAATCAAGATCTCATTAATTAACAATTACAAAGATCTAAATAATTTATGAACAAAATATTTATTATTTAAATAAAAAATCATTAATCTAGTTTATCAACAAATAAGTGAAATTCCTCACGTACTTTGTACCATAAATATGAAATCTCTCGCTCCCAGAGTCCCACACTCCAGCTCGACAGCATGTGAAGAGGTTAATCACGGTGACTCAGCGGCCCAGAGACGGAAGACTGTAATCTGATATCCCAATGAGCTACTTCAACATTGAAAGTAACAACTTCTACGCTAGGACAGCGCAAACGTTGAACCTAAGCTCTTTGTACTAAATCTATCATCTCTGAGTCAACTGAGCTATGCTTGTGCAGGCGAAATTCTTCACGTACTTAGATGTACACATAGTTGAGATTACATATTTCATCTTTTCATTTCCGAGATCGATTTTATGAAGCGATTTGCCTTCGTCGTTTATTGACTCTCATATTAACATAAATTTAATCGATACTTATTGATCGAAATACGATTACTTTCGAAATAATATTATTTTTTTGGTATGGAAAAAAATCAAAACATTGCCACGCTCATAAATTATGTTGGTAATCAAAATCGATTGCATCTGCATCGACCGTTGCTTGGAAGGATAAATCATGCATTCGAAACGATTACTCGATTGAGGATTGTCGACGTATTAATTGTATATTATTTAAAGTAAGTTTTATTAGTGTTTTTGATTAATTATTTTAATTCCAATAATTATATTGAATATTTTCTTCCTTCTTTGCATCTATTCTTTCCTCCACATAGAAGAAAAGAATAAGTAGAACTTTTCAATAAAGTGGTTAATTCAAGGGCTTTAACTGCGACGTGTTGCTTCCTTATTGGTGAGATTAATATAAATAAATTTCGGAAATACCCCATTCCATCATAAATAGATGGAATTAAATGCACATGCATCTAATCATCTCGATTATTATACCCATTTCTAAACGGTATGATTTAAATCTTTTTTATATTTTCTATATTTTTCTACTAAAAATAACGAATTAGGCATCAAAATAAATAGTTTAAACGAATTTAATCGTCACAAAAATCCATTTATTTTGATAAAAAAAAAATTAAGATGTCGAACAAATGTGAAAATGAGTATACGAGTATGAACGCTCGTTCACAGATTATTTAATAAAATCATGATAGTCAACACTACACGAGAACGAAGAAATAAGACCAGTTCAACTTGAGCTCGGTCAATCCACAAGTATTTGGGTCCGATTTGATCATAGTTTAAATATCAAATTTGACTTTAGAATCAAAATTCTCCATACCTAACTCTAAGAACTAGCTAAAACTACATGAATAAAGTAAAACTATAATCAAACTGATCAAAATCGGTCAAAATTAACAAATAAAATTGGGTGAGACTGAACTAATCGAATAAAAACCCAAAAAACAAGTTCATATTTAGAACCGAGTCAGTCTATGTAAGTCTATTTAGAACCGAACCCGCTGAATAAAAATATAATTGTAGCAATCACATTTATGATCACATGGATGTGTAATTTAAAACGAAATGGGTAGGTGATGTACATCCATTTACAAAATGTCATATTTCTTTGATTTTCTTTAATAAATAGTGTCAGAACTCAGGAGTTGATTTTAAGAAATGGGAAAAAGGAAGAATCTGAGTAGGAGTAACCAAGAATTTAAATCGACAAATTGGATTTAAAAATAAACAAAACACAGATTTAGGAATCAGATGCGTTGATTAGTTCGTACTAAAGAAATAAAGAAATGGACAGCTTTAGCTGTCATAATCCATCGGGTTGAACGTTAATGGCGTTCATATTTTGGTCTAAACCAGCAAGTCTTTCCATAGTCAAGTAATCAGACAAATACACTGTCGGTAATGGAACTTAGTGCTGTTTCGTTTATTTTTCCATTTTTACATTTGAAGCTTTGGTTTTTATAAATCCCCATTACTGTTTTTGTTGAGAATCCACTTTCAATCGGGTGTGTTTTCTTGGCTGCTGAAGAGAGCTCTGCAATGGGTTTTTGTCCATGTTCGGAGATTTCGCAGAGATTTATGGAGATGTTCGCCGGAAAGAATGGCCGGAGTAAGCCGACCGACCGGGAAATAGATGCTGGGAAGAAAGTAGAAGGAACTCTGGTGTTGACAAAGAAGAACTTGCTCGATTTTAGAGACCCTAAAGCTTCTTGTCTTGATTGGGTTCATGAATTTTTTGGAAAGGGTGTCTCCATTATTCTCATCAGTGCTGATAATCCTCACCCCGGTAACTTCTTCTTCTTCCCTCTCTCTCTATCAGTTTTGATGATTGAATCCGAGGTAAATCACATTTCAGATTTTAGATTCTTCATTATTTCACTCGCTCATCAAAGAGGAAAATATTACAGAATACTGATTGTTCTTGCAATTTAGTTCATGATTTTCGTAGACATAGTGTGCTCTCAGTTAATATTTAGAGCCAATCTAGGAAACTGGTCCCAGATCATGCCATTGTTTTGAGGAAAATCTCCTTTAAATACACCTGTCTGTGTCGACTCGACTCCCAGATCGAGCCAGTGGCAGTAGATCGTAAAAAATTGCTTACTCCATTTGTGGCATCTGATTTTGAATTTCAGTCATGAAGATAAGAACATTAACATGAATTTTTTTTTCATTTCCATGATTACAGAAGACGGCCTGAGCAAAAACATTGGAAAATTAACACATTTGGAAAAATGGATGTTGACCGAAACTCCATCGACATCTAAAGATACATCATTTCCGATTGCATTCGAGTGGGATGAGACAATGGGCTTTCCAGGGGCTTTTCTGATCAAGAATCATCACCATAGCCAGTTCTTCCTCAAGACACTAACTTTGGATAATGTTCCGGGCTACGGCAAAGTACATTTCGTCTGTAATTCTTGGGTTTATCCTGCTGGTTATTATAAATATGATCGAATCTTCTTTGCAAACAAGGTATGACTTTGACTCTGATGATCATAAAGTTAAATAATTCGGATTCAATAACGATAAAATTGTTTACTTTTTGAACAGTCTTACCTTCCAAGTCAAACGCCCAGGCCATTGATCAAATATAGAGAAGAAGAACTTGTTCATCTTCGAGGAGACGGGTGGGGAATGCCTAAGGAGTGGGATAGAGTTTATGATTATGCTTGCTACAACGATTTGGGAAATCCTGATAGAGGGGAAGAACATGCAAGGCCAGTTCTTGGTGGCTCGGAGGAGTATCCGTACCCTCGAAGAGTCAGAACTGGACGAAAACCGTCAAAAGCTGGTTAGTTAATCTCAGTATCGTTTTTGTTGACAAAATAAAATAAGGGTAATGTTAGGTTTAACCTTTTATCGTACATGTTGACTTGTCGAATTGTGATTGATTTAAAGTGCATTTAATTAATTATAATTAAAATAATTATTGTTTGCATCAATCACAATTCAATACGGCTGCGTGTACAATAAAAATATATGCTAAAAAGATAAACTTAACATTACTAATAAAATAAATGGTTGAATTCTCATCTACAAGACAACTTGTACTCTTGGAACTATGATCATTTAGAGGCTATTTTTCATTTCATATGTCAACACAGATAAGAAAACTGAATCGAGATTGCCTCTTCTGAGTTTAAACGTTTACTTGCCAAGAGATGAGCGATTTGGATCGGTGAAATTTTCTGATTTTCTTGCATATGGACTGAAGTCTATCGTTCAAACACTTGTTCCTGAGGTCGCGGCGGTATGCGATAAAACTTTCGATGAATTCGATTCTTTTCAAGACTTGATTAATCTCTACGAAGGAGGAATCGAGCTGCCTGACTCTGTAGTTGCCAAAGTCAAGGATCGGATTCCATGGGAGTTTTTTAAGGAACTTACTCGTACTGATGGCGAACAATTCCTCAAGCTTCCATTGCCGCAAGTTATAAAAGGTGTATATCCATAAATTCTTTAACTATTATTGGTTTCTAAGATAGCTTTAGGAGATTTTTTAACATGATTGCAGAAAGTAAGACTGCTTGGAGAACAGACGAAGAGTTTGCTAGGGAAATGCTTGCTGGTTTGAACCCTGTTTGCATTCGTCGGCTCCAAGTAAAATTTATTATACGTATTTAAACTTGTCATCGCTTATATTACCAAGGGTAGAAGTTTTAGTTCCTTGAAAATTTTGTTTTTTTTCAGAAATTCCCTCCGGCAAGCAAGCTAGACTCTAAAGTCTTTGGAAATCAGGATAGTTCTGTAAGAGAAGAACACATAGCAAAGTACTTAAATGGATCCACTGTAGAACAAGTAATCATCTTTTTCTTTTGTTCAATGTTATAATGAAAATCTTTGATTATCTTGTGTAATAATGGGTGAAATCTTTGATTATCAATCTAGGCAATTGAAGCCAAGAAGATGTTCATCTTGGATCATCACGATGCAACAATGCCATTCTTGAAGCGAATAAATTCAACAGCTACTAAGACTTACGCGACAAGAACTCTTCTCTTACTAGAAGACGATGGGACCTTAAAGCCAGTGGCGATCGAGTTGAGCTTACCTCATCCGCAAGGTGATCATCATGGGGCATTTAGCAAAGTGTTTACGCCCTCCGAAGAAGGCGTCGCAGGATCCATTTGGCAACTGGCTAAGGCTTATGTGGCAGTCACCGACACTGGTTTTCACCAGCTCATTAGCCACTGGTACAAAAGTTAAATAAGCTAAGAGTAAAATAGTTTGCCTTTTTTCATGTTAAAAAAATAAATATAAATGATTAAGTTATCATTCAGTCAGAACTTTAGATTTTTAGAATAATTGATAATTTATTATGTTATTACTATCAGAACTAGAGATCTCAAGTTCAATTATCTACAAAAGTAAAATAAATTTTATAAAAAAAACTCATGTGTAAAAATTAAAAAAAAAAAGAAAAATGATCTAAATAAGAGAGAGAATATTAAGAAAATCAATATAAATGATTAAATTAACTTTTATTTATAAGTTTCAGTTCTTAAGACAGTTGGTAATTTTTTATTTTCAAATATTATTTGCAAACAACTTTTTGATAATTCATTTGTGATGGGTTTTTAATATTGGCTTTTCAGGTTGCACACTCATGCCACAATGGAGCCATTTGTGATTGCAACGAATCGACATCTGAGCGTGCTTCACCCGATAAACAAACTTCTTCATCCGCACTTTAAGGACACTATGAACGTCAATGCGTTGGCTCGGCAAGTCCTCATAAATGCTGATGGGGTGCTTGAGAGAACAGTTTTTCCATCTAAATATTCTTTGGAAATGTCTTCTCATTGTTACAAAAACTGGGTTTTCACTGATCAGGCCCTACCTGCTGATTTGCTCAAAAGGTAATTACTTTTCAAAACTGTTTTTCGATTAAATAAAGCTCGACCACGTCCTTAAGCTCGTGTTGAGTGTTGGTAATTTTGATTCCAAAAAAAATCTAATTTCTTTTTATAAATGATTGAGACGTATGCGTAATGCTAGAGTTCTATGACCTGTTCGATTTCTCTTTGGGTTGTTATGAGAAGTCTGCGATATTGACATATTTTGAGTTTTGATTATTTTTGCAAATATTAATAGGATTGGGTAGTAAAACTCGTGTTTATACGTCAATTTTCTAGGTGATTTTTTTTCTAAGTATTGGTAGATTTAACTTCTTAACATACATTCTTGTTTTGCATACTTAAGTCTCGAATTATGATTAGTCTAGTTAAAAATATTTAAGATATTTAATTAAATTAATTATTTATTATATTATTATGCAAATTGCAGCTCGACTCGTGAGAATGTACAATAAGAAGATAAACTTTTAATTATTATTTTTTTTTTCTGTAATGGGTTTTTCGAGTTAACTCTTGTTGCATATGTCTTTAACCAGGGGTGTTGCTGAGCAAGATTTAAGTTGTCCATCTAAAGTAAAACTTCTAATAGAAGATTATCCCTATGCTGTGGACGGGTTAGAAATCTGGACTGCAATTGAAACATGGGTTGAGGAATACTCCTCCATCTACTACAAAACAGACGAAGAAGTCTGTGCTGACTATGAGCTCCAATCATGGTGGGACGAGATCCGGACCGTGGGCCACGGGGACAGGAAAGACGAGCCGTGGTGGGTCCCCATGAAAACCCGAGCCGAGCTAATCGAGTCATGCTCAACCATCATCTGGGTCGGCTCCGCTCTCCACGCGGCCATAAATTTCGGCCAATACGCCTACGGAGGCTACCTCCCAAACCGCCCGACAATCAGCCGAACCTTCATGCCAGAGCCGGGGACCAAAGAATACGCTGAGCTCGAGGATAATCCCGATTTAGCCTTTCTGAAAATAGTAACACCTCAATTCCAATCAATTCTAGGTGCGGTTGACTTGCGTCTATGTTCGTTATTCGATTTCTTTTTTTGTTTGCGATTTGATGTTCTTTGTGAATACCAGGCGTGTCGTTGATCGAATCACTGTCTCGGCATTCGAGCGACGAGATATATCTCGGGCAGCGGGAGTCGCCGAATTGGAGTGGAGATAGAGAGGCATTGGAGGCATTTGAGAGATTTGGGGAGAGGTTGATGGAGATAGAGAGGAGGATTACAGAGAGGAATGGGGATAGGAAGCTGAAGAACAGAAGAGGCCCTGTAAATGTGCCTTACACTTTGCTCTATCCTAACACTTCTGATGTCTCTGGAGTTTATGGACTCACTGGCAAAGGGATTCCCAATAGTGTATCTATGTGAATGAATTACTTCATCAAATTATTCTCTTTCTCAGATATTTTTCTTGATTTAATTCATATTAGTGTGTGTTTGTACTTTATAATGTAGATAAATTGGAATATTGTAATTTCGTCGCAATAAAAAAATAAAAATTTGATCTTGAAATTGCATTTGTATTTATTCATAGTGGTAAAATTTAGGAGTGGACACTAGTCAGTTTGATCTAATTTTATCCAAAAATAGAATCACAATCGAAACACTGTTCTGGATTTTTGGAATCGGTATCGGAACCAACGGTCTTGGTTCTGTTCTAGTTTTTATGCGATTTTATTTAATATTTAAAAATTTTAAAATATAATAATAAAATATTTTTTTTTTATTATATTTGAGTTTGATTTTAAATAATTGAAGGTGTTTATAATTAATTTTAGGATTTATATTATATTTATTAGGGTTTGGATCGAGTTTTATTCGATTTTAGAATTTTTTTTACTCACGATCTCAGTTATTGTTTTACAGTTTTTTACTTTTAAAAACCGACACCGGCCCATAAATCAATGTTTTTTAAAAATTAGAATCAAAACCGAATTAAAATCGGTAATTTTGATCTGGTTTACGGTTTCGGTCCGATTTCGCCCATAAAATGATTTCATGTACGTGGATTTTACTCGAAAGAAATATTGTTAGACAGATCTTCGGGGTTTGACACAAAAATGAAAATAAAATAAAAACCGGCCGAAGTCGTTGATTTGGCCGGATGGTTCGGTTCACCAAGTTTGATCATTCATAGTAAATCATTTCAACAGCTTCTCACGCTCTATCGAGGACGCGTGTTGGATACGCTCCTCGTCGATTTCTAATTAGTAAGTAGAATGAGAAACATGGGTGGCAATTGGCATGATCAAATCCAGAACTGTAAGAACGAGCAACGAATCCAGTCGAACACCACTGTGATCACGCCACCTCACTATACAGGCTACTCTGCAACGACGTGGCGTAATCGGAGCAGTTTAGAGGAGCCTGAATTTTCTTCACCGGAGAAAATTTGGAGGGAAATTGAGAAAAAGAAAAAAATGGAAACTTTATAATGAAAACGAAAAGAAAGAGAGTTGGTATAACGTTATTTATCACTCTCCGATTGTCAGCTCTCTCGCTTTCTTCCTCTCGCGCATCAGTTTCGTTTTGGGAAATTTGGTTGCCGGGGAAGAAATCAGAGTCGGCGATTTCGGATCATCGGATCCCCTATTTTTCCGGCGAGGGAAGGTTCTGTGAATTCTTCTTTTCCCATTGATAGCTACGTGGGGATTTTTCAATCGAGCTGGATTAGATCTGGTTGATTTTTGCTGCAGACTTGCATCGCGGGGCAAATAAAGTTCGTGTTTTGTGGATTTGTCTTCTGTTCTTATTCGTTCGAGGTGATTCGATGTGAAATTACAACATTTAGGGTTCTGTGCTGTATTTGGGATGCATATGGATGATACCGTGAGATCCGGTGGATCTTCAGAGGTGGTGGTGAAGAAGAGGAACTCTTCCGGCTGTTTAATTGTCAAAAAGAAAGTGGATGTGATGGGAAGCATCGGCTTCTCCAGTTCTGGAATGGCCATGGATTCCAAGACGGAGAAAAAGAGGCGAAGATTTCCTGTTAGTGATTCGGAGTCAAGTGAAGAGCTTGCAATGTCTCCTCGGAGACAGTTTGATCCAGAAACCGTTCGCTTCTGTAATGGTCGGAATGCTTTTGAAAATGGCAGCGTAGAGGAAGATGAGTATGATGATACGATGGGAAGGACCTTCAAGGGGAAGACTCAAATATATGGAAGCAAGTTAGACATGTCTGAATTCGATGAGTATGATGAGAAGAAGAGGCAGATGAGTCGATACAAGAATATAGCTGCCGAATTCGGGGAAAGAAAGCTTTCAGGATCAATGCACTTATCTCGAAATGGCAATGAGATGGTATTTAATACTGGTTCTATTAGAAATATGACTGATAAGAGAACCAATAATTATATTGATCGCTGTGGATTTATTAGAGATAGTCTTGCTAGTAGGAGTAGCCATAAAGAAGGGGGTCGGATTCCTATATCATTTTCAAGAGACAAATTCACGGATCGGTTGGATGAGCCGATCAGGGTTCAGGGGAAAAATGGTGTTTTGAAGGTTATGATAAGTAAGAAGAGAAATAATGGTGTTCTTGATAAGATTTCGAAGGAATATGGTCCAAAAAGGAATTCTTTTCATTCTGAAATCCAATGCTTCAAAAGACGTGGTTCATTGGGTAGCTCCGAGAGGAATCAAATGAATATGCAACCATCATTTTCGACGAAAAAGGGCCAAAGTGATTACGATTCGGATGGGAATGACATTTCATTGAATCCAGAATCAGAGTCTGCAGAAGAACCTCATAAAACAACGAAAAGGGCGACGAGCAAAGATGAGAAAAGACCAAATGAAAAGCTTCCTCAGAATGCAGCGAAAGAAGGAAAACCTAAACGTGGAAGTGGCACTGAAAAACAAAAGCTTCGAGAACAGATTAGGGGAATGCTAACCAATGCTGGATGGACCATTGATTACAGGCCTCGAAGGAACAGAGACTACCTCGATGCTGTGTACATTAATCCTAGTGGAACAGCTTATTGGTCAATCATCAAAGCGTATGAAGCACTTCAAAAGCAAACAAATGAGGAGGACAATGAAGGTGATTGTTCTTCTTTCATGCCAATAGCAGACACAGTGCTTAGCCAATTGACGAGAAACACTCGAAAGAAGATTGAGAAAGAATTTAAGAAGAAGCAAAGAGAATTAAAAAATAATGGAAAAATATCAGCCAATAGTAAGTATGATGTGGAAAGCATGGACAGTGATAGCAATGAAGAGAAACTTATCACATTCATTAAGCATGACAGTAAATCACTGAAGAATAGAGTCGGTGAAAATGATTTCTCTTCAGTAAATTTGACAAGCGTGAATTCTAGTAATAGCTTTCATGATAGTGTTGAAAAGCCTTCATGTGGATCTAACTCCAACATTCTTCAAGGAAGAAAAAGTAGAAAGCTTGGGTTGCTGGTTCGTGGTTCAAACAAAGGACCAAATTCTGGGGATGATGGCTTTATTCCTTATACTGGAAAAAGAACTACTCTTTCATGGCTAATCGACTCTGATACAGTTCATTTAAGCCAAAAAGTTCGATATATGAATCGTAGACAAACAAGAGTAATGCTTGAGGGATGGATTACTAGAGATGGTATTCATTGTGGTTGTTGTAGTAAGATTCTTACAGTTTCTAAGTTTGAGCTACATGCTGGAAGCAAACTTCGTCAACCTTTTCAAAACATAGTGTTAGAATCAGGGATTTCTCTTTTGGAATGTCAGATTGATGCATGGAATAGGCAAGAGGAGTCTAAACGCCTTAGTTTTTACTCAATTGAAATGGAGGGTGATGATCCAAATGATGACACGTGTGGAATTTGTGGAGATGGCGGCGATTTGATTTGTTGTGATGGTTGTCCATCAACTTTTCATCAGAGCTGTTTAGGCATGCAGGTTTATTTCTTTGTATTTATTTTTTCCTTTGATACCTGAGTAATAATTTTTATTTATCTTATTTTATTTTTCTTCTGATTGCAGATTCCTCCCCCTGGTGATTGGCACTGTCCAAATTGTACTTGCAAATATTGTGGCATCACAAGCTTCGATGATTATGAATCTGATGATATTTCTACTATTGAGCTTAGTACTTGCACTATGTGTGAGAAAAAATGTACTCTCCATTGCCTGTTTTGAAGTTTTTCATCAGCTTTTAAATACTTATAAACTTAATTTGGAATTTTCTAATTTTACAATTGCAGATCACACATCATGCATCCAGGATATGGATTCGGGTGCTCCTCTTAATGGCATGCCGTTTTGTGGGCAGATATGCCAAGAGGTATGGGTTTTGAGTTCTTTACCAATTTTTATGTTCTGAATTTTCATGTAGTATTATTTGTAATTACCTAGAGGGTCTTTGTTTTTGTACAAAATGATATTTCATTATAGGTAATTAAACTTAAGCAGTACTTTTACTTTTTTGCATGCATTTGAAGTCAAGCTTTAGACCTGTTTTTTATGTTCTCTACAGCTCTTTAGCCATTTGCAGAAGAATCTAGGCGTTAAACATGATCTAGATGGAGGATTTTCATGGTCGCTTATTTGTAGAACAAACGAAGACTGTGGTTCATCAGTTCGTGGACTTCCTCACCGGGTGGAATGGAATTCTAAACTTGCTGTTGCATTAACAATTATGAATGAATGCTTTTTACCTGTTGTTGATAGGAGGAGTGGAATCAACTTAATCCATAATGTTCTGTATAATAGTGGGTAAGGGATCTATAAACCTTTTGATCTTAAAAAATATTGTTTCTGATTAAGAAACACTCTTTGAAGAGCTTGATTTTGGAGACTTCACTGAAATTTATGTTGTGTGTTGAATGTCACTGTTTTTTGTGTACGTTTTGTTCAAATATACAAATTTTTTTTACAAAAAGAATTTTCGTTCCTCTCTTGTATGCTCTGCTGTTTTTTCTATCTCCCAAATTACCTGTCTTATGTAATTCCTTATTTGCACTGATTTGTTTTCTCTATTAGGCTTGTTGGTGGTTTTTAATTTGGAAACATGAATCAACTACGTTTTACAATGATCATCTTCAAGAATGCTGTTGTTCTTGTTTATATTTGATTAATTTATCCTACTCTCTTTTCAGATCGAATTTTAATCGCCTCAATTACAGTGGTTTCTACACTGCTATTCTGGAGAGGGGTGATGAAATCATCTCTGTTGCATCTATCAGGTATCAAACTAAAACTGCAGTAGTACATGATCGAACACTGTATTTTATTTTTAAAAAATCTAACTAAAATTTCAAATGCTCGGAAAGTCGAAGCATTGAATCTATTTGTTTATATGATGAAAGAGTGAGTTTCATACGTCTATTTGGTTTTTAGTACAAATGGAGGATAAAAATTAGTTTCTATGATTTTCTTATTCTATCACTGAGGACAGAGATGTACGTTACTGAATTATATAATATAATATTTAGAGTAATTATCTGTAAATAGCAATATGGATGAACAAATATTTCATATGATTTACACTTGCTCTGACAACAAAGAGATGC
The DNA here is from genome assembly GCA_003255005.1 of Begonia fuchsioides. Lineage (NCBI taxonomy): Eukaryota > Viridiplantae > Streptophyta > Magnoliopsida > Cucurbitales > Begoniaceae > Begonia > Begonia fuchsioides. Next base: position 170,964 of record QAOC01037617.1, on the reverse strand, counting down.
AAGGAGCTCGATGAATAAAGTTCTTTTTTTTGGATGGATTAATGGACAACAATGATCTTATTTTTTACATAGATTCCACGGGACGAAGTTAGTGGAGATGCCGTATATCGGGACCCGTCATATTTATAGACGTCAAGGGATGTGCCAAAGGCTTTTTCGCGCAATCGAAGCTGTAGGTCACTGTTGATGGCATTGGATTAAATCTCGATTTGTCTTTCGTGGCATTAATATTTGTTGTGTTTGTCTTCTGAAGGCTCTATGCTCGTTCAAGGTTGAGAAACTAATCATTCCTGCAATTGCTGAACTCATGCATACGTGGACTGAGGTCTTTGGTTTTACTCCTCTTGAAGAGTCGCATAAGGGAGAAATGAGGTCCTTGAACATGTTAGTCTTCCCCGGCACCGACATGTTACAGAAAGAGCTTATTGACGTTGAAGCTATGGACGACAATCCCGCTTCGACCTCAGGTTAGATTTGTTTTTTAAAACTGTTTGTTTGGGTATGCATTGACAAATTGCAAAAAAATTCAAAACCCGAACTTGAGTGTTTATGATAATTATATCACATCTATGTATTCTCTTAACATTCTCCTCATGTAAATATTTTTTTTTTGTATTTTCATGTGTGTTTTTTAATGAGATTAGTTTGCTTTTATCGACGAATGAACTTGAAATTTCTAAATCTAAAACTATGACAACTTACTAACTGTCTCAGAAATCCGAGCTTGAGCGTTTTTTATAATTATATCATTTTTATTCATTCTTTTAATATTTCCCCACATGCATGTCATTTTTTTGTACTTACATGTGATTTTTTTAGTGAGATTATTTTGAAACTTGCGACCTCTAGCTGTGATACTATAATAAATTATCAACTGTCTCAAAAGCTAAGCTTAAAGGTTTATGATAATTAAATCATTTCTATTCATTTTCTCTGCAGATTAGTTTTTGAAAACTATAATTTTTTATACGTTGTTCCAGGAAAGACGGGCAAGCAGTTGTTTAGGTCTCGGGTGGCGAGCAAGAAGGTCGACGAGTTTTCACCCTCGAAGTATACTGGTTCCGAGGACGAGAATGACCTTGAAAATTTGTTGGAGAGGAGGGTAGATTTGGATTCTCATCCTCTGGGAAAAGGTCTTGAATCCGCTTCGGACTCTGATATGGATCGTAAATCTCCTGCAATGGAAGCCAAACCGGAGTCAGATTCTGCAGCGGAAGATTTCAAGTCTTTGACAAGTAATTGCTCTGAAGACGAGGTTTGTGTTGAATTGCCAACAGAAGAAAACGCCAATAGTTTCGATCAAAATGGAAACCAAAATAAATCAGTAGAAGCATCTTCCTTTGAAAATGATCTTAAGGCAACCGAAGTCCCGCTTCAAATGAAGTCAGATTCGAATCTCTCGAATACCAACTGAGTTAGATGTGCTTTTTATTCTTCTTCAGAAGCTGCTTCTGATGCTTGGCATTTGGTGAAAGTTGGAATCCATTTGCCAGCCTTCAAGGAAAATTGATCAAATTTCTTGGATGGGTACATAATAATTTCTTTGAATTTGGAGTTCCACCGTCCGATCAAACAATTTTTTGATTCTCTCCAGCTAAAGATCGAAGAAGTCACATTACTAGCTCGAAAAATGAAACTTTTTTCGGCGTCAGAATCAGACGATGTTCAAACAGCTCGGGGAAGTGTAAATAGGCTTCTTTTTGACGCACAAATCAAAATCTTCATCCATCGAGATCCAAATTAGATTTTGTACTGATTCGGAATCGAGCAGAGGAGGGCGATCAGCAAGCTGAAATTATGTATGGGAAGTTTCTTGATACTCAAATTCTAGGAAGCACTGAGCACTTCATCTGTTACTTATAATTATTCTTTACACAGTTCTAAATCTGCAAGATTTTTTACTTCTCCAATATTCTACTTAATTTGAAGGTTCAATTATAAGATCTTTTGAGCCGGGAAACATTTGTCAAATATATACGATGCATACATGTGTACGTTTTGAGAAAACGATACATGTATTGTCTGTTTTAGATAATTTGAATTAATTATTATCTGACACATCTTGAAGATATGCGAGCGTGAATAATATGCAAAACGATATATGTATTGTCCGTTTTAGATTTTTGAATCAATTATTATCTGACACATTTGGAAAAGAGTGACGAATAAAACCAACGTATCCGTCAAGATAAATTTGGACGGTTCTGGAATTGCGGACTCTAGCACTGGGATTCCATTTCTTGATCATATGTTGGATGTAAGTGATTTTCAAGTTTTTACTTTGTTAGAATTCTTCTCTTTTATATAATATACACATGTATATCACTGCCTTATCTCGCATAATCTCTCACGCGTTAAGTGTGATTAGTTAGCAATTCTCGATACATGTCAAAGCCAAAACCTTCATCGCTTGAGCTAAACCCCTACTTCTTCTTCTTCTTCAAAATTTGTATTATTTTTTTATAGCTCGCAAAGGAACTAAATTTTCTGATTAACTTGATGCAATTTTGTGTATACTTTCAGAAAACTAATTTGAAAACATCAAGTCGACAAACTGTGACCGAGGTTTCAAAGTTTAAAAAAACACAATTTTATGAACTTTCTTTTATAGATATTATGTTATATTGGTTTGCTTGTTCTTATCTGACACCCCTCTTTGCTTTTTGTAGCAACTGGCTTCACATGGGTTGTTTGATGTCCATGTTAAGGCAACAGGAGACATTCACATTGATGATCACCACACTAATGAAGATGTTGCTCTTGCCATTGGAACGGTACAATACACAGCAGAGAAATTCCATTCTCGTTGGTTGTGTTCTTTTTGACAGACCTTACCTCACATCTAAGAGCTCAAAGATGTGTCTGATTCTATCTTTTAGTTATATTTATTAATAGACATAATTGAGAAAACTTTTTAATCGTTGAGTGTTATATTGATGTGGAAATTATGATTTTGATATCATGGTTTTATGATTTTTGTCAAAATCGTTGTTGAAAAATCATGGTTGTATGATTTCTGTCATAACAATAGAAAGCATGTTGTCTGTCTACGTATTTGGGTACAATATCGATGATGTTGACAGGATAGATCATAATTTTTATCCTTTATCTTTGTACTTCCTTTTTTTGTAATATCATTACTATGACAATTATTTCTTGATTCTCGATTGACTATTGAAATTGGCTGTGATAAATTAATGCTTTTTTTCTTTGTTGATTCTCTTTTCTTTTTTTCATTTGGACCTAAGTCTGATTAATATTTTTTTCATTTCTCTTCGGCTTTGCTTCAGGCTCTTGGTGATAGAAAAGGAATTTATCGATTTGGAGACTTTTCAGCCCCTCTTGATGAAGCATTGTACACGTCTCACTGGTATTGAAAAGATCTTTCCTTTCATTTTAACTTTTAATAATTTGACATAGTGTATTATGCATTAAAGTAAATAGATCATGAGATGTCTTCAGGGTGAATTTGATTTTGTATAAGCAAATAATAGCCCAAAAAGAAGTTGAATTTTGGGTTACGCGTCAAAATATAACTTATTCCGAGTGAATTAAACACGTGAAGTTTGATAATTCACGTGAAGTTTGAGACAAAATGTCTAATTTCTATTAAGTTTTCACCTTTTTTGTTATTGAAAAACTTAGTGTCATTTGTACTTTATATCATGATTATTGTGTATTAACTTGGTCACAAGATGGCATCTTACTTGACATTTTGTTGATTCATCAGGATTTATCTGGACAACCGCATCTGGAGTTATGATCTCCAGATACCCACTGAGAGAGTTGGAACATATGATACTCAAGTAGTTCACTTCTATTCTTTCTATTCAATACATTTGGCTGATTCTATAACGTATACTATAATCTTTTCTACTAGTTTTTCTCGATCTGGAAAGAAATAACAATGTGAGAGAGAGAGAGAGAGAGTTTCTGTTTTTGTGAAGTCTTCCTAGGATGAAGACTCGAATTTATATTCTTGATTTGAAGCTGGCTGGAAGAAATTCTCATCATATAATCGAAGCGACCTTTAAGGCGTTTGCAAGAGGTCTTAGACAAGCAACGGAGTATGATCCCCGTCGGCTTGGAACTGTGCCAAGGTACATAATTCAGACTTTAATTTCAACGGTCCAAGATTCATATCTTTCGCTCATCTTCTTTCATTTATCCATTTAAACTCGATCTCTGCAGCTCAAAAGGCGTTCTTTCCCGGTCTTGACAACGGGAAGCTCTTCGCCAGACTCATGGCAGTTGGATGAGTTGTGTTTTTTAGGACCAAAAAATGCTTGTGAAGCTGTTTCAGATTAAGGATTGTTTGGTGAAGACTAATGGAATTGAGCATAAAATAAATTATTTTTTTATATAACAAATTCATATTTATACATCTATTTTGCATTACTTTAATAAATTCAGTATTATTTCGGTTTAATTTAATTTATTGAGGGTAAATTTTTTTTAAAAGGGGTATTATGGTAATTAGGCAATGTTCTTGATTAGCTTAAGGGACAGTGAGAACAGTATATAAACTCCCCGAGCTAGGGCTTAGTAGTTTCTCAAGTCTATTAAGAGCTCTTAGCTGCTCCCTTTGAGAGACAGAATCTAGAACTTTAGAGCGGAAGAAGAAGCGACGGTGATATCATGGTGAGTTTTAATTGTTTTACGCCTGTTTTACTCGTTTCAGTTTCGATCCTGTTTCGACGATCGTCTTTTTGATGATTTCGTTGCTCAATATGTTTTTGCGGCAGTCTCTGGTTGCGAACGAAGATTTTCAGCACATTCTTCGTGTTCTAAACACGAATGTTGATGGGAAGCAAAAGATAATGTTTGCTCTCACCTCCATCAAAGGTATAGGCCGCCGTTTGGCCAACATTGTCTGCAAGAAAGCCGATGTTGATATGAACAAAAGGTGTGTTTTCCTGTTGGTTTTTTTCTTTGGATGTTCAAACCGCATTTCTTGGCGTTTGTGTTTTATTTGAGTTTTGGATCAAGGATTGGTGTTGGATGATGCTCCGATTCTTAAAGATTTCTTTTTTGTAGATAAATAGGTTAACTTTTAATGAAGAAATTGGCACATTAGGTTGCTCCATCAGACTTCTGTTGTGGTGCTTTGAAGTCTTAGATTTTAGACTGTGATCTCGAGCTTTTATTTCTGAAATTAGTGAGATTTCTCTTGACATCTATTTTTTCATATTACCATGTAAATCCATCAAATGATTGTGGAATGATTTGATGTGCTGATGTATTTCTCCATACCCTTCATTTGATTCATCTGCTTTTATGGGGCATTTTACAGAGCTGGTGAGCTTTCTGCAGCAGAGCTTGAGAACTTGATGGTTATTGTGGCGAATCCTCGCCAGTTCAAGATACCAGATTGGTTTCTCAATAGGCAAAAGGATTACAAAGATGGCAAGTATTCCCAGGTTGTCTCCAATGCATTGGACATGAAACTTCGTGATGATCTTGAGCGATTAAAGAAGATTAGGTAGGTGTCCTGGCCTTATATTAAATAATATCAATTTTTATCAGTTTCTATTACTCGATATTTAAAGTTTGACAATGTATCCCGTACAAGATTTGATAGTCATATTTTCTGGTATTATAACAATGTTAGCTTGAGCATAATTGAACTTCTTTTGCAAGTTCGTCTCATCATTTTCATACTATTCATTTTTTGGATGTAATAGTATATATACTAGTTATGCATTGTAAGTTCCATAATTGATTATAGCGCTTTAATATATGATGACTTTATTTAATTTCAATGTCCAGAAACCACCGAGGTTTGAGACACTATTGGGGTCTTCGAGTGCGTGGACAACACACGAAGACCACAGGTCGCCGAGGAAAAACTGTTGGTGTCTCGAAAAAGCGTTGAAACTACTGCTCTATCTTTACTGGATCCCATGACTTTTCTATTGCTAGTTTTGTTGTCAATTACATTATCATCTTTGTTCTAGTTGAAATTTCATGAACTCCCATTGAAAATCTGTTTTACCTTTTATTTTGTGAACCTTGATGATTAAGTTATCCGTTCTGGGGGACTGCTATTTTGGTTTTCCAAAAGGGGTATATTGTTATAACCATTTGTCATGTTTGACCAATTTGTCTAGTTGAACGTTGTGTATTCCCTTTTTATAGTTTTCCAAGTTTATTTTTCATATCCGTGTGGTGGAAATATACTATGCTAGTTTATGCAGCTCAATGATCTGATGTTATAGCTTTTTCCTGCTACATCGACTGCAACAAGCCTCAGGTATTATGGCTTATTTTTAAGTTTCGTCGAACGAATGTTGTATTATTTGCAGATGAAATCTTAGGAATCATACTTGCATTTATTTTTTCAACCTGCCCATCGACTTGATTCCAATTTGGATGGACTAGGATTTCATTTATCTTTTCAACCCTTTCTTTGGTTAAAATTATCATATAATTTGATTATTGTACGCTCCGATCATCATCTGATCTTACCATATGCGCGTTTATTGATGTTACTGAAGTCCATTTCAGATGAAGAAGGTGGAAGAAGCCTTCTATCTAGCCATGCTACAAAAATGATCAGTAGAACTCAAGTCGTCTGGGTGGATTTAAGAGTGACTAGAAGATAACAGAAGGTAAGAAAATGCAAGTTTGACCAGTCTATTTGTTGCTATAGTCTGGAATCAATCACATGAAGCAGTTTTGGAAATCAAGAATTTTGTTATTATTCTTCCGGTAAGGTAGTCCAACAAGTCAAGAATGGAATCGGCCCGGTCGGGAGGAGAAAACAAAGGAGAATTCAAGGAGAGTTTGTCGAGAGAAGGAAAGGGTGTCGTCCGAGTTGGAGCGGTCGGTGCCGCCTTTGTTGTGGACGGAGAAGGTATGTTGGTGGAGTTCTTCAATGGAGAATAAGCATTTCTGTTAGGAGAATCAAAGAGGGGAGTTTTAGCATTCTAGAGAGAGAAAGATAGAGCAGAGATACACTGAAAAAACAAGAGAAAAAAGTAAACCAACGTCTGATCATCACCGAGTCCAATTCAACCTTAAATCTGGAACTCTAACATCAAATCATTAATAATTAATATCAGAAAAATGAAGAACAAGATGAGAGGTTTTTCAAGCTGCCAACAGCTGAAATAAGAAACTAGCCATGATGAAGCTAGAGAACTTCAAAATCCAATTCATCGCTGGCCCGATAACAATTTTTCAGGAAGAACATGACTTGAATTTACTGTACACTTACCAATCGACCACCCATACCTCCTCCGAAGCTTCTACTTTCATCTCCCCAAACGTCGCCGTCGCCGGGATTCTCCATCTCTTCCGCCTTGGGAACCGTCACAATAAGCTCTCCGTCGGCAAAGACAGCGCTCGCAAGCTCGGGTCTCGTCCTCTCCGGCAGCCGAAACCTCCACATGTCGAGTTCGAGTTCATCCAACGTCAATTCCAGCGATCCACTATCTCTAACCACGATCTTCATTACCCCTGGATAAATTTCAATGGCATGGGCCCTCACTTCATCGCTCATTTCATCTGTTTCCGCAGCGAATCGGAAGCAATCTGGACCTTCTTCGACTGATACGTCGGCATCGGACCGGAAAGGCAGCTCCAAAACGCGGCTAAACACATGAGGAAGCCTTTTGAGTTTCTTCTGAGCTAGACCCACTAGAGTTCGAGCTTCGAATAATGGATTTCTACGATTAGGGTTGAAATGAATGATGATATTATCCGCAGTAGGCACAGGATGAACCTTCATAGCAAGAGCTTGAATGGCTGCCTCGAGTTTAGTGGCGGAAACAAGAGAGACCCTAGTGCAAAAACTAGATCAAGAAGCTGAAATCGGGAGAAAAATAGAGATTCATAAAGAGAATTGAATTGTGGGTTGGAATCAAACTCTAGAAAAAAGGAAAATGGCAACAATTCGCCATTAGTGGTGTCTGATAAAATGGAGAAAAAGGTGAAATTCTTTGACTTTTGGAAGATTGGAAAATGGTTTTGGAAGAAAGACAGGATGATAAACAGAGGTTGCAGTGAAATCTCCTTTTCTCAGACAAAGCAGGGTGGCTTTGCAACGATGGAATCGCCAAACATATAAAAACACACAATAAAATATTTTATTTATATATTTATTAAACTTTTCCTTTTATTTATTAATCTCTCCCTAGAGTTCTAGATCATACAATTATTTAAATAAAAATGCTAATATTATTATTTTTATCTATATTTACTATATTTATTGCACTAATTATAATAATAGATTATGCCATCTAAAATTTACAAGTAACATAATATTATAATTTAGTCTTAAGAAGTTTTAAAATCGTTTGGATGCAAAGTAGAAGCATGGATACATATGTGCGTGTTTATGTCAACAAAAAATAATTTGAAAGAGTATTAATTATGGGTCGACAAAACCAAACCGACTGATGAAACCAATTGATTTGGTTTGGGTCAGTTTGTATTTTTAAATAATTAATTTTTAATTAATTTTTGTTTTGATTTAGGAAACTTGGAATATGAACAAATTATTGAATATTGAATAAAAAGTAAAAAAATATTAATTAAACAATTTTTTCATTTACTAAATATTATATAAAATGATTTAAAAAATAAAAATAGACCGGAACAAAATAAAAAATCAATATATTCGGTTTACATCGTCTCTAAACCCAACCCCAATCAAATTGTGCTCAACCACCTTAATCTTACCTAAAGTTTATATGCACATAACATGTATTGAAATAGCATGTAGTGTGTTTTGAGAAATTGACGCATAAAAATGTCCGTCGAAAAACAAAATATTATGCATCTCTCTACACGATACTCACTAATATATAATTATCCTCGTGTTTTAATTATTTATAATTCATCTAAATTATGAATAATTAAATTTAAAATATAAATTTAGCACCATGAAACAACTAAAAGTTAGAACATTTGGGGTAGATCTCGACTGAAAGTAAGCAGAAAATGATCGATCTATGACACATAGAGGGATCGGCTCTTTCATTTGGAGTTATACAAATTAGAGTGAGTACCTTATACAAATTTAAAGCTATGCATTATAATAATAAATGACATATTATTTATTTAAAATCATGGCATTTAATTGCTCCATGTGCGACGTGCCATCCAATAAGTATTATTGTATTTCCTAAAAAATAAAAAATAAAAATATTAAATTTATAAATATGTGGCTAAACTTGAGAGAGTAATATATTTTTATTATATCTATTGAATTATTATTAATATATTTAAAATGCATTTATTGTACCGAAATATATAAGTATTTACAACCGATATAAAAAGAGTTTCTTTTAGCAACTATCGATTGAGAAAATTGAAGAAGAAAAAATGTCAAATTCAAGATTTTAATAGTTAAGAACAAAAGAAATTGAGAAAAATTGCTATTTAATCGTATATTTATTATTAGAAATAATATTTAATGCCCGTGCGGTTCACCTCAGTGGTCGAGAGATGGCAAATCTGGTAACAAGTATCTGAGTTCGAATCTTGCGTTGCCCTAGTGTGAGAGTTGTTACCCCCAATGTTGAGGTAGCTCCCTGGGACATCAGGAAGAAGGTCTCTCATCCCTAGACTACTGAGTCATTGTAACTTACCTCCTCACAATCTGTCGAGCCGGGGTGTGGGGGTCCTCGAGGCGGTGGATTTCGCCTTTTGGTAACAAGAAATAATATTTAATTCTGCACTCTAATATTAGGCCTTTCAATGATTCCTTTAATAATTAAATTAAATTAAGGCAGAGAAAAAACGTAAAATGCAATTTATTTTAAATATATTATTTTATTTATATCGTTAAAACGGGTAGAGAAATTATATTAAATATGTTTCATACACAAAAGATAATAGTTTTTTAATTTTATTCCAAGCTTCAAAGTCGACATACCCTCTCAATAGAGAGGAAAAGGCGACTCGTCGCCGACATGAGAACAGGTAGCAGATCTAGCGAACTTCTTCGAAGAAGACAGAGGGGAAGAAGACGACACGTCGCTGTATCTTCTTCTCAAAATCTGCCTCATTCCTTCGGCCACGCGGACGGCGGGGTTCGACTTGAATTTCCGGCAGAACGACATGTGGGCTTTCACTGCTTCTTCAACCTCCGACGACGGCGGTTTCTGGGCTCTGCAAACTTCGTCGCCGACAGCGGCGGAGCAGAGGCCGCAGAGCCATTTTCCGTTGAACTTAGCTTTGATTTCCGAGATGTAATCTTGGGTGCAGTCCTCTTTCAGCCCACAGCACTCGCATTTGACGACCTCGATCTCCATTTCTTTTACTGGGTTTTGCAGATGGAAGGACAAGTTTTGGGGTTTTTTCGGTGGATTTGCTTGAAATGATTTCTTATATATACGAGAATTTCTGTGGCTAGAGACAGAAAGAGAGGAGAGAGAGAGAGGATCAGATTGAGAAATCAGCAATAATTTGCTGCATGTTCTCCGATGGAAAAATGAAGCAGAGAGGTGACGGGGGTGGACTTAAAAAAGGCCGGCCTTTTCCCACCCTTTGACAAGCCAAATTGCTGTCCTCGTTAATATTAATAATTTGAAACAAAAAAATAAATTCAAAATTATTTTTTTGGGGGAAAAATTCCAACCAAACTCACCTAATTTAATTATATTATTTATTAATTGATAAAAATCGGTTCCTCTATTTCAATCTTTATTGACTCCAATAATTCACCCAACCAAAAATTACTCGATTTAGCATGTCTTAAACTCACTAACGAACCACAATTATTAGATCAGAATACGAGATTCATTCGTACACGGGCATGACTATCGATTTTTGAACATCTTATGGTAATACCAAAAAAATTAACTTTTTATATCAACCCGACCATAATAAGCGACGTACGAAATTAGATATGCCCATTTCCATACACTAATAGAAAAGTCTATAAAAAACGTTGTTATAGCCGAGCTTGTTTGCTCGAAAGTTAAAGTCTTTTTTCTCCGCAAGCAACAAAAACTATACATATTATGGGAATTTCGCCGATAGAATAATATATGTTTTGAGTCGATATTTCTATAAAATTACATGGAGGTCTTATCTCCCGATAAATTATTCTAATGAGTTACGTGAATGATCGTACGACTCTTAGAGCATTAGTTCCGTCCGGTCTCGGATGACATGGGTTACTTCAAATTCAACTAAAATGCATCCCCCATGATTAATTATTGACCAACAATAACCCAAATGATTAAAAATGCTCTTAATCATTTACAATATTCACGTAAAAATGAAGCTATATAACGTGACATTTATACTAAGTTAAAAAAAATTCGAAGTCATGGGAAGTTGAATGTGTCAATTAACGTTATTACCGTGTAAAATATTAGAACATCCCGACAAAAAAGTAGCTCTAACACTCGACCTTTACGATTAATGGTCATGTGCTATTAATTTGATGATTGATATTACTAGTCGAGCAATATACCTCGAGAATGAAATAATTTATGGGTGATGTTACGTTGATTTTTTTTTCTTACGGTCTAATAAGTATCACACACTTGTTAATCAAAGTAACTAGTGGCTTGTATTAAATATCTGTAATTTATCATGTTAATTGCACAATTAATGCATGTCGAGTTAAGAGGGTAATCGCAATATTACTCGTAATATGCTATTATCGTGTTAATTTTAAACATAGATACAATGAAAATGAACAAAAAAAGTCATAGTTGGTGGGGGATACGATGTCGTACATGAATTGCCAAATTAAATTAATTAGTGACTAAAATATAACAAGGCCCCATAGCAAGATCTTCCTTGTCTTCTAAATGTCCTACCACTTAATTTCTTTCTCAATTTGTTGTCACAAATTATCGCGCTAAATTGCGATGTCGGTATTGTTTTAAAAATGCGTGATATACGAATCTTGACCCACATATCGATCGAGCATTGTCTCAGACATACAAGAAAACATATGCAAGTTTAGAATTGGTTATGTAATTCGTCACGGAATTCGTCACATCAATTCATCTCGATCTCTGCCCATTAATGTCTAATGAAAGGTCCAACTCTTTACCATCGAATTTCCAGGAGTAGTCGTTCAAAGTTATGACGAATTGTTTGTGGGATTCAACGGTGGACACGTTTCGACATTGAGCTGAATCAAACCAAACTACAAGCTTTTGAGTCTTAAATTTTGAGTTAAGAACTAGAACCGAAGCCGCAACGATTATGACCTGAATAAAAAGAAACAACGACGCATAACTTACTTTTGAAAGTTTTTTCACTTAAAAAACAAATAGCAAGTCACATAAAGGTACCAATCAGACTAAAGACAATCAAACTTTCAGTTGCAGCTCAAACCACAATTATTGTGACAACTCTCTTTGTGAAAACAAAACGACTCAACATTCTGTTGTTAATTATGAAAATTCAACTCATACTAGTGGAAATGCATAATTACACATCATTTAACAGAATAAAATTTATAATAAGTAGAGCTTTTCTATCAATCTAGCATAATGCATCACAAAACTAAATCTATATAGATTTTAATTAACATAATAATATTATACTGAGAAAACTGAAAAACATTACAAATTAAGGCCTAGTTTTTTTCTCCAAATCGAGGCAACCATATCAAATATTCATGAACTACAAAATCTTTGTCTTACACAACAAACCTCAATCATCAATAAACCAAAACTACTATCTCATCCAGGTAACTCCGGACAAGTACGCAATTACACTAGACATAATCATTGAATTATTGATTACAACCTAATTAAAGCAAGAATCAAACGAGATCATTTCAACCTCCCCCACACAGAAACTAGACTGCAGACTAGATAGACCCGGAATTTGTTCATGCATCATCATCTGTTTATCTGTTCCAACATCACAATGCAAGATCAATCAATCAATCAAGAAGCGAATTTCATCCCTGTAATTTCAAGTATCCACAAACTTGAAGAGATAGAAAACGCAACCTTATTGTCAGAAGAAAATGGAATCAAGACGGCGAGATGAACCTGCAATCAATGAGAAAAGGGCGGAGGCGAAAACCTAAAACTCACTTTTTCGTCTGAAAACGCCATTGATTCCGGCGAGTAGCTCAGTTCATCACGGAAAAGCATGCGAGTTCGTCTTGAGAATCTAAATTCCAGCGCCTTCAATCCACCGTGAAAATACGAAAGCTAGACTTACGAACAGTAAGGTTGAATAAAGGGTAATTTCGTAAATTAACTTAGACTTTTCCCGCCATCAATCCTCGAATAAATAACTAACTTGTCAGATCCTCGACTCCTCGCTATTAACAATGGCTTCGGCGATTGAACACCATTTCTCCGTTCGTCTCCAGCTATGGCTTTCGATAATCTCATTACTCTTCTTTCCGGCACATCTCCTTTCTGTGGAGGATCAGCCGCATCCTCCGTCGTCGGTGCCTAGTTGCAGCGATGAGCTGGTTTTGATCTCTCGGTGCTTGCCGTTTGTCTCTGAACCTCCCAACAATCTGACAGATACCGTTCCTTCCAAGTGCTGCGACGCCTACTCTGGCGACGGTGTTTGCCTCTGTTATCTTCTTCGGGAGCCTCAGATCCTCGGTTTCCCGCTGAATGGTGCTAAGCTTTTGTCTCTGTCTTCCTCTTCCGTTTGTCCGATTGATAGATCAACTTCGGCCGCTAACAATTCTCTGGAGTCTCGTTGCGTAGGTTACATTTGAAATTTATGTCAAATTTGGCTCTATTTCTTTGAATTTTAAACCTACTTTAACTCTCTTGGCGATTGGCTGGATTAAAAGAATTATCATATTCCTATTACAAAACACACAAACACTCTCCCTCTCTCGTCAATTTTCTTTTTAGGCCGAGGAAGCTATGAACTTGTCTGACTGATTGATGGAAATGGAAATGCCGATGCATTTCGTTTTTTTTATTAGCTTTAAGAGAATAAAGGAAGCTGGATTTTACTTAATTTGAAGTTATTGTTGATGTATCAGGCAACTCAAAATTACCTCCTCTGCGCAGCACAAATTTCCCTGGCAATAAACAGTCTGTAGATCAAGGTAAGCAAGCCGGAATCATCTCCTAATTTTATTGCAAATATTTAATTTCATCGCCTTCCACGATTTTCAATTTTCTTTCGATCTGAAGTCATATCTGCGATTTCCTGACTAAGCAGATTATGAACAAAAGGCACACTTACGAATTCTAGTCCTGTTTTAAATTACAGAGTTCTGCAAATATTTTAGAATCGGAAGTATCTGTTTCGTTCTCTACTGTCAATCTAAACTTATATTGCATTCCAAATTGAGTAATTGTTCAGTTAGAAAAAAAAAATTGACCGAGCAACTGAACTTTGTACGAATATTTCTTTTCTTACATAAGAATAATGCTTTAGCTTAAAGTCCATTGATTGCGGATTTTTCTACCTTCTCTAGTTGTAGATCCTGAGAAATCATCTCCAGCTACGAGTCCAGCAGCAACTTCAACCTCAGGGTTGAGTCATCAAACATATGACCACCATCTTCCAAAGGAGAAAAAGATAAGAGCCACTTCTTTTATTATATTATTCTTTCTGCTTATTTCCATGCATCGATATAGGCTAAGCAACCCTAGGCACAAATGAATCCCCTGATATTCTTGTTCTTTTTTCCTCAGAGCTCTACCCTTAACCATTTCTGCTAATTAAAGTAGAAGCGACGTTGGGAAAAATGTTTGTTTTAATTTTAATTTTCTGCTTTACATAGCTAGAAGAATAAACCAAAATTATTGAGAACTCCTTGCAAACAGAGATCAATTTGTAGAGCTAGATAGTATCAAGAAAACAAAGCCTAATATCCAGAAATGTGTTCATAAATCATGTCCGTAAAAATACCATCAAGCATTTGGAAGTAAATCATTGAGAAAGAAATGCCTTTTTAAAAATTAATTCAAAGTGCGAATAAAGTAAAGTGGTGTATAATCTTATGTATTCAAATAAACTCCTAACACAATCTTTTAGGACATATGAATAATCTTTCAGAACTGATGCATCTCAGACTGAGGGGGAACTGGCATCCTTGATTGCTTCGGGCCAAGCAAACTCCCTTGCCCCATCCTTGTCGACAATCTTGATCACAAAGTTTGGTGGGGCTGCAACAAGTCTAGATCTAAATTCTAATCTCCACGATACACTTATCGAACAAGTCAATAGCCTCTTTTACTGACATGTTGCTATTGTGGTGTCTGTCCATCATTCGCTAGGGAAAAGTAGGATCCGTAGCTAACCTTTGAGTAGGGAAGGTTAAATCTGAACCGGAACCTTAAACTGAATCGGAACTGTCGATTTTAATCTAGTCTTGATTCTAATTTTTAAAAAGCGTTATTGATGGGCCGGTGCTGGTTTTTATGAGAAAAAACCGTGAAACTGGAACTGAGTCAAAAAAGTTTAAAAATCGAATAAAATCCGACCAAAAACTCTAATAAAACCTGACCAATTACTTAAAACTCAACCCAAATATAATAAAATTTATATTTTTTGTTATATTTTAATTTTTTTAAATATAAAATAAAATCGGGTTAAAACTAGAATGAAACCGGAACATTTTCCAGTGCCGGTTCTAAAAATTTAAAACTATGAGTTTCGATTCCAGTTCTATTTTTAAATAAAATCAGCCGGGCCGGGCCCGTGGCTACCCCTACCTTTGAGTAAGCTTGATTTTAGTGGACTGGACCAGACTGAGTGGCCCGTCTTGGTCCAGCAAAGAGCTAAGTATCACCAAAAGTCCAATTTTTGAATAATTGAATAAACATGCATTTAAAACGCTGCACCCAACACCTGAGTTTTATGTTCTCTCAGGCGTGTTTACATACACACTTATGAGAGATCAGCGTACACTAGCTGACACGATGGCTCAACCAACACCTGGAGCATTTCAGTTCCATTCCCAATCCAGCCTAAGTATTATTAGAGTCACTGATCGGTGGTGTTTGGGAACTCGGAACTTCTTGTCGTTGTATTGGAATCTGATTTGCCCCGCACCTGTTCAGGATATCCCACCACTCGAATAGTTGAATTCAATTTTCCTCCTTTTGAGCCCTCGTGTGCTATGCTACACTAGACACCCAACTCCCAAGTGAACAACACTAAATAACTCGAATCGCCTAAATTCTATAATTCTAATGTATGAAACCCTAATATCCAAATAAAAAAATAAGACATTAATAAATACATACTTGAATTTAACAATAATTTTATGAAAATGCATCTGTAAAAACGATGAAAACTGAAGTGATTAGGCAACATGAATCGTAACTCTAGAGCTCAATCTTAAGTGGGTAATTATTATTCCCCTCACTTCA
Source organism: Begonia fuchsioides (assembly GCA_003255005.1). Classification (NCBI taxonomy): domain Eukaryota; kingdom Viridiplantae; phylum Streptophyta; class Magnoliopsida; order Cucurbitales; family Begoniaceae; genus Begonia; species Begonia fuchsioides. The sequence goes on along the minus strand of QAOC01037617.1, from coordinate 154,675 downwards.
TATTACACAATATTCCTTTAAACATAGATCATGCCGTAAGATGTTAAACTTGAGAATATATCTAGCATTACTCTCATAAACAAATTACGTGCTCTAGCTCTACGCTAAAAGATGAGAAATCAATATGTAAAATTAAAAGATTAACATAACCTTATCTCTTGGAAGAATATGATATTATTTGATTTCCTCCCACAGAAAGAATTCTTATATAAATGGAGAAATAAAGTAAATACTAGAAATCAAATGATTGAAATTGAATGGTCCCCCGCCCCAAAAAAAAACCATGTATTGAACATAATAATCATTAAAGAGAGTATCAAAGGACGAACCCAAATCCAAATCTTCTTGAACTTCATAATACTTTAATTTATTAATTATCTTTTGTATTATATGCGGTGTCTTCTGTAGTGTCATCTAGTGGTCCAATAGTTGATGATAGATTGTGACAACTTGACTTCATTTTCAAACTATATATTATAGTTGTCTCACAATATTTCCTGGTTGACCCACTCGTCCGTCTTAAAGTACATTGTTTTTTCCTTCTCAGCTGTACGGAGAGTTTTGGGTACAATTTTATCGAATTTTATACAAATCTACGTGCATTCAAAGAACACTATACAGAGAAAATCAAAGGAATAGACCTCGATCGATGAAAATAAAAACACAAACAGCTCGATATCATCTGACGACCAATAGTTAAAGGATAGTTTCAAAATCATTGAGAAATGTCAAATCGATAGCGAGTCAATTCGGGATATTTTTTAGGGTTATTATGGTCAAACATGGAGGTAAGATAGAGGAAGATTCCATGATTTTCTATGGAACACTAAGAGAATTCAATTATCACATTTTTGAATTCGCATCACATGGTGCTCCATTATACTCCACTTATGTCACAAACTTAAGATAACACCGTATCTTTCTTCTCTTTTTCAAATATTCTATAAAAAAAATTATTTTTGTCTTGTTGGGAAAATGTCAAGTCATGGAGCGTTGAATTCATTTGGTTCGGTATGAAATTGAGCACAGTCGATCATACTCTGTTATTCATGCTTTTCATATACTATTTTGATTTTAGTTTTTGGTCAAAATGATTGTTATGGTCGTTGATTTCAAATAATTATAATAAAATGGGAATTTTATGAATTAAAAACGAGAAACACGTTCAAAATCTACTAGGTTATGAATGAAAATATGCGTATATTTTACGTAATATGATATTACATTGAATAAAATATGATGCAACATTCATGTAGATGAGGCCAAGAAAAATCCCATTAAAAATTGATGAGACAAACACTTGCTAGCTCCAAACTTGCCTTTTACATCATCATTTGGTCATAAACATTATTTGTGGGGCCCTTCTATTCTCTCTTGCTTATGATTTTGAAATTAGTTTCATTTTTCTCAAAATTCAGAAAATAAATAAATAATAATGATATTTCAAAACTTTCTTTTGGTGAACTAAAACTTTTAATTATCAATATTATCCAACAATTTAATTCCAATTATTTATTTTAGAAATACAATTTATTGTAAGAACCTACCATATAGAAATTCTTCGTGATTTGCTCGTTTTTAATATTGATAGTCACTAGAATTCACATAAAGACTCGATTTATAGTTTTATAATCAAATTTCAAACAACCTCCACAAAATTATGTTTTAGTTTTCCCATTTTGACTGCGATATCAAGTCAAATAGTCGACCTATATTATTATTTGTAAATAAATGAAAAAAGTAATTTTAATAAATATTTGACGGAATGATTTTATTTTATTTTTTGGGTTCTCATTTAAACAATCTGCAAATAGTCAAATACACAGCGATTTCATAAAAAAAAATCACTTGATTATTAGCTTAATGTTGGCTTTCAGTATAGATCGAAACTATCACGGTTAGAATAATTATGAAAAACTATACGAGAAATGTCACGACATAAACTCGATACCTTTAGACTGTGGGTTAACCCTACAAACATAAAGTAGGAAATGAAAATGTAAAAAAAAAAAAGAAAAAAAAGAAAAGAGAAATACAGACTTGCCAAGAACAAAATGCAGACCAAGATGCATATGCTTTATCTTTATGGACCTTCTTTAAACTGCCTTTTACTTTATCTTTTTTCAAATCCTAAACCATGTTCAAAATCATGTCATCAATGGCAACTATTGTGTCAAAACTCGGAAAATACGACGGATTTAAGAAGATGGTAAAGTAGATCTCCTGCTAAACTTTGGCGGGTCTTTTTTTTTTTTACAGAAATGGAGGATTTATTCATCATTGTTGAGAGGGCCTACCCTTATGAAATTTCTGAGAAATTGTTTCGAAACTCGATCATGTTTTTGGAACTTTCTGTTTTGATTGTGAGTTAATTTGGATCAATTTAAGATGATTTCATCTTCTGGGTTATGATGATGGAGCTAAATGTGAGTGATCGAGTTTAATCATGTTCATAATCTAGTATGTTTTGCTTTAATTTATGGGACACTGGAGATTTTTTCATCTATTTAATGCCCACTTTTTACTGTTTGAATTTGATGTTTTTGCTGGCGTTGTTGCAGAGAACGAGGCCATTTGTATCGAAGAGAGAGAGGGAGGGGCAGCTTGATAAGCTTTTTCTTTCTCCACTTTCTCTCTCTATGCCTGCTACATTTTCTTCTTTTTCTTTGGGGCTTACCGCTTACCCACGGGCCACGATTTCTGAGTGCTCTCTCTCTACGTGGTTGTCATTTGTAATTTACTGGGTTTTGCTTCTTTATTCATGCTCGTAGAATGAAATGGTAGAAGATTGTCTTTTTTTCTGTCGATTGATCCTGGGTTTTGGGGGTAAATTGGAGAGGACGAGAAATCTCCAAGAAACTGCTTGGTTTAAGTAAGCTTCAGAAATGCAGTAATGGCGGCTGGTTTCGCCAATTTCTGAGGTTTTTCTTCTGTTTTTAAGAGAGATCCTCAAACCCAGAAATAGAGAAAGCAAAACAATGAAAGATGGTTATACCCAAAAAAGCAAGGTTTCTTCGTTTTCTCTTGTTCTCGAAAATGGTTTTTCTTCAGAAAAAAATGGGATGTTTTATTTTCATTTTTCATTTATTGTAGAATTACGATATGATTTCTGTGTTTTTTCTGTTTATGAAGCTCTCGTGGTCCAAGAAAATGGTCAGAAAATTGTTCAGCAACAAGTGTAAAAGTGAGGACTTCGATTTTCTCCCTGAAAATGCTGTCTATCGAGGTTCGTTTTTCTCATTCGCTCTCCATTTCCACATTTCTTCTGCAATTACCCGCATTCTGCATGATTTATGAATAATTCTAAAGTTCATAAAACTTTTATGGGTCGAGAAGATCAAATTCTATTGTTATGAACTGATATGTTTGTTTGTGTAAGCTTTATGATTCTAGATGTTTATTGATTAGGAGTATCTACTTCAGAATGTAAAGTTGAATACAGAACTAGCTTCCCAGAGAGAGAGCCATCGACAATCAAGAAGAGTAAAACTGGTTTGTTTCCATTCGTATATTCGAGCTTCTTCTTCGAATAATCTTCTTCGTGTAATATTTCTCTACTAACACACACTAACTGTTGCAGAGAACTTTGGGAGAAAACTAGAGGAGGTCAGGCGGAGGAGAATGAATCTCGATCATCCTCGTGTTATAGACGTGCACAACTATAGGTAGGTTTACACCTTTTTCTCACTTGATGCGAAATATGTTAGCAATTCGATACAACATCAATTGATATGAAATTATTATTTTGTTATAAAAACAATGGACCAGCATTTTTACTGCGACGTGGAATGTGGCTGGAAAATCTCCTAACGATCTTAATCTCGACGATTTGCTTCACTCCGCACCTCCTGCAGATATTTATGTTCTTGGGTACGATTTGATATTTTATGTTTCCAACTTCTATTTCATTTTTTTTTCTTCAAATTTGATTCATTTCAGCTGTTTCATCCAGATTTCAAGAGATTGTTCCTTTAAATGCTGGTAACATTCTAGGAACTGAAAACAATGGCCCCGCCAAGAAATGGCTGGCTCTGATTCGAAAGACTCTAAATAATCTTCCGGGATCAAGTGGTGCGAGTTCTTGCTATACACCATCGCCAATCCCAAAGCCGATCATTGAGTTAAATGCCGATTTCGAAAGATCATCGAGACAAAAATCTTCTTTTTTCCAACGTCGATCTTTTCAAGCGACAAAAAGTTGGAGATTTGATAGTGAGTCATCAACCTCTACGCCCCAGCTCGATCGAAGATTAAGCGTTTGTGACCGTATGATCTTTGGTCATCGACAAAGTGACTTCGATCCGAGGTTGGGTCGAAGGCCGAGCGATTATAGTAGAGCGAGTGATTTTTCTCGACCTAGCGATTATTCTCGATGGGGTTCATCAGACGATGATTACGGATTGGGAGAATCACCATCTCCGAGCACTCTTTCGTTTTCTCCAATTTCACTGGCTTTGAATGAAGATGGATATCGCTTGCAAGGCCATTCGAGATATTGCTTAGTAGCAAGTAAGCAAATGGTTGGAGTTTTTCTCACAATATGGGTGAGGAGTGACTTGAAGGAGCAAATTCGAAACATGAAAATATCATGTGTTGGACGAGGATTAATGGGTTATCTCGGAAATAAGGTGTTGTTTCGTTTAATTTCTTCCATTTTACGACTATTTCAAGTTATTGTCACGATGGAAATGACAATTGTGTTGTTTATTGTGCAGGGATCCATTTCTGTTAGCATGTTTTTTCATCAAACTAGCTTTTGCTTCATTTGCAGTCATTTAACGTCAGGACAGAAGGAAGGCGACGAAGTCAGAAGGAATCTAGATGTCATGGAGATTCTAAAAAAGACGAGGTTTCCGAGAGTTCATGGCCCGGTCGATGAGAGATCTCCGGAAACAATTCTTGAGCATGAGTTAGAATCTTTTGCTAATTATCTATCATATAGCTATTACTATTTATTTCTCCCTCTCTTGGCATAATTTTTTGGATTTTGTTTTCTTTTCTCGAAAGTTCTGTCTTCTGGGTCAATGAGATATCAATAGAAGTGAAACAAGACTCCAAGTATTCTATATGCAAATTTATATAGATAAAGCAACTTGATCCTTTCTAACCATGGTAAATTTTACCCTCCAGTCGGATAATTTGGCTCGGAGATTTAAATTATCGAATTGCTTTATCTTACCCCACGGCAAAGGCGCTGGTTGAGATGCAGAATTGGAGGGCATTACTTGGGAATGATCAGGTTTCTGCATAGCCCTGGCCTCATGACTAATCAATTGAGGTGCTAATTGATTATTTGTTATTTGCAGCTGCGGATAGAGCAAAAATATGGTCGTGTTTTCGTAGGGTGGAGGGAAGGGAAAATTTATTTCCCACCCACATACAAGTACTCGACTAATTCAGACCAGTATTCTGGGGATGGCTTGTATCCTAAAGAAAAGCGAAGAACTCCTGCTTGGTATGATTGTGTTTTCTGTTCATTTGAAAACCGATTAGAATTGTTAAAATATCGATCAAATGCTTCGAAAACCATTCATATCGTGATTAAATTGTTAGACTTGTTAAGAGTTCGGGAAAAACCGCTCATATGATTCAAAAACAGCTAATATCATGATCGAATTGTTGTTTTTTTTATTTCTATTTTGTTAAGGTGTGATCGAATTTTGTGGCATGGAGAAGGGCTTCATCAATTATCGTACTTTCGGGGAGAGTCTAGATTTTCGGATCACCGACCGGTGTGTGGTGTATTTTGGGCGGAGGTTGAGTCGGAGCATGACCGATTGAAGAAAAGTGCGTGTTTTTCTGGCTCGAAAATTGCAGCGGAGGAGCTTCTCCCATATTCACATGCATACACAGAGCTTAACTTTTTCTAAATAGTACAGGTGAGATTTTTTCTCTCTTTCAAAATGAAAATTTGACTATGTTTTCAGGAGATGTTTCCAAAAACTGTTTCTAAAAACTACTTACGAAAACACTTATAGATCAATAGTTTCTAAAGCTCTCTTTTTTTATGACTGAATTCTAAGGAGGGTCTTATTCAGGAGGGAATGAATCTCTTTGAAGACACGCAGGGGATGATGATAGAGACCTTTCATGCTCACAACTCGAAAAGTTTGGCCCCCAATTTTCTCTCTTTTTGCTCCCAAGGGTAAAACTATAGTTCTCCATCCTATTTTAAAAAACGGTCCTTAAAAGAACTGTTTCGATTAACACGAGTTGTAAATCCGCTTCATTTTGTTCTATTTCTTTTGTTTTTGTCGATCTAGTCATTTTTACAAAATAAGATGTGGATTCCAGGTTTAATAAATAATATTCGGAAACTTGTTCGTTCCGATTCTGCAGGAAAATTTAGAAGTAACTGGCGCAGGCATCGGGGCTTGTCAAGGCGAAGAATTTACATTGTAAGTGAAAAAGAATAGATTCTAATAGCAAATAGGTTGTTCTTTCGCTTCTTCCTTGTTGGTAGAGAATGTACAATATTTTAAAAGTAGAAAAATGAAGGATGCAGGCTTTTCTTTGCTGAAAAAGTTATCTTTTTAGCTTTGGAGTGTTTCTGTTGCCATTACTTTTTACTGCACTCACATACAAACCAGCCAAATTTGGAAAAATAACCTTTACATCATTCTCCTTTGCCTAAACTCTAACCCGTACTGAGTGATCAACGAACAACCAAGTGATTTAGGACAATTTGACAGGTATTTCACAGCTAGGAGTGGGCATTGTTAGGTTCATTAACAAAACAATGGTTCTTCGAGTTAGAACCAAAAACCCGAGAATAGTGTAGACTCCTAGTAGTAAATCAAATCACTTGTTTCACAAATTCAGCAGCTGTATTTGTGTGCATTATAAAATAACTTAACTTATGATAAAGATTGAGGAAAACAAGCAAGGGGAGCAATATATGGTAATGTTTCAACAAGTGAATTGGAACTCCTACCGACTCGCATAACAGTAGCAAAGCAGCACAATCAAACACACAAAACCGAAACAGCAACCGTTGGAACAGGCTTTACAATGGAAATTTATAAGTCGATTTAGATAAAAATGTATTCATCGTCAAAATCACTGACTAATGGTTTCTCTTAGAAACAAAAAGAAAGAGGAACTCTAGCTGGCTGCATTGAAACTGAGAAATATGTCTTGTTCGGAGAAAAAAGGGAGAAGTTTAACAAATGACTCACTTTCAAGCTCCGACAATCTCAGCTGGGGCTTCTGCCATTGTTTCATCAGCGGGCCTCTCCAGCTTCACACCGACATCTTCCGAGTAATCACCATGAACCTTAACACAAACATAGTTTGCAGAAGATAAAATAAGAACAATATTTTCATCAATAAATCATATATATTTTCATCTCAGAAAAATTAAAAAGAAAAAGGAAGGCCAATAAACAATTGCATGGATTGATTTCACATTAATCTGATTCAATGCCCAATGTTTAAATTATTTATAATTTGAGCCAATTCGAGCAATCAAATGACCAGCTAAATACAGAGGATCTATTTGTTAATCATATGGCATGCAAAATCAAATTATTAACAACTATTGAATTGAGTCGAAGCCAAGATCCAGCACATAGGATGCAAAAAATACAAAAACTGTAATTGCAAATGTAGAAATCATATGAAAATTATAGAAACTTATGAAATAAATACACACCTCCATCAATTTACCCAAATCAAACTTTGGAGCTTTCAGGATTTTAACTTTCCTGATAAACACATTCTGTAATGGGTAGATGCTTGAAGTTGCCTTCTCAATCTCCTTACCAATTGATTCAGGGATAAACTTTCGAACCAATTCCTTCAGATCACAAGATGTTGCCTGGTTTACCATGATCTCTCTCATCTTGCGGCGAATCTAAAACCACAAAAAGAGATTTATCCCAAATATAATTGTTTTACGACTATTTCTGATCCATTCAGCAGCTGAAAAATACATAGAAGGAAAATTGCAGGCACACTACAAATAGCTTAATTATGATTTCATTACATCATTACCTGTCTGATTTGACTGGATTGCGCATAACATGTCCTCTTAACCTGATTCGGACGTCGCTTGGTAAATCCAATGCAAAACATTCGGAGAGTATAATTATCTGTGGTCTTCACATCAACATGGGCTTCTATCAAGGTTTGCCACTTTCGTACCAGTGACCTTAACTTGTCAGTAGTGAAGTTCATCCCCTAGAGAAGGATGGGGATTCATTCAATTACAATTCCCCAAAACATGCTTCAAACAAAATTTCAATCAAACAACACTGTTATATACCCAAAAGTTTGTCAAAACATTTCTCCCCTGAACATCTTCAGCTCTCAGTCTGATCTTTCTGTAGGCATGTTCTTCATCATCTTGAAGATCAGCCAATGACACCTCAAAAACTCTATGCTTGAGTCCTTCAGATGCAATCTGTTGGATTAAGAAATGGCATTTCATTAATACTATACCTAAAAAATGTTTGCAACTACAAAACCAAAAAATAGTTCCAAAACAGCTTTTCAAATTATGGACCATTCATTCATCAAAACCACCATGAAAAATGTATTCAATACGTAATTAATTATATAAGATACATGGCATAGATATACAACATGAATCTTTCAAAAATAGTATTTATAAACACTTCAAAATTCATTACAAAGATCCCCATCTTTTGCATGGCATTAGAACTACAAGAGTTTTGGCAATTCTTGAAATTTGTACATTAGCATATATTCATACAAACACAGGAAGGTGTCGGAGTTGTCCATAGTTTATACATAATTGAAACAAAGATTGACAAAATAGTAATAATGTTTTACAGGTTATGCATTATGTTCCAGCACCTAACTTCCAGATTTAGCTACTAGAAAAATAACAATTGGCTATAGACTAAAGGAAACTGAAGCTTCCGAATCCAGAAGGGCCATTCATAGTAAGAAATAGAAAATGAAAAATAGATTGACAAAAATGATTACAAGAAACACAAATTTAGTAATCTTGGGAACTGAATAGATAAAAAGAGTACTAAAAACCCGACAAAAAATATTACCTTGGTACCCTGTGTGCGAGTAACGAGGGTTTTCCCAACGTTCTTTACATTAAACACAGAAGGCGCCTTAATGTCATACCAATCCTTCTTTGCAAAAGGGTCCGCTCTGAAAACATAAATAGCAGATAAAAGCATATCGGAAAACTGAAAAATTTCCAAAATACAAAACATGTTAAATATGTGTGAGAAAGAGAAAGAAAATGCTAGAAATTGAACGAAACTACTCACGCCTTCTTCTTTCCACCCTTCTTTCCCTTGGAAATCCTCTTGTTCTTCCTGCATCAACACATAAAAAAACAGCCATTAATACAATTGGATCGGTATATTCGTCGATAGAGTAGAGGAAAAAGCTGAATACCCGACGGCCATGGTTGGGGGAAAGCTCGAAGCTCAGAGTGCGGCAGAGAAGCAACGAGGAGACAGCGCTGAACCAAACTTCCGAGATCTCAAAACCCTATGTTTATGACTTTATATACCTCTTCCATCTGGCTGGTTATCCTCGCTCGTAGGGTTATTTTAGTCCGTCTTTTTTTACTTAAGGCTAATTTCGTAACTTTCTTACTAAATAAAATAAAGTGTAAAAATAGTGTTATATTTCATTTATTAACTTACTATGAATTATTTAATTAAAATATATTTTATATATTAAAATTAAAATAATTATTTAAAATAAAATTGTATATTTTATTTTTCTCGCATTGTCTCAGTAACGGTTGAAATAACTTATTGGCAATACAATGAAATAATACTCATCTTATTTTAATTAGTATACGCTATTCTATGCTGCAGTCCGAAAAGGGCGGCTCCGAAGAACATTCGAAACGGATATTCTCTTTCCTGGTTGAAACGATGGAAGCAACCGTGAATATGTTGGTATGAAGTTCACTCGAATATTATATATTTGAGTAATGTTAGGTTTATCTTTTTAACATACGTTTTATTATATACGCTGACGTGTCGAGCTGTGATAATAGATACGAAAAAAGCCATAACATTTGCTTCTCAGCTTGGGTCGTCCGATGAACAAATGGACGGTTCAGATCAAATCAGCATTTCTTTTGGAGTTGATTTGAGCCAAACCATTCACTTTCTTTTATTGGAAAATCGAGACTGTAGTTCAAATTACCCCGGAATAGAATTTCCACGAGTCTGCAGACAGAAAACAAATATTTAATTAATATAAATTAAAATAAATATTCCATGGGCTTAAGGAACTAATCAAAGTAATTAATACTCACATCATAAGCAGCAAGAGATCTGCAATAATTGGTAAGAACTGTGCTAGTTGATCCACATTCACTGTCCTTGAGAGACACTGAGGACTTGTCCAGCTTAATCCCCCCTGGAAAAGTCAACCTTTGCACGCTCCGAACCGGCCTCGGACACTGCCGGCCTTCGAGCGAAACCCGCCTCCGGCTTGGCTGGCTCTCGAACCGGTCTGGTGGTCTAGTCTTGGGTGCGCTCTGGGACCGAGCCTTGGCTCTCGAGGACTCGGTATTGGCCATGTAATTAGGGTAAAATGGGTTGGCTTGATTCTGTAGCTTTGGGCTGCTTTGTGCTGTGGTTGATGATGAATAATAGCCATCGAAATAGCCTTGTGTTCTTTCTTTTTGCTGGTTTGAGCCATGACCAAGATCAACCTCCACAATCTTGACGTTCTCCTCCATCAATCTTTCGTTTTCCTGCACCAGAAGAAGATAATCGTCGTCAGACTCGAAAATGTTGGTTTTTAATCGCGATTTTTGCAGATATTTGTACCATAAGAATCGGAAATTAGACTCACGAAGCAATGATATTTTCCTTTGAAGAAATAGGTCGGCGTACTGGACTTCGAATCGCTCGACGTTCGAAGTCGGCGTGCACGAGCTCGAGCCTGTGCCGTCACGAGTGCTTGCATGCAGCGGAGCGTGGCGGTGGCGCTTCTTCTCACCAAATGACCTCTGACCAATGCCTGCAGCTTCACCAATCCTCTTAGTGCAAAAAGAGCCTTTCTTGCCTGTAAAAAAAATGAACCAAATATCCCACAAGATCGAAATCATTGAACATAAAATCCAGTGGAAAAAACTACCAAATAACATCGAAAAGCCGACTGAATTTTCGTTGCAGCGTCGTCCTCGATTGTCTTCAGTGTGTTCTTCGCCTTTTCGATTTGATTCTCGGAGAATTGGGTGGCATTCGAGTGAGTTGGATTTGGGTTCTTGTCCTTAGAACTGGCTGAAGATCTTCTGAAACTCCATCTTCTTCTCTCTTTCGAAGTAGGCAGAGGAATCAGAATCAGAGAATTTCGATTACTCGGGTTTGTTTCCTTCTTTGCTGTTAAGAAACTTCTTAGCCACGAGCTCGCCTTCCCCATCTCAAAAAAAAAAAAAAACGAAACTGCTAGTCCGCCATTGTTACAGACCTAGAACACAGTAGCTGTCATCTCGATCTTCTGTTCTTATCTTTAAATTCTCTCTAATCATTCCTTTTCAACGTTCACTTCTCTCTTCCCATCATCGATGAGAGAGACTTTTAAGGGCCAGCTATGAAGGAGGAGAGATAAGTTACTGGCCAAGCAAGCTCTCAGGGCATTGAAGGCGGAAAAAAATTGTCCTTACGTTATTTCTTCAATACCCATTTGCCCTTTTGAGATGAATAGTGATTATTTTTTATACGTCAAAGTGACGAGGGTATTTGAGTAAGTGGGTTAAGGTGGGATTGGAGAATTCAGAAAACCACGTGGAAATGGGACAAGAACATGTACATTTCTTGTCTCGCACTCCTACAACCATGCTTTGGAACTCGTCTTTTTTAACTCCATATCATTTTATCCGAAGTTGGAGTTGATATTCGAAAATTAACCGATCATATCAAAATTCGATTATCCGAATTCTATTTGGGTTCGAGAAACTATTATGACCCAAAAGATTAAAACCGATAAATCCAAAAAAATTGACGTCAGTTTTTAGATTTATCGAGTTTCAATTTTTGGGTCAAAACAGTTTCTCATACGCAAATAGAATTCAGGTCATCAAATTCTGATGTAATTAGTTTACTTTTATAATATCAACCCGAATCATCAATTTTAAAATCTCAAGCACCTTTTGTGAATTATGATAGCGGTAACAAGTTCGATAGTAGAAAATATAAAAAAATAAACAACATAAATACAAGGAAAAGAACAAGAAGTGAAGGTTTTAGATGAGGTTTGAAATTCATGAAATCCAAAAGAGAGGACACTTGACATTTATTCACAAATTCCTCTTTTTGTCTCCTTGTAAAATGTTCAACCTTGTGCTACTATGAACTTGTGAATAAGGTTATGATTATTTTACATTATTATTTTTCAATAAGCATGAAATAATTATAAAATTTAAAATAAGATATATAAATGTTAAAAATGGGTGGGGAAAGAGGTCGTTAAATACAGACAAATAAAAAAGGGACCATGTATTAATGAATGTAAGGGACACTCTTCATCTTTTGCCATGTAACGCAATTAAATCTTTTTTTTTGTTTTATGATAATTAAATCATTCGTTCATATCAAACCCTAATTTGTATTTATAGTCAAAGTTTGGTCACCCCGATTATGTCGAAGTCGGTACGAAAAGCTCGTTGTGCAATAAAAATGTATGAAAAAATCACGATTTTTTAAGAGAGAGATCAGCTTAATGCGTTCAGTTTTTATAATACGTTGAATTTCTAAATAATTTGATTTTTTTTTTAAAAATAAATATTTTCCAATGTATTATCTGTTTTCAAAACATGTGTCAATTTTTTTTTTAACATTTTTTATCATTATTAATTGACACAATATGTTAATTAAATTGACGTAAATAATTAATTATTATAAGAGTGAGTAGTGACGATATATTCCGGGGATGGATTCACTTATTATTATTATTACTAAAATAATATTGTATTATTTTTTTAATTTATTCGAGAGGGGCAGGATCCGTCTCTCTCGCTCAACAACCCTAACAAATTGTCTCACCTTATCATAACCTACGTGTCACCTCTCCATTGGTTGAGCTTCGAGTTTGGAATATTTTGTTTATTGCATGCATTTACTTACCTTTCTCCAACAAAACGAGACTTGGACAACTATACAACTATATTAATTTGGAATATTTCCGATATTATTTTAATTCAGTTTATTTTATATTTTAAAAAAATTAAAATATAATAATAAAATATATTTTTTATTATATTTTAGTTGAGTTTTAAGTAATTACACAGATTTATAACTAATTTTAATATTTATATCATATTTTATTAGGGTTTAAGTCGATTCAATTTTATAAATTTTTTTACTCACGTTCTCTATTTCAGTTTCACGATTTTTTACTGTAAAAAACTGGAACCAGTCTATAAATCACGGTTTTTTAAAAATGAAAAACAAAATCGAATTAAAACGGGCCGTTCTAGTCCAGTTTAAAGTTCCGGTCAATTTTTTACCACCCCTAGTTTTGGTACATTTCCACATCCAACTTGATTTGCTGGTTTTTTTGTTCTTGTTTATGGTTTTTAAAAACCAAGTTTTATTTTTGGGATTGTATAACAACATATTATGCAGGAGATGTTTGTAGAAAGATTGAGTTTGAAAGAGGGCGGTGCAAGGCTTCGACAAACTTGACCTTTCCTTATTCTGGGTGGCTGCAATCTCCTCTTTCTAACTCTCTTCACTTTGATCTTAGCTTTCTTCCATGCGCCTTTTCCTACTGTATGTCTCGCTCTCTCTCTCAACATTTCTCTCTCTTAAGCTTTCTCATTAGCCGAATATGGAGTTCATTGCGATTCAAGATTATTCTCAAAGAAATGCAACGCTTAGAATGTGTTTCGAGGAATATTAGAAGCCCTAACCCTAGCCCTAAGACAGTGGATTCAGAGAAAACGCTAGGGAGCACATTAGGGTGTCATCGCTGATAATTAGTTTCGGAGCAATCCGTCGGCTTAAACGTCATCGTTTCCTTGACAGTATCGTAGCCCACCAAGAAATTCACCTGAGCCAAGTTACCGTACACAGCATCATCTTCAGCGGAATGGAAACCGAAGCACACGACATCTTCAGAAATCTTGAGAAAAATGTTCTTCTCCGTTAGTTCCAGATCTGCACCACGGAAGTGGACTGTAAATTTCGGTATTTCAATGTCCTCCGATCGGCTTTCGTAACAGAGGCTTAATTCCTTATTGGGATCTTCCACTCGTTTCAGAGAAATTTGTTCTGCAACAGCAGATTCAAGTTCTAAGTAGAACTTCGGAGGAAACGAGGATAAAAGTGATCCCGAATCCACTATGATATTCGCGTTGGCGTACCCAAAGGGGGTTTCTTTGTAATCAAGGCGCTTTCTTCCGACGCTAATGGCTTCCAAATTTAACATATAGTAGAAGGGTTGATGTCCTGTTATTGTCAACAGTGGAGTCGAAACAGCTGTTTCTCCGGTAACTACGGCCATGTCTCCGAAATAAAGCTTGCTTGTGTTTGATGTTATGGAGGAGGAATAAGGGAGAAGACAGTAGGAGAACTTCCCGTCGATGGAGGAGCCTAAGCGAGAAATGAGAGATTCCGGCGCGCGATTGAGACCAACTATGCCGGAGCTCTCTTTGACGTAGGTCCCCTGGTTGTTAAATCCGCAACCAAAGATAGTGTCGGTTAAAGTAACCGGGTCGGAAGAGGTGGATCCGAGAGTGACCGTGTCCATGGCCAGAACGCCGTCCGAGGTGGATAGATCATCATATATCAATGAATAGTTACAGGCCGATGAGCCATTGCAGAAAGATCCAAACACTTTACCACAGAGGTTGGATTTACAGGAGATTTCCTGGTATGTAGTCGATTTTGAGGGGTCGAAAATAGGGTCATTTTGTTTGAAGCAGTCGTTGCATGGCTTGCATTGCGTCCATGTGACGCTGCTGCCGGTGTCCATGATGAGGGTGATCGGAAACAGAGGTGTACCCAGAGATATGTTCATGAGGTATTCGCCTACTTCGGAAGTAACGGTGGCCTGCGCTGAGATCATCGATACTGATGCTGGGTTTAATCGCCTTGATCGGTTTGTAGAGCGGCGGATGGCGGCGGATAATCTCTGAGAGCGATTTTCCGACGGGTTATGGAACAGCGAATCCCGATGAAATAAATCGACACCGAACCCAGTACCCCGAGCTTGAGAGAAGCAGACAGTTGTAAGGCTTGCAACAAGAAACGTGGAAATCAAAGCATACGAGTTGAACTGAGAGAGCGCCATTGTTAACAGTTCGAAGAAACTTTTAGAGAACTGAGAGGACGCAGTAAGATAGGATGAAATATAGAAAACTATACGAGAGAGTAGAGGGAGAAAGATCGGCAGCCATGCACGACGAACGTAAAGAATCAAGATTTCCATAATCACGGCGCCTTTCCTGTCTTGCTTCGACTATAATCTTTGATTTCCTTGGGAGAAGCATAACCAGAGACGGATGCCATGGCCCCATTGGACAAATCTGACTTTCCATACTTAAATAATTACAGAGTTTTAGAAAAGATCAATCGGTATATTTTGAAGAAATTAAGTAGGTCTGGTCAAACTCCCATGAGTTTAAATCTAAATTTTCTTACTAACTTAATTGGAAAATAATTATATCTTCAGCCATCAATTAAGCTCATCTTACGGTAATTTATATTAATTATTCCTAAAATTTAATGAACATAATCGACTTTTCCCCCCATGAACTCTAAAATCTGTTGATTTTTAGGACAATATTTGAGTAGATATTTTAACACCAATGTGGTCAATTTTATTATTTTTTTAAAACAGATTTAGTTGCTTAGATGGGTTTACTACAATTGAAAGTTGTCCAATAATTTGCGATTTTAATCTGTTTGATATGAGACCCTAGTTTTGGTTGGTTCGATTTCAAAAAAGATCTTACTTTTCTCGATTCTATTCAATGAATCTTGAGGCAACCATAATATATTATGCAAGAACACCATAATATATTGTTGTGCAAGGACTAAACTTTTCATTTTTTGGTTGTGCATATTCTTACATTACTCGAAAGAAAAGACATTAACAGTGTCAGATATTATAAATTATTTTCAAATTATATAGGTTAAAATTATAGGTCAAATATCTATTCATGCATTTTTGGGGGGAATGATAAAACTTAAGCTTCGCGAGTTCATAGTCAAAGTTCATATTCATAGTATAGTTGAAGTCATAACTGGAACAAACATAAATGAAACCCTAACTCACTCCCTTATTTTTTACGATAAATAACTCCCAACACGGAGAAGACGAGGAGCAAGTGTTCCTGTTTATAGTTTCTCGTCAAGGAATATATAACTTATCGCCACACTTGCATCTCCAAAATTCAGGTTCATAGTTCTCTGAAGCGAAGATCTGAGCCGGAGGATTCGTGACAAGAACTGGCTGACATGGCAAACAACCCTCACACTTGTTTATACATGTTGGTGGGGAAGAATTCACCGCTCCTATCGGAGCTTGATCACGCTCAGTCGTCGCCGACGACAACCACCGTCCACTTCCTGCTCCACTCTCCTCTCCGCCTGAAAAAAACAAAAACCCGGTTTGAAATGGGTTCAGTCATATATGAACTAAGGTTTATGCACTTACCGGCAGCTTCAATGGCGGAAACAGAAGTAGAAACGAGTAAGAGAAGAGTGAAAACAGCAAACGTCGAAACCTAAGGAGGACAGGGAAGGTGGCTGAGAGTCTTCATCGATCGGAAGCAGAGGTGAATGACGAAAAACAGGCTCGAAATATCTCTCTCCCTCTACTTTTTATGCCTACAAAACCCCATATTTATATATGTTCATCGAGCAAAGGCAGACGTGAATAACAAAGAGCCGATGTTTTAAAACAGCTATTTTTTGTATAATTATATTATATACTGCATAAACATAATTAAGTTAGACCCCAAAATAGAGAATATGATCCGTGCAATTCATTGTATACATTCAAGAATATTGAATTCATTAGTTGACCATTGCTATTTGAAGAATAATCGACAGATATCATTGCTTTGCTACCACGAAAGCAGTCAATCAGGGAATGAATCCAAAATTAATTTGAAAAAATAATAATATGAGTATGCCATATAAAGTGATTAGGTTATGAATAAAACTCTGTAATTTTTTTTATTTATGATAGGAACTCGGTATGCTCGTTGAGCTAGCTCAACTTGATCTTCATTCTCAAGCCGAATATTTTTAGGCGCGCCTCTGTTCATTTGCCGAATATGGACTTCATTACGATTCAAGATTATTCTCAAAGAAATGTAACGCTTAGAATGTGTTTGGAGGAATATTAGAAACCCTAACCCTAGCCCTAAGACAGTCGACTCAGAGAAAACGCTAGGGAGCACATTAGGGTGTCATCGCTGGTAATTAGTTTCGGAGCAATCCGTCGGCTTAAACGTCATCGTTTCCTTGACAGTATCGTAGCCCACCAAGAAATTCACCTGAGCCAAGTTACCGTACACAGCATCATCTTCAGCAGAATGGAAACCGAAGCACACGACATCTTCAGAAATCTTGAGAAAAATGTTCTTCTCCGTTAGTTCCAGGTCTGCTCCACGGAAGTGGACTGTAAATTTCGGTATTTCAATGTCCTCCGATCGGCTTTCGTAGCAGAGGCTTAATTCCTTATTAGGATCTTCCACTCGTTTCAGAGAAATTTGTTCTGCAACAGCAGATTCAAGTTCTGAGTAGAACTTCGGAGGAAACATGGATAAAAGTGATCCCGAATCCACTATGATATTCGCGTCGGCGTACCCAAAGGGGGATTCTTTGTAATCAAGGCGCTTTCTTCCGACGCTAATGGCTTCCAAATTTAACATATAGTAGAAGGGTTGATGTCCTGTTATTGTCAACAGTGGAGTCGAAACGGCTGTTTCTCCGGTAACTACGGCCATGTCTCCGAAATAAAGCTTGCTTGTGTTTGATGTTATGGAGGAGGAATAAGGGAGCAGACAGTAGGAGAACTTCCCATCGATGGAGGAGCCTAAGCGAGAAATGAGAGATTCCGGCGCGCGATTGAGACCAACTATGCCGGAGCTCTCTTTGACGTAGGTCCCCTGGTTGTTAAATCCGCAACCAAAGATTGTGTCGGGTATAGTAACCGGGTCGGAGGAGGTGGATCCGAGAGTGACCGTGTCCATGGCTAGAACGCCGTCCGAGGTGGATAAGTCTCCATATATCAATGAATAGTTACAGGCCGATGAGCCACTGCAGAAAGATCCAAAAACTTTACCACAGAGTGGGGATTTACATGAGATTTCATGGTACGTTGTCGATTTCGAGGGGTCGAAAATAGGGTCATTTTGTTTGAAGCAGTCGTTGCATGGCTTGCATTGCGTCCACGTGACGCCGCTGGCGGTGTCCATGATGAGGGTGATCGGAAACGGCGGCGTACCCAGAGACATGTTCATTAGGTATTCGCCTACTTCGGAAGTAACGGTGGCCTGCGCTGAGATCATCGAAACTGACGGATTAGCCGAGTTGAATCGCCGCGCTCGGTCTATAGAGCGGCGGATGGCGGCGGATAATCTCCGAGAGCGATTTTCCGACGGGTTATAGAACGGCGAATCCGGCGAATCCCGATGAAATAAATCGACGCTGAACCCAGTACCACGATCTTGAGAGAAGCACAAAGTTGTAAGGCCTGCAACAAGAAACGTAGAAATCAAAGCATAGGAGTTGAACTGAGAGAGCGCCATTGTTAACAGTTGGAAGAAACTTTTAGAGAACTGAGAGGACGCAGTAAGATGGGATGAAATATAGAAAACTATACGAGAGAGAAAGATCGGCAGCCATGCACGACGAACGTAAAGAATCAAGATTTCCATAATCACGACGCCTTTCCTTTTCTGCTTCCACTGTAATCTTTGATTTCCATGGCGGTAGCATAACCAGAGACAGATGTCATGGCCCCATTGGACAAATCTGATTGTCCGACCTTAATGATTGCAGAATTTTTTTGAAATGGAAATCTATGATTTAACACTAATTGGACCGGATTAGTTTGGTTTTTATTCTCAATTGGTACAGCGATTCAAACATTCAAGAACCGAAAATCATATTATAGTGTGCTTTCAATTCAACCTTTTTCGTCGTCATATTTACGAAACAGTACAATCTGACTGAGAAGCCACGCCACTGGCGCAGTCTCAGTTTCTTTCCTCGTTTCATCGTTCAGGGGAGAAAGGGGAACTGCAATCAGTCGAATATCATCGCCGATGGATGCCAGTCCGGCGACGATACGGTCGATTCTCGACAAACCGCTTAACCAGCTCACCGAGGATGACATTGCGCAGCTCACCCGCGAAGACTGCCGGAAATATCTTAAAGAAAAAGGTGTTTGGTGTTTCTTCTCAGTTTATTACGTTTCCGTTTTTTTCGGTGCCTGAAATCTCGGAGCTCTATTTTATTGGTTGGTTGGATCAGTTGAATAATCAGCTGAAACGTGTCGAAACAGGAATGCGGAGGCCTTCGTGGAACAAATCGCAGGCGATCCAGCAGGTTATTTGCCTGAAAGCTTTGCTTGAGCCCTGCGATGATTCTGGAGCCGTTGCGCTCAGAAAACTTGCCGTTTCTACTCGTGTGAGTATGGAGACCTAATAATTGTATCCAGTTAACTGTGCTGATCAAAAAAATTCATGAGAAGTTTACTTGTATGAATTAGTTGTCCTTTAAAAAAGCAAATAAAATTTTTCATTGATCACGGCACCGAAATTTGACCAATATTTCCCAAATCCTGCGTCCTTAATTTTTCATCTGGCCAATAAAAATTCCTTGACCTAGCAATGCTTGTGATTAGTTGAAGAAAACTTTTTGGCACGAAGTTACATGGTGGCAATTATGAACTAGAACTTTTTGGGTATGAAAGTGTATCTTCGTCTTGAAATCATCGAGAAACTCAAAAAATGCTAGTGCTCCTAAAAATAGAAAGTTATAATTTTTCTCTTTAAGCATTTGAAGATTATTGATTTTCATGGTTCTGTGTAGGTGACTTTGAGTCCTGGAGATTCTGCTAAAGAACCCAGTGATGAAACACAGCCTCCACGGTCGACGGACGAAGCTGTTCCAACTAGGCAAACTGAACCTTCAGATTCTATTCAGGAGGATTCACATGCTGATTCTGAGTACAAGGTCACCAGTTTGAGGTCTATTCCATTTTACCTTTACTTTTTAGGAACCTGAACATTTTTTATGAAATTCTTGCCATTGATGGTGGATGGAAGAGATTATATCAAATCCTAAGCAGAAATTTGTAATGTCATTGTAGAAGCAAGTGCACTATAAATGATTCAGTTGGGCAAATGGCAATTTTTTACAGGGGCAAGGTGAATGTGTACGATGAAATACCTGGTGATAAAGTATTGAATCTTCAACTTTGCTTCAGATACTTTTGGATTAATTCGTGGGCATTGGGTTATTTTGTCATGGCCCCTGTGTATGTGGATTTGCAGGCACGGGCAATCATGCATGTTGCAGCTCATCCAATTCATTTTCGAGGAGACCACTTATATGGTGGATTTCCTCTTCAAACTTACTCTTCATGCCATTTGCAGACGCCAAAAGAAAAAGACGGCCTTTTTCCTCGTAAACCCACTCTCCACCCCACAATACAATCAGGTTAGACTGGCATATCTTATGCTCTTTCAACTGAATCAATTGTTCAATACTTACTCAAAATTTTGAGAATAAACATTTTGAGCAAACATGATAGATGATACCATCACGATCCGAAGACAATTGTAACTTTTATGTTTATACCCTTTTCTTGTAATTCACTCTTACAATGTGAGACATTTCATATTTTGGATTTTGCTCGAAAAAAAATATTTTCTTGGGAAAAATTATCCACTTCAACTGTATGATTTATACAAAATAGGTGTTTTTTGCGTCATCTGCTGATTTTGGAAAAGAAAAGTAAGATAGTGGTAGCCACTTAATTAATCATTAATATTTCTTTACAGAGAACATGGTTGAGTTTGCTCATCATCAATACGAGATGGGAAACAACAGTACTCCAATTTCTGGTAAGATTTCAGTTTTATATAGCTTTGCTCAGAAAATCTGTATGGGATTTTTAATATTATGAAGAAAACAGAATGATTTCATTTGAATATGGAAGGGAATTTTAAGAATTTGGTTGCTAATAATAAATAGGAAAAAAAACTTCGAAAATGATTGTTAAAGGATTCCATGAGCTGTAAGATTAAATCACTTTGGGATGGGATAGGATAAACTACGAAATTCATTTGGAATGACTGAATTTTTACCTAAAGAATTCTAGAACCATATTGAAGCAGTGCACATTACTCACTTTTTTGTGACACATAACTGGACCTCTTGTTCCAGAATCGTTGTCAAGTTTCTTCCTGACATTATTTTCCTGGGTCTGAACAACCAGGCGTTCTATTATCATGTTCAAATATATTTCTCTGTTCTTAACCTCTTTCATATTGTATCAATATTATGTGTGTCTATTTATGAGAAATTTAAAATTGTCGCACATACCTTATACCATGCATGTGCCAGCAAATATCAACAAGAGGATTCTTCAATAATTATAGCTCTTATTTAGATGGTTTTTTGAATTATCAGGGGATCAAGTGAACCGGAAAGTCTCATTACAGAGATACCGTGAGAAGCGCAAGGACAGGTAAGTTGAGCACCGAAGATATTGAACTGCATAGTGTTTAAAGCTCTTAATCTCACTGGGCTTGTTACTGTTCTTTCTTTCTGGGAAATATTCCCCTAGGGGAAAAGTGAAGATCAGGAAAACCAAGGGATTGACTTCAGGTTTTGAGATGTACCTGAATCATCATGAAAGAACTCAAATCTTGAGTGGAAATCCAAGCTGGAGTGACACTAGTTCCCCTCACCAAGCAGGACTTCAAATGGCTTATGCAGGAACAAATGAGAATCAGCCAAAGTTTACCAACTTTTCGGTTGATCTTAACATCAAAGGTAGATTGGTATATTTTTAATCAACTGATGATTGGATGAGTTGTTATGTCTGTTAGATCAGTCTTATTTCTTATTAATCTTCCCAAAAATATTTTCTTGAGAAATAAAATTGTTTTATGATTTGAAATCTTGAATAAAATTGCTAGATATCTCATGAACATGCAACATCCGAATAGGAGTAAACCAAATTCGATTTTATTAATTTTCCGACACCAGAATTCTCTGTTAAGGATCCAAATGTGGCTTGAGAAAGCTGATTAATTTTTCAAGATCTTATAATCCTCTATGCTATGTTTGTTGAAATTAGTCTGGAGGTAATTTTTTCTGACCGATTTGCTCCACAGATGTCGAAAGCTGAATCGTGTAGCAGCTTCCACTTGCTTCAAATCCGGCTCTAAACAGAGCCGAACCCAAGAAGAAATAAAAGAAGAAGCGAACCAAACCGGAAAAACAAAAAAGAGGAAGCAGAAGAAACCGGCGGAAGAAACTGTTTTTTTTACGGAATCTAATTACTTTGGAGGAACTGAATCTTAAGGCTATCAAATCTCGAGCATGATCTGCCCGGTAAGTTCCTCGTTCCCGGCATTAGAATATCATGTTCTTCTTTCTTATTGATTAGTTGTGAGTCTTGTGACAGATTCATGAAGTAATATGATCAGAACTTTAGAGATTCTGATTTTATGCTCGAAACTAACTATTATGGCATAATTTCATTCTGGTTCAGGTTCTGATTCAGGGTTGAGTATTTAGGATTTAGCGTTGGTACGAAGAGAATATTAGCGTATTATACGCTAAATATTTATGTATTTCTACGTATTTATAATAGAAAAAATAGGAAATTGAACCAAAATGTCGTTAATCAAACTAATTTGTAATGACGGAGAATTAGCGTCTTATCAAGCTTAACCAAGAAGTCAATATTTCCTCTTACATTTGATTCATTTCCGAATTTAACGTGTTATTTGTTTGAATATGATCCAAACTTAACATAATTCAATTTTGGAATTCACGGGTTGCATTTTCAGTCGAATTCTAAATTATCTAGGGATCGACCTGAGACCACGAGCCTCCATCTTACCATGGTTCATACGATATTTAATTTTAATTTGAATTAATTAATCTTGATCTTAATATCGAAGTCAGGTAAAACTATAGGAGGAAATTTTCTTGGTAAAAAAATCGCAAAAATATTAAAAATTTAAAATTAATAAAATTGGAACCTTCATGAAATGTCGTGAAATGGAAAATAATTCCAGCCATCCACGTGGCAAAAAGCGACGGCGGAGAAACGAAGCTTATCATTCAAGGTATATGTACAAGTACAACTAAGGGGAAGAGAGTTGCAGAGCTCTCTATTAAGTTCTAGAACGAAAGATTAATGGCGGTAGAGCTTCGTGAATTCGCTCTTCATTGTGCAATATTCTCTGATGATTTCTGCGCTTGTAGTCCCCTTTCGGATCGAATCTGGAAAGGAAAGCTCTCAGATAATGGAAGCGAGCAAGGTATTACATGAGAACAGAGAGCGATGGAGATTAGAGGCTCCCTCATCATCTTCTTGGCAGGTCCCTTCTCTTTCTGAAACTACGCGCACTCATAACGCGTAAATGAATCGAACTCGTTCATTATTGGCTAGTAGAGCCGCTCGATTTTGTTTCTTGTTTGGATTTTGGTTTGGTTGAATTTGCTTGAGGGATTTGTTTATTGAATTGCGAAACTTGGAGAAGAATATGACTTGGTTTGATTCGGAAAATACTATATATTGAAGCATTCCGTAAAATGACACTTTTGCAGAATTTGGTGTGTTATACTGGAAACTAAATTCTTGGGACTCCGATAATGAAGAGCAACTTCAAAATATCAGATGAACAAAGCATGGTATTCAAATTATCCTTTCAGGCATTTGATCATACACCATACGTGTTGACTGTGTTTTCTTTCTTTTTACTTTCTCCTCTTAAATCATTTTACCTTAAATTTCCCCGAATTTTATGAATGATTTGCTTCATATTTTTAGAGAAAATTCGAGCAATGACGAAGAGAGATTTAAAGGTTTCTTCTCGGAATACATCCTTGGAAATGATGAGGTAGTGTTGAGTACTGTAACGTTGGATACAAAGATGAATATCTGATTTGAATTAAGATTAAACCAGGTGACCTTATCTTATCATGTGAAGGTAGGTATTTATGTTCCCTTTGAAGAGAATTGTCGTTTATGTTCATCTACTTTGTTTTCGCGAGTTTGCTTCCTTTTTTTTAACTGTCTATTAAATAATTATCGTAGATTTATGATAATCACCATTTTTAACTTTGATAGAAAACTTCATCAAACTGGAAATTCAGATGATTAGAAAACTTAGGGTTCAATGGCTATGAAATCTAAAAAAACGAAGAAAAGATGATATGGATTTTATATAAACGGTCTTGAACTTATCAGGCATAAAAGAAGTTCGAATTTTTTATTGCATCAGATTTGAAGTCTGTTGCAAATTATCTTGCAAGTGACATGTGATATGGACGTGAGCCTTACACGATTAGGAAAGATTCAATATGTATGCCCTTTTGGCCCTAAGTTCGTCTAAATTGGTTAAACATCCAGATTGAAGATCTCAAAAAAGCATAGTGCTTAGCCAGAAAGAGAGGTCTCACGTGGCATTTGAGCCAATTAACATAATTTTTTGTGCACTAAACCCTAAGTTTATGATCTTTTGTGTAATTGTGATTTTCTAAGATATATCTGGAACCTTAGTGCAATATTTGAAAATTCTTGTAATCTATTCAATAAAGTAATTCGTAATTATATAATGTTTGAAATATTTTTGAGCATTTATTATTTATTTTATCAATTTTTTTTGTGTATGTGAAGAAAAGAAGTGGAATGTGAAAGTTCTAAAGGATTCTATCTTCGAGACATTGCCACAATAAGCTCTATATAATATTATGTTTACCCTTTTAACTATAGTTAGAAACTTAGAATACACTTCCGTTTCTTTAGGTCCATCGATAAACTTTTTAATATAAATGATTATGAGAAATTAAATCACTGTTAAATATTTTTTAATAAAATAAATTGGTACAATAAACTCTAAATATGCTAGTTAGCCATAATTCTAGATTAGCCCCATCATCCGGCCTAAATGGTCGAGGGTCAGTCCAAGCCTAGCTTTGGCTGGTTTGATTTTGGTCTAAACTTTTATTATGTCAGTAAAGCGTCCAATGTTAGTGGATTGGACCGACCTTTATCAATCAAAGTTTAGTCTTTTATTTGGTTCCATCTTGTCCCAAACTTTTATTAGGCAATTATTTGTCCAACGTCAGTGCATCGGACCTTGACCATCATTTTTTCTGAGTTTGTTTGGGTTAGATAAAATTTTAGGTTAAGGCCAATAAAACCAAGCTTGGGTTAAATTTTTACTAAACATAGACAGGATTTTCCGGCCTTGTCGATTGATGGGGTTGATTACTAGTGTAGTTGATAAAAGTGGGATAGATCATATACCATCCAAA
Source organism: Begonia fuchsioides (assembly GCA_003255005.1). Lineage (NCBI taxonomy): Eukaryota > Viridiplantae > Streptophyta > Magnoliopsida > Cucurbitales > Begoniaceae > Begonia > Begonia fuchsioides. The sequence goes on along the minus strand of QAOC01037617.1, from coordinate 129,188 downwards.
CTTCACCTTGAGAATAATGAATTAAACAGATCGAGATTAATATCATAGTTCTTTGGACTTGTTAATTGTTTTCTATATTGACTTTTCCATGACTATTTATATCAATAAGATTTGTTGCAAAGGCTTAGTTCCCAACAGTTTACTTGTGACAGGGAATGATGCTGGTAATCGCGTGGAATACTTTCAGATAACGAGGCAGTTTCAAGCGGAGCCTCAGCTAGAAATGTTGGAATGACAGTTGAGTCCTCCTGACCATTTAGTTTCTTTTTCTATTTTCTTTAGCATTATATATTTTGAATTACAAATGAAATGTGCTGTCTTTACACGTGGGGAGACTATTTAAAACCATTAACACTTGTCCTTACTCCTTAGAATAGTAATAAAACTTCTCTATGCATTTGCATTTGTCTGGATTATAAAACTTAGCAATCAAGGGGGTTGGTCGGTCTTCCCAAGGAAGTTTCATTAGATGAAGAGGATGTGTTTAAATTTGAGCAGGACTAAAATTTTTTGAAATAACGAAAACAGATTTGATCACAGCAATCTAGGTCCTTAAGAATTTGATGGGAGTTAGAAAAATATGGTGTCACAGTCCTGCTATTTGAGGGTCTGCAAAGGACCGTTGTAGTTTTACATTGAGTCAACCTAGTTGCCCAAGATAGCAGAGCGGACTTTGTGTTTAATGAGCAAACTATTGCGAGTGAAGTTAATTTAAAGCGTTCATATAAAGTGCACATGGTTTCCCCTATAGAAACTATATTTTATATACCAGGATAATAGTATTAATGCTGCAGTAGTGAAGATGCACTTCCTTAAAATGGAAAGAAAGTGTAAAATATAAATGTCTCTAATCTTAGTGGGCATTGTTGACTTCTGACAACATGTGTTCGATGAGTACACACTCGAACTCTAACACGTGGTTAAGTCGATGAAGGCCTGAACAAGTGAGGCACTATCTAAGACAATGTTAGAGATTAGACATTAAGAGATGAAAAACTCAAACCCTTAATTGCCAATCTCAACTATGTCGGCATAGTTAGTGATGATTTTTTGCAGGTTACAAGTAGTCAAGCACCGGCCTTTCAACCTGATATTGATTCAGGTGGTCCCCACTATATTTCAAAATGTAAAGGAAATAGTACACGTGGAAGTTAATATTAAAAAAATCATATTTTTAGAAAGTTTCTAAGTAAAGCAGTGACTACCCTTTAACAGGTGACATCTGTCCATTGACTTTCCCTTTCCTTCCACGTAGCTTATTTTCCTTGCACTTCCCTCCATGTATCTCCACTTGTCCTCACTGTTCTAGTTGGTCCCTCTCTGCACATCGCCTTCTTAAATGTTGCCAGGCAAACAAGAGTCACATCACCAGATTTTGAAGTTGAGCTCAGTATATCCGCAATTTGATTAATTTTACATCACCTATAATTAGTCACTAAACTGACATGTAATAGGGAATTAGTGTTTACAGCCCAAAGAGTGTAGTTTGAAATGGATTTAGAACTCAATAGGTGTATTAATTAAACCTAATGGTGCCCTTTTTCTCTGGGAATGAGCATCAAAACTGAAACGTGGCAAGTGACTTTCTTAAAGTATGCAAAGAAACAAAATGGAAGATATATATATCTATTTCTGATTGCTGTCTTTGTTCTTTTGCTTTCGTCGTCACTTTCTATTTTAATATTTTATTTCCAGAAATACAATAAAAATAGAAACCCCATAATACTCGAGGCTCCTATATACCTGTACTTCATCCTGTTTAATCTTCGTTCATTCACTGACTCCGTTTCCTGTTGCTTGTTCTTCCATCATGAATCTTCACAGCCGAGTCAAGGAAGAGGAGGTTCATGGAGAAACACTGTCATTTTTCGAAGAATTTCAATGTCCTCAAGCGTTGAAGAGGTTTGAAGAACCAGCTCCTCCGCCATTTCTAACCAAAACCTATGAAATTGTCGACGACCCAGCCACCAACCACGTGGTTTCTTGGAGCAGAGAAAATAACAGCTTTGTTGTTTGGGATATACAGAGTTTTTCTATGCATCTTCTTCCTAAATATTTCAAGCACAATAATTTCTCAAGCTTTGTCAGGCAGCTCAATACCTATGTGAGTTCATATTTACAAGCGATTATTGGACTCAGTGAACATTCAATTAGCAACCAAATAGACCCTCTATTGTATAAGATGAAGGTTTTTGTTGAAATGCTTGCTCTTTATCCACATGATGAAATTTGAAGAGTTGATTTGTGTAGGGATTCAGAAAGGTGGACCCAGAAAGATGGGAATTTGCAAATGAAAACTTTCTGAGAGGAGAAACACATCTCTTAAACAAGATATGGAGGAGAAAAGCTTCCTCTCAACACCAGGTTCTAAACCAAGCTTTGGATTCTTGTGCGAAATCAGGTTGGTTCGGACACAACGGAGAAGACAATATATTCAGGCAAGAAAAGCGAGCTCTAACAGAGGAACTGATCAATATCAGACAGCAAAATGAAAGATTCAAAGCTTACCTCCTAACAATGGAGGACAGGTTAAGGAAAACAGAGATGAAGCAAGCCCAAATGATGTGTTTCTTGGCCAAAGGACTGAAGAGATCAAAACCTGCACAGCATACAAAACAGCCTCAAGAAGAAAACACTAAAAAAAGGAGAAGCAGCATCCACGAATGGCCTGCCAAATTCGTAGCTGCAGAAATGGATCGACGAGGCGAAACAGACGAATATAGGTACGTAAAAACTGAGAATTTTATCCGATTTGTGGAAGATGATTATGAATATCTAGAGGTAACTGAGGTGGCCATGAAAATGGAAGATGTAGAGGAGATGAGTGAAGGAGATGTAGAAAGAGGTAAGATTAGTGTTACAAGAGATAAGGATGATCTGGATGATGGTTTTTGGGAAGAATTGTTGAAGGGTTGTATCAAGGAATAATTTTTAACTCTAAAACCCGATTAATTAGTGTAATTATCTTGTAAATTTTCGGATTATCTATTCTACTGCATTCGATCTCTGACGTGTCGCTCTTTGATTAAGCAATTATTGTACTAATTAACAAGCAATTTTATGTAGTTGGACGATATCGAAAGGTTTTGCGATGGTTCTCGGTATCCAAATATCATGTTATTTTAGTGTGGTTTAAAAAAAGAGGGGGACCAATAGTGTTGTGGGTGTCAAAGTTGGTGGGTGTTAAATTTGATGATGTATCAATTACACGTAGCACCTATAATGTTTCATGCCACGTAGGCATCGTTTTTCAATTAATAATACACATTTTTTTTTGTTTATAAACTAAAATTATGGTCAATAATAATTTTTCTCTTGAATTGTAGACAATGATTCTTTAAATTTGGTCAAACTTTAATGCATATCTTGTAATCACGTTTTTATTAATTTTAGTGATATTTGTCATATATTACATTTTATGAATTATTATATGATAGATTGACAAATAATATTATTAATTAATGAAATATTTATTTTTTGTAGCAATTATCAATTTTTAAAGCAACAGAAGCGATGAATTAGTAAAATACTAAAATGCATATTTAAAATTTAATTAAACTTATTTTCAAATTACGAAAATCAACAGAAGCGATGAATAAGTAAAATATATACTTCAAATTTAATTAACAAAAATTGTAATATTGGGGTGCCGTTGAAATTATAGGAAGTTTAGGGTGCACTTTGCAAAAAAGAACAAAAATAACATTGTACTTCAGTTACCTGTATCCTTAAATGGAAAATGACGTAGCCAAATTAAATAACCATGTATGGCTTTGCCGTTTTCTGTGTGAATAAATGGCGTCTTTTCGATTCCAGAAATCAGCGTAGGAGGAAGAAGAAGAAGAAGAAGAAGAAGAAGAAGAAGATGATGGGGGCGGAGAGGAGGCTGAGCGAGAAAGCTTGCATGTTTCTTTCTCTTCTTCTGCTTGGCTACATTGGTGTTATCGACTCTTTATCAGTTACGGTTTTGGAGCTTGAGTGTGTTCACGAATACGTTTATTCCGCCGGAGACATCGTGTCTGGAAACTTTGTCGTTCTCGATCATCATGCTTTTTGGGGCTCCGGTCAATACGCTATTGACTTTACGGTAGTTTTTTTTTTTCTGTTTTATTAGCTATATGTTCTTAGTTTTGGGTCTCGTACTCTAATCGCTTGGTTTTGAGGTTCATTTTCCTTGTGGTTATTTGGTTGTGGCTCAATTGGGTGTAAATTATTTTGTAAGTTGTTTCAAATTGTGAGGATTCTCGATGATCATGAACATAAAAGTGAGCTTTGAATTTGGACTGGTGAAAAGAATTTACAAAGGAGAAACATGGTGGATGAGGGAAGTTTTGGTGGGCATCCTTACACTGTTTTTCTTTTCTCATGGCTATGTACTCATTTTCCCTCTCATTGGGTTGGATTTTCATTTGTTCATTCGGGTTTGATTTGTGCTTTGTGGCTCAATTACTCTGGAATTATGCCCTTAGTGATTTCAAAAGTTATAAGATTGATTTTTTTGTTAAAAGGGGAACACATCAAAAAGAATTTCGAATTTGGACTGGCTGGAAGAATGTAAGAAGGATAAACAAAGAGAGGCTCTGGTATTTGAGCCTATATTCTTTGAATTGTAGCTGCATCTTCCTCACAGACTACTTTTTATCATGTCTTCTTGAAAGAATGAAAACTTTGATTAAGGGTCAGTTGGGGAAATCTCCATGAACTAGCTAAAAGCCTATCACACTGTTTACCAGATTGAGAAATATTTGATACTACTAAATATAGTCTTTTTCTTCTTATGAGTGAATATTTTTTATGCATAACACTGTCTTAGTAGTGTTATCTATTGGTTTGTCTGAATCTACTAAACTAGATGTGTTACACAGGCGACTTCTCCCGGAGGTAATGTGATAAAAACTTTTAAGAAAACAACCGGAGATAAGTTCTTATTCAAGGCCCCAAGTGCTGGAATGTACAAATTTTGTTTCCATAATCCCTACTCAAGTCTAGAGACAGTTTCTTTCCATATACATGTTGGGCATATTCCGAACGAGCATAATCTTGCCAAAGATGGTAAACATTATTTGGATGTTTAAAAAATCATTTTGAAACACGAGTCTTTGAATTTCTCTAGTCCTCACATGCAAATATGTTTTTATCATATGTTTTTCTGTCAGAACATTTGGACCCTGTGTCTGTTCAGATTGCAAACCTAAGAGAGGCATTGGCGTCTGTTTCATCTGAGCAGAAATACTTGAAAGCACAAGATACACGACACCGTCATAGTATGTCTTTTTTTTTGGTTTGCTTGGAAAACTTATGATTACTGATTATCTGAGTTCTTTAATTTGGTGTTTATCTAGTCTGTGGTGGATTTGTTAGTTAGATCTATTATAGGGAAAAGAGGGCATTCTGTCGTGATGTGCTTGATACTCTTTGTAAATACTCTACCTTCTTCAAATTCATGAAATTAAGGGTAGAGAAATAAATTTATGACAAAAGAAAACAAAGGGTATTAGATGCTTTGCTTAGTTGTTTTCAACGTTTTAAATATTTGATTATTGATAGAATATCAGGTCAATTAAAAATGTCTCGATCAACACTCTCTGAATCGAGATGAACTTCATAATCATTTTATCAGTACTTCGAATTCTCTAATATCCAGTGACTAAACTATCTTGGAATTCCCTGGTCTTGTTTGTAGATTGCTCAGAAACTTGTTCTGAGGCTTTTCTCCTTGTCTATCTTCACTTGATTCGCTGAAAAAATGTTCCTAAACATTAAAAATGATGTTTTCTTGATAGAAATAATGCATTTTATATCATTTTGGAAGCTTGATCCTCTGTTCTTCTTACTGATTGCTCCTAATATTTGCTCCGATGTAGCCAACGAGAGCACTCGAAATCGGGTGATACTATACACTGTCGGAGAGTACATTATGCTAGCCACTGCAAGTGCTTTACAAGTCATTCACATTCGCCGCCTCTTCAGCAAGTATGTCGCCTATAGTCGGGTCTGAATTACTCGACTAATATTCAAAACCACCTGACTAAGTTTATATTTGTTGCATAAACTTTAAGGCTCCAAAAAAACTTAAAAATTATTAGTTCAAATCATTACAGCTTTCATGCCAGCAAAAATTTTCTATTGATCCATTGTTTAATGAACTGAGTGGCAACGGATATTCATCTTCCATTGGACAAGATTTTCAAAATTTACGTGATTATCAATGGTCGGTGGACCTGTGAAATGATCTCCATCGATGAATGTAAGTTTTTGAAACTTTACGAGTTAGCGATAATACTCGAAAGAATAGTCTTTCGAGAATAATTTTTGTAGATTTAAACAGGATTAGTGAATAACTGACCAAAAATAATTTTGCATGCCCTACGATGTTAGTTTTAGCGGATGCTTCAAACTTTAAAAATCGTGAATTGAAGCACACTCGCGCGTTTTAGTTGACAATTTTAGTCAATTTTCAATTTTAATAAATTGCAGAGAAATAGAAAAAGGTGTTATAATTTATATATTAATTTAACAAAGTTAATCTCATAAAAACCAAGTTCTTTAGTATTTTATAATTTTTTTAAATCTTTTTATAAGGGTGGAAGTTGGTTCGGTCCAAAACGAGAAACTGAACTGAGCAAACGGTTTGGTTTTTTAGAGTTAAAAACCAAAATTTGCATCGTACAGACTAAATTTGAAATTTTTGGTTTGGTTTTATTGAAAAATAACCAAAAAACAGAGTTGCACCGAAATTAATAGACAAAAATTGAAAATTAAAATGGAATACTTAAAAGTGTAAAATTATAAAATAATATTACATTAAAAGTAAACCTAAAAAATAAAAAATCAATATCGAATACTTAAAAGTTTAAAATTTTACAAAATAAAAAAAAGTAAATATAAGAAATAATAGTTCAAAATTATATGCATAATATAAACAAGTATAACATTATAACCAAAATCAAACTTAAAAAGTATTTTTTTCACTATATTTATTGGGTAAATACCTTCAATAATGAATAAAATATTAAAAAAATTAATCTCGAACCATCCAAAAATTGAATAATTATGGACCGAACATAAAAAATTTGAAAGCCCACACAAAGACCAAAATTGCAATCCGAACCGAGTAGACCGAAAACAAACACTGCACTGAACCGAAAAAACCAGTTCTAATTGATCTGATTTTAGTTTCTAAATCTAACACCAAGCCGACTCATGTCCAACCTTGAGTAAATTAATAATTATCGTTAAAATTAATAAAAATAATAATAATTATCATTAAAATTAATAGTTATGTAAATCGGTATTTATTTTGTTAATTGGTAAACCCCCCTTTTTAAAACCATTGGAAGTTTCGTGCCCTATAATTCCAATATCGGCCGAAAATTTTAGGGTTTCGCCATTCGAGGAGCTGTCTCTTTCTCTACTCCCCCTCTCTTCCCGCTCCTCTACTTTGTTTTCCTTTTTTCCGCCAATTCTTCTATGCGCATTCCTTCTTTCCGTTTCCTGTTCTTGGAGCTCTTGCAATACTCCACCTGATCCGACGGATTTCTGCTATTCTTTTTCTGATTAATTCTTTCCATTATCTAATTTTTTGGGAGAATTTTAGCCTTTACCACATATGCAGGTCTCTAATTCTGAGGCAGATGCTGCTGAGTTGTTGGAAGGTGTTGAAGAGTCTGAAAACTTGAACTCCCCCAAGTTGAGTTTGGTTGGTGGCCGCGAATGTGATGGCGAGGATGATTCGGTTCTCGACGTTTCTGGGAAAATTTTGGACTTCCCGTTGGAGAAGAGTTTTGAAGATTCGGTGAAGGGTTTGTATGTGTATAGAAACGTGTTTAATTTAATTCCAGAATCTCTCGGCGGATTAGAGCAGTTGAGGACGTTGAAGTTTTTTGGTAATGAGATTAATTTGTTTCCGTCGGAGTTGAAGAACTTGGTGGGGTTGGAATGCTTGCAGGTGAAAATATCTTCTCCTGGATTCGGTGGGCTACCTTTGCATATGATCAAGGGTTTGAAGGAGCTTGAGCTGTCAAAAGTGCCACCACGGCCTTCAGCTTTTCCCATTCTTAGTGAGATTACTAGTCTCAAGTGTTTGAAGAAACTTTCTATATGTCACTTCTCGATAAGGTAAGAAGAAGTTTTAAGTGAATCTTGCAATGAAGCTCTGTATGAAGATATTATAACGTTAGAAAGTGCTTGAACCTTGAACTGTGGGCTATTTTTTCAAGATTTTTAAAGTTTTAGTTGTCTAGCTATAGAAAATAATATTGAGTGATAGGTTAGTCTGGTAGATTCGAATAAGAACGTATTTTAGAACATATGGTCACGAGAGTTTGATTTTTCCTATGCCTCACTAGTATCCATTATACGCTATTGATATGACTTTGTATGTCTAGTGAAAAAATATTGTCAATAATTGCTTGAATGATAAAACGATTCCATTTCAGGAGTTCTGTTACTAATTTTATTTTCCAGTTAGTCAAACTGATTAATTTTTACAAAAGAGTATTCTATAACCGAAAAAAGAATGTTGGTTAAGAGTAATTGAAATTGGAAGCTTGAAGTAATTAGTAGTGATTTAAGGTTATGTTGTCCTCTTTTTAAAAATAAGTTTTTCTTCATCACAGGTGTTTGGGTCTTTGTTAGTATGTAGTAACATTTTGATCTAATGAAGTGTTTGTTCTCAACAGATATTGTCGCAAATTTACCATAAAAATATTTAACACTATCTAATCCAGGAGTATACTAGAATCATGTTTTGACTTCCTTTAAATTGGAAAAAAACAAGGCCCCATGTTGTTTGGTTTTGACAGATTATATTTGTATCTTTATCCTACAGATTTCTTCCATCAGAAATTGGCTGCTTAAGTAATTTGGAGTTTCTAGATCTATCCTTCAATAAAATCAAGACTTTACCCTCTGAAATAAGTTATTTGAATGACTTGATATCATTGAAAGTTGCTCATAACAAATTGGTGGAATTACCATCAGCTTTGTCCTCCCTGCAAAAGTTGAAGAACTTGGACCTATCAAATAATAGGTTGACTTCATTGGGATCTCTTGACCTTCCATCGATGCATAACCTTCAAAATCTTAATCTAAAAGTAAGTATCTGCATTCCTAAACTAGGACATAGTCATGTATCCGTTTCACTTTTTTACCTTTTCTCTTCATCTTTTCTGTGTTTTATCATTCTTCCCAACATACTATCATCCCCTTTTGCTTATACTTAGTTCTTACTCATGTTTTTGGAGGAATCATTTTTTCCTATTAGGTTGTTAGATTCTGGTGCTTTGTTATCACATTGTTTATTATCCGAGAAGCTGTTATGTTACACATATATGTTATCTGCAAAACATCAAATTCTCAAAATTTGCCACTATTAGTATCGTTTTGTGGTAGACAAATTTAATTAAAGATTTTTTTTTCACACTATCTGTTTAACTTTTACCCTCCTTAATAATAATTGATTCAGCTTCTAACGATTTTCCTATTGCTTTTCTTATACAATCGTTGTTTGTGGAATAGGAGTTTAAAGTGATGTGATGAGTATCTTCCATTTATTGACTGCCTGAATTCATGGCTTCACAATGCTCTTTGTTCATTTGAATTTAGTTTTGGAACAAGTTTTACTAATTTATAATTTAACTATTTATTCTGGCTGAAGATATTATGTTTACTTGCATAGTTTTTATGTGTCAGTTCAATAAGCTTCTGAATAATTCTAGCATACCTGCCTGGATATGCTGCCAATCAGGAGGAAATGATGGATGTACATCAAATGATGATCATACAAGTTCTATTGTCGAAATGGATTTATATAATGAAAGCGACGGCAAGAGTGCTAGATTTTCTCACAAAGGTGGAGTCCAGAATCTTTTCCCTTGATAGTAATATCATCAGCATATTTGTAATGTGTTGGTGTATGACTACAGGCACCCACCATGCACTATCAAGTTTATTAGGTGGACTTTCATCAAACGGTAGATGTTTTGCTACTCGAAGGTCAGGTAGAAGGTGGAAGCGACAATATTATTTACAGCAAAAAGCTCGTCAAGAACGTTTAAATAACAGTAGGAAATGGAAAGGAGTAGATCAGTCTGACATTTTGACTGTTGATCAGAATGGAAAATACCAGGCTTTCAGTTTGAACACCCTTTCTTCTGACACTTGTGCAGATGCTGCAGCATCGATTCTTTGTCCCGATGGTGATAAAACTTTACAATTTTCAGATGCTGAAAATGATAGTTCACTTGAAGGCCTTGAGAACAGTGAAGTTTGCTCTGAAGAAAAAGTTTCTGTAGAAAGCTGTTGTTGTGCCGCAGCAAGTGAAGGTATTGAAAATGAGTGTTGTGAGAATGATCCATCTTTATCCTCAAATCATGAGAGTGAAGAAGAGCAAGATGACGTTTCATCCCTGGAGAGACCAATGAAACATAAGTTTAAGAGGCCTTCTGAAAGGGATCTTGATAACCCAAAGCCATGCAAGTCATGTAAACCTGCCAAAGATAGTTCAACACTAGCATGCAAGTATAGTAGCATATCCTTTTGTGGCACTGATGATTATCTACAAGATGGTTTCTATGATGCCGGACGCGACCGACCATTCATGTCAATGCAGAGCTATGAAGAAAATATCCACCTTGATGCACGTGAAGTTATTTATTTGGACAGGTAATTAAAACACAGATACTTCTTAAAACATCTTTTGTTTTTTTGCTTATAATGGATTAATTTATTGCTACTTGTATGTACGTTCAGAGATCAAGATGAAATGTTGGATGCTATTGTACTTTCTGCCCAGACAATGTTGCAGCATTTGAAACAGATGACTGGAGTAACAAATGATGGGAATCAATTTAATGTTGATGATCTATTGACTGCTTCATTGCTTGCGTTGTTTGTATCGGATCACTTTGGAGGCTGTGATAAAAGTGCCTTGGTAGAAAGGACTCGGAAAGCTGTGTCTGGTTCTAACTATGAGAAGCCTTTCGTTTGTACATGTTCGACTGGAAACAGGGACTGGATGGATGTGTCTGCTGCACCAACGGGGCATGTGGGAGAAGACTTAATCTTTTCAGATATGTGTGAAAAGTCTCTGCAGTCTATAAAAGCTAGACGAAATTCCATTATTATTCCTCTAGGGGAAGTATCATTTGGCATATGTAGACATAGAGCATTGTTGATGAAGGTGATCTCCTTTCTATTTATATATTTATTACTTTATGGAATATATCCGGTGCATTCTGTCCCCATGTTTGGTATGTTTGACCAATTCTTTTTTATTGCTGTAGTATTTATGTGACCGGATGGAGCCTCCAATATCCTGTGAGCTAGTGAGGGGTTACCTTGATTTTTCGCCGCATGCCTGGAATGTTATTCTAGTCAAAAGAGGCAATGCATGTGTTCGAATGATAGTTGATGCATGTCACCCGCATGATATACGAGAAGAGGAAGATCGTGAATATTTTTGCAGGTAGTATTTTCTGTTCTTTTCCTTGTAGTTGTTTATATTGATTAAATATTTTAAGCTAGTGGCTCTTTTTTTATTTAAGCACATAAATTTTTCTTTTATGAGATTGATTTGATAGAATTTGGGTTGTTTTTTTACATGATTGTGAATTTTCCATCTACTTGAACACATGATCTCTTATTATATATCCTTAATCTTTTGTTGCTCGTGGTTTTATTCAACAGTCTCTTGAATAAGCAGAAAAAACAAGTACACAGAATTTCTTTCCTATGCTTTTGACAAGCTTTAACTTTATTATTTTTGCCAGCTTTCTTCCTAATTTTTTCATTTGCCCATTAAATATATTTTTATTTTTCAATTATCGTTAGCTTTTGTTGTTTATTGTGTTATGAAACAAATTTGTTTGGCTACAGTGAAATTAGGTGTACATAAACCTAAGCAGTTTAGTTATGCTCTGTAAAATTGGGTTTACATAAATCTAAGCAGTATACTTGATGTGACAGGTATATTCCTCTCAGTCGATCAAAAGTTCCAATTTCTCTTGAAGAGATGCCCGGTCCAGGTTGTTCCTTTCCGTCTCTTCCGACTAGTGATGAAATTGACAAATCAACATCCAGTTCAGTTGTTAAATGCAAATTGGGATCCCTGGAGGCAGCAGCAAAGGTATCAATGCTTTAAATGGTTGAACATAAAGTCTTATCATTTTTTGAACTTAAATTTTTTTTTTTTTAGTTTCTCAATGCTTCTGTTGTTTCTCGTTTATTGTTGGTTTAGTTTTATATCTCGATTGTGTATTTGTGAGTCAAATGGAATTTGTATAATGAAGCTTAATTCTTACTCAATTCATTCATATTATGGATGTGCTGTGCTGTTGGCATTTTATGTTGCTTTTTTTTTTAAAATTTTGATTCCGTTTTTTATAAATCTGCATTTCTTTGATTGTTTAGGTTTTGACTTTGGAAGTTTCTGTTTCTAAATGGGGTTTGTAATTTTTTGGAACTTAAAAACTTTTTCAGTTTCTCAATGCTTCTGTTGTTATCTTATATCTCGATTATGTATTTGTGAGTCTGTTGGAATTCATATGATGAAGCTTTATTCTGACTCAATTCATTCATATTGTGGATGTGCTGGCTCTCAGCATTTTAAATTCTTTTTTATATAAATAAATACACATTTATCTGTGATGATTTAGGTTCGTACTTTGGAAGTTTCTGTTTCTGATGTGGATCAAATTAGGAAATTTGAGTACAGCTGGCTAGCGGAAGTAAGAATGTTAGGTGTTTTAAAACACTCAAGCATAATAGAGATGTATGGACATCAGCTATCTTGCAAGTGGATTCCTTCTGTAGATGGAGAACCTGAACGTCGCCTCCTACAGTCTGCCATATTTTTAGAGTACATAAAAGGAGGATCGCTGAAGGTGAATTTTCCTTTACCTGAACAAACAAACTCTTTCCTTGATTTATATTCTATTTTTATGTAGTGTCTTATCTTTTGTTTGACAGAGTTACATTGAGAGGTTGTCTAAGGCTGGGGAGAAGTGTGTTCCGATTCACCTGGCATTAATTATTGCTAGAGATGTTGCATGTGCTTTAGCAGCCTTGCATTCAAGACACGTCATACATCGTGATTTAAAAAGTGAGAACATCTTGATTGATTTGGATAAGAAGAGAGCTGATGGTTCTCCTTTGGTGAAGCTGTGTGATTTTGATAGAGTTGTGCCTCTTCGTTCTTCCTTGCACACGTGCTGTATTGCTCATTTCGGGGTACCTGCCCCCGATGTTTGTGTTGGAACTCCTCGTTGGATGGCCCCAGAGGTTCTGAAGGCAATGCATCAAGGCAATAAATATGGAATGGTGAGTCAATTGAATGTTAAGTCCCTCTGTTTTTCTCTTGTTTTCCTTCCCTTCTAACATCGGAGCCATATTCCTTCACAATTGAAGTCTTACTTTATTCTTAATGTTGTCTTTGTTTTTCATACTTACTCAATTATGATTCTTCAGATTAATAGAAATTCTTATATGGGTTGTAGGAAGTGGATATATGGTCGTTTGGATGCCTGTTATTGGAACTATTGACTCTGCAAATCCCGTACTTGGAATTATCTGAGATGCAGTTTTGTGACCAACTTAAGGTCCCTCTCTCTTTCTAATTTTTTGCTCGACCCCATTCATTCTGCAAATTTCGTATCACTTTTTTGAAGAACATTGAACAAAATACTAAATTATCCATCAGTGAATGTGGAAGAGATTTTGCGTAATTAGGCTCTGTAACTTTTACGTATTATTTGTAATTCATGATTTAATCCTGTATGGGGTAAGGTTTCCCAGCCTGGTGTGAATTTTAATGGCACATGTTTACTACTATTTAACTAGTGAACTCACGCTATTATTACTCATGACTGGATAGATTTTATACTCGATTGCCATGATGCCTGAAATATCTTTCTGATTTCACATGATAAGATTCAATATGATAATAGACTTGATTTATCTTATCTAAACAGATGGGAAAACGTCCACGATTGACTGATGATCTAGAAGCTTTGGGAAGTTTAGATGACAGCTCAATAACTTGCTCTGCCACCGATCGAAACAAAAGCTCGGAAGCTGAACAGAATGATCTTAAATTCCTGATTGATCTCTACCGCCAATGTACTCAAGAGAATCCTAGTGACCGGCCAACGGCTGATAATCTTCACGAAGCATTGTTGGCAAGAACAACCAAGCTTTCCGGCTGAAGAATTTTCTAACCCAAGTTGGTGTATCCCCAGAAAGCAATCTTATTCTTATATAACAAGTTGGATCGATGGTTTATCATTAAAAAGGTTAGTCTCACTGTTCATTAGTAGGAAGGGCAAATCAACCTACCTAATTTTCCTGGATTCAAAAGGATGATGATATTCATTTGAAGAATGGAAATTTTTGGTATTATTGCACTTCCTATAAAATATCCAAACACTCTGAATTGGCTGTGATTTGTTTAATAATTAAACTTATAAGAAACATGAAGCTTCAGTTAAGATTGAGCGCTCGAGATCAGTAGTCTCGGCACGGCTCGACTCAACTTAGGAATTTGTTTTTTTAATGAGCCAATAGTTTCATCTGTAGATTTGTTATGTTTAGAAGGACCACTCTATTCGAGATAAATGTGCTTGACGATGTTAACAGAAATGTTCGGATAGTGGAAATAGAACAGCTCCTTGTTAGAAATTCGAGATTCTATATTCCCGATCTTTGGCTGAAACACGTTTTAATACGATTACATGATTATACACTCTTGTCATGTTTGTTTTATGTCCAACCTATTTTCGATGAGGTAAATTACCAGTCTTTAATTGATTGGTACAAGTTTACGGGTCATTCATTGATTGGGATGAGTGATCTGCTTTGATTATCGATGTCGGAAATGCCGAACATATTGCAGTGTCGGTGGAGAGTTGCCTTTGTTTTGTTTTTTGGAATTTGGTTGATTTATTGGTTTTTAATTTTTATAGAGGAGGTCGTTGGAATAGTTTTAGTACTTGTGCCAAAGGGACGTAGGTTTTGGCCTTGCCTGATTATCTTGTTTGCCTTTCATCGAGCGTTCGACAACAAAGCTGGACGATAGATCAACGATCGAATGCTTGTCGTTGGATCCTGATTTAGAGAGAGAGAGAGAGAGTGAATGTTGTGGTTGTCTCATTCTTGGAGCTGTCCTAGTGAATGCAAGATGAAACAGAGTAAGGGACCTGCAAATGGGGCCCCGACCTTAAAAGCAACTTACTGGCTTAACGTTCATCAGCTCTCTCTGTAAAGTATAAACTGGCTCAGCCTTTGGCCTCTGTTCGAACAAATGGTCTAAAGATGATTGTTTCGAGCAAGGGACCCCTCCTTTCCCGATTTTTCATCTTCTTCTTTCAATTTACAAGCCGAAAATGAAATGAACAAGCCCCAGTTGAATAATGTTGCCTACTATCGTCAACGATTATATGAAGTGTGTAGTTTTTTACACGTTTCATTTGACAAATGTGAAATCCCAAGTGGGTTTGGTTGAATTCGACCGTAGACCACTCAATTGTTTATTGGAACCGAACGAACGTAGCCGTGCGAGAGGAGAAGAACAACCTGAAGATCGGTGTATTGTGTTTAAGAAGGATTTGAACAGACATGTCATCACTGCCGTGTATACAATCTTCAAGCAAGATAAGGTGTACGATTATCATCGATCTTATGCCTAATTGATCACTTTCTTAATTCAATTTCATAATTAGTAAATTCTCTTTTAAGGGATTGATTTCTTATGATGATTTGGTCATTAAGTCGGGAAAATAACATCCATATGGTGGGTTGTAAATGAACAACTGGATAAAAACTCGCAGGGTTAGCTCCTGATGATAATCTGTATTTATGTATGTTTAGAGCAATTTATGAGTTCTCTTCTTCCTATTTATACCCCGTTCACCATCTCATTTCTTCATCTTTCTAGCCGCACAGCCATACTGAAGAGAGAGAGAGAGAGAGAGAGAGAGAGAGAGAGAGAGAGAGAGAGAGAGAGAGCGCTTATGTTTCGCACTCGTGCACCAGTTGCCGTTGAAGCTGCCAGCATGATCTCGACCTTGCTCCTAATGTTGAGTTTGGATAAGATCATGGGGCAGCTTCACCTGTTTCTGGTAGTACGAAGAACCCTAATATCCAAAGAAAATTTGTCTTTTTTACTTTTTTAGGGGTTTCTTCGATCGTCATTTCCAAAAGGTAACTCATTTTCAGTTCTGGGTATCATATAAATATCTCTAATTTTCTGATCTTCTTTTTGTCGCCAAAAAGCTCGTAGTCATCAGTTGTTTTATTCAGTGTTTGAAGTGAGCTGATGTACCCATACTAGATTGCTGAATCAGCTACAAATTTAGGGTTTCTTCCTCTTCCTATCGATGTTTTCCCGTTATTCTGAAATTCAGCCATCAGATCTTTAACTTATACTTTCGGGAAAATGAAAAGAAGACGAAAACATGCCGTTTTCGATGCTTTCTTCTCAGCTTTTTCTTCGACCAGAGCTTCTTTCATATACTTATCCTCCAAAATGAACAGATGTTATAGAACACGATGAATCTTCTTGTTTTTTCTCCATTTTGGCGAGGGGTCTCTAAATTCAGATGATTTTTGTGTAGTATTACTCAAATTTTGTGTATGTAATTCGAGCTACAGTTCAAAAGATGTTCCAACCTTCATCTCTTTAAGTTTCTAAGATCTTCTCAGCATTCCCACATGCCTCTCTCTCTTTCTCTCTCTTGATAGATGTTTAAGTGGGGTTGCTTCTCTCTAGGTTCTAATTTGAGGGTTGGAAAACAACCCTGAAATTGGATGAGTCTGTTTTTTCTCAGGACATGTATTCATGGAGCTTTTTCCACACAATAAATTGGGTCCCCCTCGTGTATTTCTGGACCTATTATTATCGCAACTATTTACCACTATTAGAGAGAGAAAGAAAGAGAGAGAGAGAGAGAGAGAGACTCGTAGACAATAGACATCACAATATTTGAAAGATCATATTAATGTTATCAGTCATATACATTCGTGACAGCCTAAAACTACATTCTTTCATCGAATTTAATGGCTAAAATTGAATTCGTTACATATTCTTTGTTAAAACTACATTATTCTCGAACGATATAAAATGAAAATTATTTATAATAAAGATTTTCGAAGAAAGAAGAGAAATAAGTGAAAATTATCATTTCTCATACTTTCAATCATCATTCATTGAATTGTTGTTAGACTATGGGTAGTTCTATCTCATACTAAGACACGATATTAAAAATATCAATTTTGAAATAAGTGACGAATAATATTATGCTTAGTCTTATACCTAACGAACTATTGAAAAATTAATCGTATGTGCTATGCAAAAGTCAAAAATACATGTGCATATTTTAATACATAGTTTAGAAATAAGGAGGAGTTTGCAGAGAAATAGAGGGGAAAATGTGACTTAAGTTTCATGTAATGTGTATGCTTCTACCATTTTCCTCCATTTCCACCTACCTCTTCACGTGTTCATTCCATTGTGTTGTTTTCAATGGGTTTCAAGAGATTTATTGTTATAAATAGCTCGTATTATTAACAATACCTAAGTATTATTGTCTCATTTTATTCTCGTGAAGCGATCAATTACCTGATATTTTTATTATCTGTGACGATTTTGAACGTATCAATGAACGTGTACAATCACGGGTATTTGAAAAGGCTTAGTATTTTACGAGTAATTTTATTTGCTTCATGTATCGACAAATACACGACGTTTATATCTTTGTAAGCTTATGAAATCATTATCAAATCCAAATGTGACCGAACTCGTGCACCTAGGTTAGTTTATCGACTCTCGTTTAGTTACTTAGATCTTGCCTCGTTATTTTAAGTCACGAAAAATGAGAAAACGATGATTGCTAAGCGATCATATTTCTTATTATGAATTTTATCGCATGCTCCATGTCATACATGGACGTGACAATTATTAAAATATAGTCTATGAATATAAAATAAATAAGAAATTGCAACTAATCATTATTATTATAAATCACCAACAGCAACGGCAACATTCTATATGATTGGATACAGCAGCAAATCTATGGAGATTAAAACCACGTAATTAACAAACTAATCACACAAAGCCACTGGATTAATCTCGTGACTTGATCGAGGGGAATCACACGGTAGGGATTCAATCAATCCAACGGCCTGTGTTACTACTCAAAATTCAAAACTTTTATTCGTAGTCTTTAGTATGATTATATTGTTGTCTTCATCATCTTCTCGAACTCGGAGAAGTCAATATGGCCATCTCCGTTCAGATCGGCCTCGCCTATCATCTGTTCAACTTCTTCAGCTGTTATCTTCTTCCTCAGAATCTTCAGAACTTCCATTAACTGCAGAAGAAAAAACTCAGATTTAAAATGTGATTTTTGGCTTCAATTTGGAGCTGGTTTCTTTAATCTTTTACCCTACCTCTTCGTTTGATATGAACCCATCGTCGTTCTTGTCAAACATCTTGAATGCTTCTCGCAGTTCCTCCTCGGTTTCAGCTTCCTGGAAAGAAATCATAAAAGCTGTGTAAATGGAAGGTCTGAATATGGAGTTTTTGAAAAAAAAAACAAAACAAAAAAGCTGGTTTTGTTTACGTTGGTGTTCCTGCTCATAAACTCGACAAACTCCTCCCGCTCGATGTACCCATTTCCGTTCAAATCTGCTTCGCTCATCATCTGCCTCAGCTCTTCGTCGCTAGGATTTCGATTCTGAAGCCTCTGTATTACAGCTCTTAATTCCGTCATCTCAATACGCCCTGATCAATCAATAAGCATTGTTTTTCAATGAGTCTGTAGAGAAAAGCAATGAAGAAATGGTTTCTGGGAAACAAGAGTTACCGTCGCCATTGCTGTCGAAAACAAGAAACGCTTCTTCCAGCTCCGCTACGAGTTCTGGGTTCTGCTTCCCGGCCATGGAGGTTTCCGGCGACTGAAAATTCAGAAACGAAGATGGAGGGGGAGAGAAACAAAGAGCAGGGTTTTGTAGAGGGTGGGAGACGAAGATTAAATCGTGTCTTTGATTAAAAAAATGAAAAGAAAGCTCCGCGTTGGATGGCCAAAGTGTTGATTTGGTAAAACCGAGGAACAGTGACCACGAACCGCGTCGTCCGAAGTATGCGTTTTGTAGACTTTAAGTCACGCTTTATCTATAACTTTCTTCTGCACAATACCACGTTTATTTTTATTTTTAATTTCTGAAAAATAAAATGAAATAAATAATAATTATTTTAAAATATGATTATTTGTAGGAAAAAAAAAGAATTGAATTCTTAAATGGGTAACTCATAATTTTACGTCATTTACATGAATCTCAGTTCAAAATATACGATGTTATACTTGAATAACTGAAGACGTTTTAAACACCTTAAAAACAATAAAATCGTCGAAATAAGGGGGAAATCATACCTTCGTCTCGGTTAATTTCCACCTTAAGGTCGTCTCGCGCGAGTTTCTTGGTCGTCTTTTTTCGTAAATTTAAAAGGGAATAAAAAAAGAATTTCAGTGGGACATTGTGGTTAGTTTTATTATTCAACAAAATTGAACACGTACACGTTTCAAATTCTAAAGTGCGACAAAATTGTCGTAAAACCTCAGCTCAACCACATGACTTGGTATATTATTCATTATTGTTGTAATCTTTTTTTAATCTACATCTTACGTTGGTGGATAATATTAAAATCGTTACCATGTATCCGTGCATGTGTGTGTACATATGAAAATTGAACTTGTTCTAAAGCTGATGTCATCACGACATGTTCACATGTGTCGAATAAATTGTTCGAGCTTAAATAAAAATGACTATACATGTCTCTAAAATGATGATTTAATTAAATTAGGAATGTGTTTCATCAAATATATTTTAAAGAAATAAAATAAGATTTAAATATTACCTAGTTTAATCTCGCATTATCTAAAATCTAAAATCTGAATTTCATGAATTTAACTTTTGTTAATTTTTACGATGTTTTTTATTTAATTAATGTATTTTATCAATAATGGATAATAAAAATGTTGAAAACAATATAAATTTGTGTTTTTTTTTGTAAGGTTAAATGAACTAAATAAATACGTAAATTTATTTTTTATTTTTATATTTTGTCAAGTCCTTAAAATTAACAAAATTAATAAAAATAGTTATTTAAATTTACTAACATAATAATTTTAAAAACAAAATATGATGACAAAATATTTGTTCTAATTACACTAAAGTTTAAGGTGTTCGTTGATGACTAATAAAATTCAAAATATTTGCTACAACTATGCTAATCATTTAGAACGATACGATGTCAATAGAGAATTTAAAATTTTGGACGTTGAATAGTAGATTTTCATCAATATTTCAAATTGCATTATTTGACTTTTCTAACGTGGGATTTTTCGGAACCAGGCACATGCAGTGATACCAAAAGATACTTTGTATACATAATGTGAGAGTTGTTACCATCAATGTTGGGGTAGCTCCTTGAGATATCAGGTAAATGTCTCCTATATGTAGGCTGTTGAGTCACCGTGATTTAACTATCTCACAAACTATAGGGCCGGGATATGAAAGCCCTAAGAGCGAGAAATTTCATCTTTTACGTATAAAAGATACTTGTGCGTATATTCAAGTGTCAAAATTTACTAAATTGAGTACATGTGTACTTTAATAATAATACTAATAAAATAATTTTTTCAATTAAATATTATTTTTTATTAATAAAAATATTATTTAAATATTTGGCTAACCATAATAGTTTTTAACAAAATTGCTTTTAAAAAATACTTTTGAAATCTACTTTTTGTTGATTTGGATTTTTCCAAAATCTACTTTCGGTCGGCCACGTGTCGCTTAACAAGCCGTCGTCTCCCGCTCTCCAAGAGGCAGAGTGGCCTTGTCGCAAAGGAGGACAGCGACGTCCCTCCCAACTGGCAGTGGATTACATGTGTCCACCGCCGGCAGCCACAAGGCTCCTCCGACGCGCTTGGTTCTGCTGTGAACCTCACGCTCCGTCGACCGTGCGTTGGACGCTGACGAGGAAGAACACTTGAGCACTACCGATGGCGCGCGAGCTGGAAAAAAATTGTTTTTTTTAAAATATTTGAACCTTTGTTTGGGGCAAGTCAGTCAATGGCATTATAGAAATGATTAAAGATTCTCTCAAGAAAACAAAAAACAAAAAACAAAATTTGGTTTTTTTCGTCGATTACTCATTTCTGTATTACCAAGAACAACGCGTGGAAGTTGGAACTGTGAAGAGTTGGACGACCAGCTGAACTGGTTTGTTCTAGAGAGAGAAAAAGAGGAGAGAGAGAGAGGTCCAAAAAAGACAACCTGAACATCATAGAAAGGGAACCCATTTTCATCAAAACACAAAAAAAAGTTCTCTTTTTCGACTAAAAAAAGGAAAAGAGAAATCAAAACACAAGCTAGTAAAACAACCCCCAAAACCAAACCCAGAAACACACACCATCTCTCTCTCTAGATCCGTTTCTTACAGGGAAAGAGCTTTACTGGGGTCATAATGGAGATTTCTGGGTTACCCTTACTTTCTTCTCCAATGGCGTCTCTCTGAGGATCCCTGGTTTTGGAAATCATGTCCGAATCCGCTAGTTCGATAACCCAAAGGGTTCAACCTTTGAGCTGCCTTGATAGCAGAGGAAAGCACAGAATACTGGCGGAATTGAAACGGCTAGAACAAGAAACTAGATTTCTAGAGGTATTACTTCTATATCTTACTTAGCTCTATCTTTGGCTATTCTCTGCGTTTGATACATTTTTGGGGTTTATTGCTTTGATTCCGTCTTTCTGGTAATCTATGATCCTCCATTTTAGAATCCAATTTCTTTCTAATTTATCAATTTCAGTAACAGAAACGTTTAGCCCTCAAGAACAGCTGGACTTGTTCTTGAGTGTCTTGTCTGGTCTTGGATGTTGAAGTCTTGAGTGTTTAAGTTGCATACACAACTACATAAAAGTAAACGATTAGCTCAGCTTTAGCAAGTGATATAAAACGTAGAAATCTGAACAAGATATACGAAATAAATACGCAATTACGGCTTCTATTTTCGCATTCGAATGCCTTAGTTAAAAGTACATCAAGAATCATGGTTTTATCCAAACAAATATTCTCCTGATATAGCTCGTGTCCGAAAAAAGGGATCAAAACAGATCCTAACACATTTTTAAGGTACTTTATTTGATTATATCTAGGCTGATGAGAAATGATCTAGCAAAACTCAATCTTGTATGGTTATCAGCTTAATTTCAGTAGTTGATGTAAGCTTGATTTTCTACCCAAGTTCCTTATAACCGGGCTCTACCGAGTACCTGCTCGAGACGTCTCGAGTAGGCGTTTATAAAGTTCAAGTTCATATGGACATTTCGCAAAACTATTTAGTGTTATTTTAGTGAAATTAGACATTGGAATTGAATTTGATTTCTCTGCAGGAAGATATCGAGCTGCTCGAAAAAATGGAGAATGCGTCGGCTGCTTGTAAAGAGTATGTGAAAAAGCTCGGTTTACCGAAAACAATACGAATCTCATTTACATTCGCGGACTAAAAATGTTTTTTTTTCTTGCGTTTTAGAATGCTGAGCAATGTTGAAACAAGACCAGATCCTCTTCTTTCAGAGTATGTCTTTTGTATTATCATCTCGGTTGCTTTCCAACGTTTATTTATATCGTCGAAATAAACGAAATGCTTGTTTTTGCAGAACTAGTGGCCGGATAAATCCGATTTGGGACCGATGGTTTGAAGGTCCTCAAGATTCAAAAGGTTGCAGATGCTGGTTTCTCTGACTATTTTTTGTTCTTCTTTGACACGACATAAAGAAAATGTGCCATATTTCACAAGTATAGATCAAAATGGCCGAAAATGATCGAAATTTTGATGATAACACGAAGATTTGAGTTCCCGATTTCGTTTCTTGGTGGGAGATCGATTCATGTTACATAGTTTTTATCTCGTTATTTGATCTTGCTCGTCGAAAGTCTAAACTTCGAAAGTAATTCAGCCTCTGATTTTAAAATTCTTCGTACTAATTCCTTTAACATTTTTCATGAATGAATGAGAATTCCAAATGAAACGTGGTTGATACAGGCAAGACCATCTCCAGTCAAAGCAGAGCAAGCCTGGATTTGTTAACCAAATTAAATAGTGAAATGAAAATTTTAACCAATCACCATAGGACGTCGTAAGATGACTGCGTAGCCATCTGGACGGTATTTGCATTGTTCGTCTTGGCGACACGGCTCCGCAGCTCTCTCTCGCTTTCCTGCTCAATTTCTCTTCTGGGTTCCTGTAATTGGTCGTCTTCGAGTCCTCTGAGCTTAATTCTCACCTCCAGATTCAATGTCACAGTCTCTACACTTCTTCACCGCGTCCTCTCGGTCCCCAAATCTCGCTCTGTCCAAGCAATCTTGTGTTAAAAACTTTTCCATTTTCATCCAACTCCAGCCGCCGTTTCCCGGCAATCTTTTCTAGGTTTTCGATTAAGGCGTCTGCTTCGTCGGATCTCGACCCGTCTTCGTTTTCTTCGCCGGTTTTAGTGTCTGCTAATGGAACGAGCGTGGGAGCAGGAGTTGTGACTCCTGGGTCACGTGGCTACCAACCGGTGGTATCTGATTCGAGCTCCATCGATGTCGATGCTGTGACAGAGACGAAGCTTAAGAAGAATGGATTCAGGAGCACGAGGAGGACGAAGCTTGTTTGCACCATTGGCCCTGCTACTTGTGGGTTCGAGCAGCGCCCGGATCAACATGTGCCATGGCACGCGTGACTGGCATAAGACGGTGATTGAACGGATGCGGAGGCTCAATGAAGAGAAAAGGGTTTGCTGTTGCCATTATGATGGACACCGAAGGTAGTGAAATTCACATGGGGGATCTTGGCGGTGCATCTTCGGCCAAAGCTGAGGTGAATTGAAGTTTTTACTTGCAGATGTAATTAGTTAATTCTTTTGCTGTTCGGATTAAACTACCTCTAAATTTGGGAATCAATTCTCTGATGCAGCAGCAGGTTATTTGATTGGTCTGATGTTTTAGTTGGCATTTGTATTTTTTTCTTCCTAGTTAATCAGCAATTCCGTTAAGATTTAGCTTTTATTTCGCTAATTATCTGCTTTTGATTGGAATTCCCGAAGTAAAAAACTGATTTTTAAGACTGTATTTTTACATTTGCCAAGTTTAAGATTCCATGAAGATGCATGTTTAAGAAAGATGACGGTTTTTATGAGTTTAGCAGTAACTCACTCTATTTTGTAATTGGCCTTCTTGAACTGTGCATGCTTGACTTCATGGAAGAATATAAATGGAGTTCTCATACATATGTTATTCTTTCTAGGATGGTGAAATCTGGACCTTCAGCGTGAGATCTTTTGGTTCCACTCTCCCGGAACGCACCATTCATGTGAACTACGATGGTTTTGCTGAAGGTGTTTACTAATTTCCATCTATTAACTTTGAAATTCATTGGAAATAATGTTTTTGTTGCTACATTTATTTTTAGAGTAATCTTAGACTTATATTCTTATCATACTTTATGATTGTATATGATGACATGTTGAATTGTGACTGATGCAATAAATATTAAAAATAATTATTTTAATTGTAATACATTAAATATATTTTAACTAGACCAATCACAACTCGACACGTCATTGTATACCATAGAAAAGTATGCTAATAAGGTAAACATAGAATTACTCTTATTTTAATCATGAATTTTGTTGATTTTTTGCTATGATGTGATGGGATCCAGATGTTAAATTGGGGGATGAACTCCTTGTGGATGGAGGAACGGTGAGATTTGAAGTGATTGAGAAGATTGGATGTCAAGTGCCTATGCACGGACCGGGGCCTATTGTTGCCTCGGGCTAATCTGACGTTTTGGAGGGACGGGCATTTGGTGAGGGAACGCAATGCCATGCTTCCCACAATTTCATCCAAGGTTTCTCTCTCCCCTCTCCTTTCGTCGTTGTCGTTTTTGCTTCCCTTTTCTCCCTCGGGTTACCTTTTACTAAAACAATAGCATGAGAGCCTGGATGTTTTTAGAAATATACGACCACCCGGCTGCACTTTCCAAAGGAAGCCAAAAAAATTCAAACGTTGGTGCAGAAGTATGTTAAAGAAAATCTCCTATATTATGACCCTTTGGATTCATTTAGTTTTTATATGCATTGGTACTAAATGTCCTACTTATTTCAAACCATGTAAAATAGAGATGTTCGACCTGTGTTTCTCGCGCTTGGTTCTGCTAAGTTGACAAACCAATTTCATATTGAATAAGCGCAGAGGGCATGGTTTTATTTGCTTGGCTAATGTCGATAATGTTTGATAAATCGCTGCATACTTTTGGCGACCTTCATTGTTTTGGGTCACAATATTGTATTCGTGTGTGTGTGTATTTCGTTCCATTTTTATTGAGGGGCATCTTTTTCTTTTCACATCAGCTATTTCCTCCCAATGAATCAAATCTTGGTTGAAGGTTTTTTTTTTTGTAATTCAGGACTGGTTGGATATTGACTCTGGAATTGCAGAGGGTGTTGAGTTCATTGCCATATCGTTTGTCAAGTCCGCTGAAGTGATTAATTATCTCAAGAGCTATATCGCTGCCCGTTCTCGTGATGGGTATTATGTCCAAATAGTTTATGCGTGTATCGATTGGTGTACGATAAAGAATCTTCTTCCCTTCAAAACTGAATCTTGATTATGATGACGCAGTGACATATCTGGGATTGCAAAGATTGAGAGCATTGACTCCTTGAAGAACTTGGAAGAAATTATCAAAATATCAGATGGAGCCATGGTTGCAAGGGGAGATTTAGGTGCTCAAATTCCATTGGAACGATCCGTTAGCGCAGCAAAGAATCGTCAATGTATGCCGGCAGCTGAATAAAGTAAATCTAAAATTACTTTTTTATCATGTTTTCTTATTGTACATGTTGATATATCGAATCGTGATTGATATAATAATTAAAATAAATAATTATTTTAATTTGAATACATTAATTATACTTTAATTAAATCAATCAATGTTCGACAAGTCAGCATGTAAAATAAGAATGGACGATAAGAAATTAGATTTAGCACTACTTTTTTAGTTTTCTTGGTCTAATGTTTTATCATCCATTGTCAGCTAACAATTTGGAGGTGAATGCATTCTTTGTCTACACAAAGACAGGCCAGATGGCGTCTCTACTGTCCCAGTTGCCGGCCCGATCGTCCGATTTTTGCATTCACGGACACAACATTGATGCGGAGGCGGCTGAATCTACAATGGGGGCTTATCCCGTTTCGTTTGAGCTTCTCGGACGACATGGAAAGCAACCTTAACAGGACCTTCTCGCTGCTCAAAGCTCGGAATTTGATCAAATCGGGCGATCTCGTCATTGCTGTCTAGGACACGATGCAGTCCATCCAGGTTATGAATGTTCCATGAACTGAGACCAAACTCGAGTGGTAACAAGTACTAAAATATCTCCAACATGTGACAATTGATCTTCGTCGTGTGAAATCTCAAATTTTAATTTAGTTAATTGCGTTTAGGGTCTGTGACATCATTAGATGGGGAATTGACGATTAGGTCATTTGCCGAACGTAGTCGTTACAAGATTAAGACATCGAATTGTCCGAATAAAATACTTTTGGATTATTATAAACTCAAATTAAAAGACTTGGAAAATATTCTGAGAGAAACGTCGTCGTTTGGTTTCCGTAATTATTAAGAACTCTATTGGGGAGAGGGGGAGCGTGACGGAGAGCGAGAGCGAGCGCGATGCAGAAGAGGGAACAGGGGAAGTTCGGTGGAGCTACCGGCGGAATCACCGCTCCTCCGGCTAAGCGAGGCCGGCCTTTCGGTAGTACTACTACTAACTCCGTCGCTGCTGCCACCGCAGATACGGCAGCTCCGATGACCCTCCTCGGCCCTTCCCTTCATGTACATAGCTCGTTCGTGGGTTAGCTTTTCGAAACCATTTCTGCCCCTCTCCCTCTCTTTATCTATCTTATTTTCCTCAAATTGTATGAATCACTCTCTATCTTGTTTCAAGGTAGAGTTTTCGTGTTATTCTGATTGTTAGCTGTGATGTATCTTGTATGGAGTTTCTTTAACTGTTCTTTAATCATAATTGTGTGTTTTTCTCAGAGCAAAGCAATAAGAGACTAGTTTTAGCTCTTCAAAGTGGCTTAAAAAGCGAGCTTACATGGGCTCTAAACACTCTCACTTTACTTTCTTTCAAAGAGAAGGATGATATGAGAAGAGATGCTACCCCACTTTCGAAAATACCGGGGTTGCTTGATGCTCTTCTTCAAGTTGTATGTCTCGTTGCCTCATTCTTCGTCAGTAGACTATTGGCCTTTGATTTAGTTATTTTAAAGCTTGGTTGTGTTTGTTATGCGATGTAATAGAAGATGGTGATTGATATTTTTTTCGTGTGAAACAGATAGATGATTGGCGTGATATAGCACTTCCAAAGGAGTATGCCAAGGCTCCAAGGGTTAGAACATTAGGTGCAAATTCCCTTGTTTCAGGTTTTGGCAATGAGTTTGATGCTTTGAGCTCAAATGGGTATGCTTAATACCTGTATCTTAATCTTAATTGTGAAATGAAAATCACAGTATTTTCTTGAATTCAGAACTTAATTTTGAAATTGCTTGTTTTACAGTCCTGGATCTGGTGGTTCTCTTACTGAAGCATCTGGACTGAATAATATGACTAAGGCTGATCCCCAACATTGGTGGCTGGATGAGGATGGTCTGTTTAATCTAGATGATGAAGGAAGGATAGAAAAACAACAATGTGCTGGTGCTGCTTCTAATGTCATTCGGAACTTCTCTTTCATGCCAGATAATGAAGTCATTATGGCCCAAAATCGGCATTGTTTGGAAACAGTATTTCAGTGCATCGAAGATCATATTATAGGTGAGTGGGACTAACAAGTTGTCACCCACAGAGAAATAGTGGACTAAGTTCGGTATCTTTGCTTGATAGGCTTACTACTTTGAAACTATGTTTCTTTGAACTTTGTCAATCTATCTTGTTAAGGGGGCTGGCCGGAAGTACTTATTCAAGACGTTTCTCTTATCAAGTTTGATGCTTTTATTAAATTTTTTTGTCATTTTCTTGTGATTAGAAGAGTAGAAATAGGGACCAAGTAGGTTTATACATGGGTTTGAAGAACTTTTGCATGCTGCAGTGAATAATTTATAATTTTTTTAGTGTTACTATTAGATGGTCCTCGCTGTTGTGAATAATGCATTCAAATAGACTTTTTTCTTGTCTTTGTTAGAAATATGTAAATGTTAATTGATAATTTTCTGATTTTTTCATAATTGAGGGATTTGATTTTGTATAGAATTAGGTACTAGTTTACAGTCTGTCTATAAACGTATGTAGCATGTTAATCAGAATTATTTTAACTATCGCTTTCTTTATTTTTACATCCGTTAGAAAATCAATTAATTATTGTTACTAGTTGAACAAAAGTTGTTTGGGGCCTTTTCGTAAACATTCAATCAATTGTTTGCTAGTTGTGAATATTACCCACAACGAAACTGCTCAAGGGTGTGGCTAAGGGGTTATCAACTATTGCATCCTTGGGGCTGAATTATTGCGCCCTTAAATAGTATCACAGTGAATCACTTATTTGATACCTGAACCCACACAATCTGTCTCTTAACTCAGTATGAAAATTAAAGGTAGTTATACACAGGAGAACTAAATGGCTACCCTTCCCATATTTCTTTAGTGTTCATATATTTCATGTTAACCTTTTTTTTGTCTAACGGGTTTCATCTTACTATTTTAGTGTATTTCTTTCTAGTTTGTCTACTTATTTACACTGTTTTTATGGATGTTTTGTTTGGGATGCCTATATAATTTCTACATGACACAGAGGATGAAGAACTTGTCACAAATGCTCTTGAGACGATTGTCAATTTAGCTCCACTGCTCGATCTTCGGATCTTTAGCTCCTCAAAACCATCGTTCATCAAAATAACGTGAGTTCACTTTTTGTTCATGTTGCTCTTGTTAGGTGTTTGAAGTTTGTTTCTCTTTTCATCAGAGAGAAAAGAGCAGTTCAAGCAATCATGGGAATGCTAGCATCGTCTGTTAGAGTCTGGCAGTGTGCTGCTGCTGAATTAATCGGTCGATTAATTATCAACCCGGACAACGAGCCTTTTCTTCTTCCCTTCATTCCACAGGTTTGAATCGATATTTATTAGTCAAAATAAATGCATTGTTTTTAGACGTAAAGCACGAGTGAAATATGACAATGAACTTTGCAGATATACAAACGCTTGGTTGATCTTGTGAGTGTTCAAGCTCAAGATGCACAAGCAGCTGCAGTTGGTGCTCTTTATAATCTTGCAGAAGTTAATATGGATTGCAGATTAAAGCTCGCCAGCGACCGATGGTGACTCTTCATTCTTAGCTTAAAACATATATTTATCCGACTCTTAAAACGGTCTTCAATTTCCGTTGAGTAGTGGAGAAATTGAGTGATTATGATGATGAATATATATATAGTTTTATCTTCTTAGCATATTTTCTTATTATACAGAAAGACATATCGAGCTGTGATTGATTTAATTAAAGTACATTTAATGTATTATAATTAAAATAATTATTTATTATATTTATTGTATCAATCATTGCTTGAAATGTCAGCGTGTATAATAAAAAGTATACTAAAAAGATAAACATAATATTACTTTTATATATCGAAATTAATACAAAACTAAAAGTGATCAAAATATTCATGAACTTATCTTATTTTTTTAACCTTTTATGAATTCAGGGCGATAGATCGATTACTAAAAGTGATCAAAATGCCTCATCCGGTCCCGGAAGTATGCAGAAAAGCAGCAATGATATTGGAAAGCCTCGTATCGGAGCCTCAGAACAGAGCATTTTTGTTAGCATACGAAAACGCCTTTGCGGAAATACTCTTCTTGGATGGACGGTATTCCGATACGTTTGCTAGGATATTGTACGAGCTAACGCCAAGGCCGACCAGTAGAGCTGGAATGGGACGAAGTGTTTGGGGCATGTAATTCAAGGTACACACCCTCTTGCGATTATTAATTAGGTTTCTCAAAAACTTGATGAACGAGTTGACTTTGTGCGTGTGATTATGTCACCAGCAGAATGATTTGGTGTAATGCAGTGAACATTTTATCTGGAAACTTCATTAAATATCGTCTTCTTTCTTTAATTAGGTTTCTCTTTACTTTTTTGCTAATTTTAACTTCATTCATTTAATTAACAAATTTTGTTAATCAATTGTAATCAATAGATTGAAAATATTATAAATTTACAATTTTTTTAAAGTTAAATGAGTTAAAATTAGTAAAAAACGTGATGACAAAGTGTAAGTTGTAATTATAATAATATTAAAAATATTTATTGACGATTTTTTAAATTCAATATATTATTTGTAACTTCTACATAGTTCAGGGTTTGGCAAAACTATTGTTAAAAACAAATTCACCAATTGATAGACTTTTATACCTAATGTTTTGTTATCTAACTTGTTGCATAAATGGTCAGTACTCCTTATGGTAAGTAAATTCCCATAGAGCAAAAAATTCAGAGCTAATTCAACCTCTTTCATTGACTAATTGTGGAAAATATGAAAACACAAGATGATAATTTTCAATAAAATCTGTGTTAACTAGAATGCATACCTCCAGCAATGCGATTCAGTATTTATTGCAGTGATCGCCAAGATAGTTTGGCATGAATTGATGCTACGAATTTTCCATTATCGGCTGCCATTTCTCTTACGAGCTAATTCTCGAGCCATCTCTCTCATTTCTTCTGGTGATGGAGGCCTCGGTCCTTCCGGTGGATACACGACATAAGATCGCTTCATAGGCGAAAAACAAAGGCAATCATTTAGTATTTCATGAAAGCACAAACATTTCATCAAAAAACCAACCAAACTATATGTAACAGTGTAATATTGGTCCAAAATTTATAAAATATGTAATGAAAAATTGTAGATGAATGATTAAGACTCACATTCTTGATAAACAATCTCATTTGAAAGCATTGAATCAAAAACAGCGACTAACATGTCATTGGTCACCATAAAAAGGTGTTCCGTCCAAATTTCCTACAAACTAACTTCACTAATCTAGTATTCAAAATATCGAAAAAAGAAAATACACGATTCCAGGCAAAATTTATAAAATATAACAAGTCATCTGAAACCAATATTGTATAAGCAAACACAAAAAGCAAGGAATTCTAAGACTGGGAAAGCATAGCTCTTAAGAAGAGCTTTTGTATGGTTAAACAAATCAAATGAGATTGCGAGTCTCAATCCATTTTATGTGTTTCTTTTCATTAATCTCGGAGCAACTAAATATTAAATTAAGCGAGAAAATCTCCAACTGATGCAGAATAGATATATCGAGAAATCAAATTCAAAAAGTTAACAGAAAGCAGTCCCAATTTTCGATCAAATGACCAAGCTGTATTAATCGTACCAAAGTTTAACACTGTAAGCAATCAATGCAAGATTATAAATCCAAACATCAGTTTAATACAAACGTGTTGTTAAACATGGACGAATTTGAATTACTTGAGCACCTTAACGTTTTCTGAGACAACAAAAAGATAACCAGCAGAAGAAACTAATAAAATGAAGCAAACATCCTCCATTATCAACTTAAACTCATATAACTGAAAAACAATTCTCAAACGAATTACTTCGAAAAGTCAAAATAAACGAAGAAACAGCTCCTAATCATTGACCTATCCATGGTAATAAGCAATCGGGCCCGTAATAGCAATGGTTCCACCACATCTCATATAACTTCAACAATTTCTTCGAAATTGATCAAATAGCTAAGAGTCATAAACAGATCATACAATTGGATCTTGAAATTAAACCATAGATCATAAATTAGAGAGTTGATAACACTAAACAAGCAACAATGCAAAAACGGAGACAATAAAAAGGAGAAAGAGATTACATTCCCCATGAATTTCTTCAAATTTTTAGTATTATTAGCGAAGGTATACATAAGCACGATCGGAACGGATACATAAAGAGCGAACTTGGCGATTTCGAGAATTCCTTTCGACGTTCCAAGTGAGGACATTTTCCCGGGAAAACCAACTGCAATTTCAGATAAGAAAAACTCACTTCCTCGCGCCCTAACTCAAGCCCTAGAAGTAGGGGTGGCTATGCAACAAGCATAAAACTAAGAACCGGAGTCAGAACCGGACCATCACTAAAAAAAGATTAAAAATCTAATAAAATTTGACCCATAGCTAAAAAAACATCATATAAACTAAAAAAACCGTTCTAAAATCCTGGTTGAATCAATCAAAACTCGACTCGATATAAAAAATAATATATTTGGTTTAATTTTAAATTTGGAACGTAAGCGATACCAAATTAGAACTATATCATATTTCACCGTTTCGATTATAAAATTCTTACATTATTCTGCGATGAAATTGGATTGTATTTAAGTATTCAATAGAAAAACACAATTTTTAAAATAAGAATTTTTAGGATTTGATTTTAAATTGTAATAACAATTGATTTCTATAAGAAGAAAGCTACGATCTTTCCAAATTTATGAAATAATCTGCCAATAAAAGGTAGAAGAAGCCTCGTGGTGGTTGGTAGTGACGCGAAATCTAATACTAATCATCTATTGGTCAAAGGATGACACGTACACTTTTTGGCATCTCCTGATTGGCTTGCATATTAACACTCGGCAATTGTTTACTCAAGAAATGGAAGGGCTATAGTTTAAATTATCTTCATTAATACTAACTCCCGATTTAATTAAACATTATATAATAATCTAAACATTTCTCAATACAAGCATGATAATAATAATAAATAAATAATTATAGTTGTTTTCTAGCAAGGTCTAAAAAAACAATACGTCTTATTACATAAATAAATAACTAAACAAAGGACAAATAGAATCAATTTGGAGATCTAAACCTAGAATGGTGCATTCGAATATAACTTAATACCAAATATAATGTGTCGCAAATATATTGGTTCGTCTCGCTCAGGAAAATATAAAATAGAATTATGGGAGACGTAAGGTCGATGAATAATGAAATCAAAGCTATTATTTGGACAATTTAAAAGTATTTTTTAATTTTTTTTGTGAATATTTTATGCATAATTGAGCAATACATGTAGCTTATGTAGTCCACAAAATTTGTCAAACGAAAAAAATAAATAGGGTAAGATGAGTCATTCATTTATTTTAAATTAAAATTTATAGATTCTAAATAAAATTATGTAGACGCCCATGTCAGTGTATTTTTTTATAATATAGTTCTAATATTATATATTATAAAATTTTTATTTTATTTTTCAAAAACAATTTATAAAAATGAATTTTGGTCATATACAAGTCACCTATTTTATTCCACGTATCGGGAAATCTAGAACTAAGCATTGGTCAACATACCAGTCAACGCCCGTGTGTTGGGCCCCACAGTCAGAAACTGCCCACCAATAATAAATGACGTGGCTAATCGGGGCCGTTCATTTTCGCCAACGCGACAAGAACAGTAACGTAAGGTCGGCTCTTTGCTGTTTGAGTTTACTAACATACCCCTATTTGTCAACTCTTATTACCGTCTAGACACTTCCCTTGCTTCTAACCTTCAAAGTGTAAAAGCCTGAAAGTTAGAAAGTATACCTTAAACACATTTAAAACTATAGAATATTGTCACGAAATTGTAGATTATTTATTAAATAATCAATTTCAAGTTATATAACTAATAATATATTCTATTTTTCGAACAAATTATTTAGGGTTTTCGATTAACGGTTGGAAATTAAAGAGTAATTAAAATAATTAAATTTAGTATTAGTAGAAAACGGAGAAGGGTAGATTAGGAAATAGAAAAGAAGAAAACCTTAAAAAAGTGAAAAAATGCCAGCGAGGTCCACCAACAAAGGGTACAAAACGAAGGCTTCTTTCCGCCTTGCATTTCGTCTACCTCCAATGGCGGAACCTGAGCTTCCACTCTCCCCTCCCCCGTCGCCACTGGCCGGAAGTGGCTCTATTCTGCTCGGAAAATACCAGCTCGGCCGCTTCCTCGGCCGTGGTAGCTTCGCCAAGGTCTACCAAGCTCGCTCGCTTTCCGACGGCTCCACCGTCGCCGTAAAAATCATCGACAAGGTCAAAACCGTTCACGCTTCAATGGAACCAAGGATAGTCCGAGAAATCGACGCAATGAGACGGCTCCACCACCACCCAAACATTCTCAAGATCCACGAAGTGATGGCTACAAAATCCAAGATTTACCTCGTCGTCGAATTA
This sequence comes from Begonia fuchsioides, assembly GCA_003255005.1. Lineage (NCBI taxonomy): Eukaryota > Viridiplantae > Streptophyta > Magnoliopsida > Cucurbitales > Begoniaceae > Begonia > Begonia fuchsioides. The sequence goes on along the minus strand of QAOC01037617.1, from coordinate 94,864 downwards.
GCCTCCGGCGGCGAACTTTTCGCCAAGATATCTCGCCGCTGCCGGCTGTCGGAGGCCGCTGCTCGCCGGTACTTTCAGCAGCTCGTTTCTGCTCTAGATTTCTGTCACAAGAATGGCGTCGCTCATCGAGACGTGAAGCCTCAGAATCTCCTCCTCGACAAGGACGGTACTTTGAAAGTCTCCGATTTCGGCCTCTCGGCGTTGCCGGAGCAGCTTCAGAACGGCTTGCTACACACCGCCTGCGGAACTCCTGCGTACACCGCGCCGGAAGTTGTTTCCCGGCGAGGCTACGACGGTTCAAAAGCCGATGCTTGGTCCTGCGGTGTCATTCTCTTCGTCTTACTTTCCGGCTACCTTCCGTTCGACGACAGCAATATTGCAACAATGTACAACAAAATTCACCGGCGAGATTATCAATTTCCGGAATGGATTTTAAAGCCGGCGAAGCACCTAATATTTCAGCTCCTAGATCCGAACCCAAAATCCAGGATGAGCATAGAAGCTCTCATGCGAAACTCCTGGTTCAAAAAATCCATCCAACCAAAGCTCCAGAAAGACGGCGAAAAAAACAACTCTCTCACAGAATCGCTTCAGAATTGCAAACTGGAAAACAAAATTCCAGTAATGAACGCATTCGACATAATTTCGATGTCTTCCGGGCTGAATCTATCGGGGCTGTTCGAAGTGGCGACAAAGAAGACGAACGAGAAGAGGTTCACGACGAAACTCACGGCGGAAGAGGTGGAGGAGAGAGTGAAGGAGATCGGAGGCGAAATGGGGTTCCGAGTGACCAAACTGGGCAAAAACCGGTCGATCAGGATGGGGAAGGGGAGGGTGGTTTTGACTGTAGAGGTTTCGGAAATGGCGCCGAGCCTGTTGATGGTGGAAATGAAGGTGGTGGAAGCAGAGGTCGAGTTCGTGGAGCTTCAATGGAGGGACATGAAAACCAAGCTTCAAGACATTGTAGTTTCATGGCACTCCAACAACAACAACGACCAAGAAGAAGACTCCTAGGTTCTTGTTTTGTTCTGTTAGTAGGATTATGATTTTCTCAGCTCTAACTCTGTCATCAAAGTTCAAATCTTTGTACATGACAAAAGAAAGAACAGAAATTTACCCATTTTTACACTCGCAAGTGTCTCTAATTACACAAAGAAGTGGTCCATATCAGCTGATTTCATTACCCAAAATCCAGCAAAATCAACAACTTACGAACCTTGAGCAACGAGAAAAAGATGAGTTTTTTAAAGCCTAGTTTAAGCCACGTTATCGTTGGCTATATCTGATTGGTCTGTTTCGACAGGACGCTCGTTGGGCTGTTACTTTTACGCGTTATCGTTGAGTCTAGTATAAGGCAAGGCCAAGACTCAACCACTGAGGATGAACTCAAAATGGCCGTTTGTTCTTCCTCTCCCTCTGTTTTCTCACTCAATTCTATCCCCAAAATATCTTCGTCTCCGTCGAGGAATTGCGCTAAGCTTTTTCTGAGCCAGACGACCCCAAGTATTGCTGAAGGCTCCAAGTTGTGTTGGAAATGGGGAAGAAATTTCAGCTCTACGAGGTTGAATGCAGCTGGATTCGCCGAGATTGAACCTGATTTGAACGAAGATCCCAAGAGTCGCTGGGAAACTCCCGGTATTAGCTCAGTACGTGTGAAATCTCGATCTCTCTTTTTTTGGGTCAAGATTATTTGAATTCTTCGTGATGGATTTGGGGTTCCAATTTTAGGAAGATTTTGAATATGGTATATATGATGGACACCACACTTATAACGAGGGCGAGGAGACAGGTTATTCTTGATTCCGCTTCATTAATTCTTCGTTCATTTGATTTTGTGTTTTCTTTCCATTTCTCGTTTCATTTTCTTGTATTCGTATTGTGTTCTAGGATGTAATTGTTGAACTATTTGAAGAAATATCTCTAAATTTTCAGTAAATTTTAGGAACTTTCTGGGAATTATTCAAGGAAGAAGTTGTAGCAGGAGGACCGCCAACGGGTTTTCAAGGTAGCTACTTACAAAGCTGCACCATTGAATGAAATCTAATGCAAATGGAGATAACCTGTTTTCAATTTCTTTCACAGGCTTCATTTCATGGATTTTTCTTCCAGCTATTGCTGCAGGGATGTATTTTGATGCTCCGGTAATTCTAAATTCAGGGGTTTCCATTTTCTATCATAGTTTTTAGCTCAACTATTCTATTCGAATATTTTTAGAAAACCCTTTGCTTTTTTTAACTTTTGAAGATCTTATACGTAGCGAAATACATATATTTAAAAACCTCGCGAAAAACATATTTGAAATCTATGAAAGATTAAATAAAAATTGAATTGGATTGAAGGCTAGAAACTGAGTAGTTCGATCATTTGGCTGGAATCAATAGCCTAATTTCTTCCTCCCGAGCCTGTTTCGAACTTTGTCTTTTGGTGTGATTAACTTGTTTTAGGAAGGAGAGATCATCAATTGATCTACTTATCTCTTATAATTTCAGGGGGAATATTTGTTTATTGGAGCTGCCCTGTACACAGTAATCTTTTGCATAATTGAGATGGATAAGCCAGACCAACCCCACAACTTCGAACCATTTATCTACAATATGGAGAGAGGAGCTCGCGATAAATTGATAGCCGATTACAACTCGATGAGCATATGGGATTTCAATGAAAAATACGGCGACCTTTGGGATTTCACGCTGAAGAAGGATGATATAATGGAACGGTGATTTCTTGTACATAATCTTATAAGATCATACTTTAATGTAAAGGTTTGTCCAATATGACATCTTTTATTGAGAAATATTATAGATAAACCCTTTGGGAAAACAAAATGCGGTTCCATAGAAGCTATCGGAGCTACGATTATTAAGTCATTTATCGTGAAATCTATGTGATAAGGTCCAATCTTAAGGTATTAGATTATATTGAGGCCCAAAATATATGAATATTAGATTACTGAGTATTAAGTTATCTATAAATAGAGGTCTCCCTCTCTGTTACGATTCCTCCCGACCCGAGGGTTCTAACCGGAGAAAGAGGCTCACCGGGAAAAAGCCCGAGTAAAACACTTGAAGTGCGGGAGAAGGAGAATGTCATAACAGCTATTAGGAGGAAACAAATTCCTCTAACTATTTGTAAGTTCTGTTTATCATTTAATCTCTTGGTTTCTTTGTTTTATTCTGTTGTTCTTTCTTGTTCTTCGATATTTGGATTGAAGAGATTATATCAGTATACAATTATAGATAGACAAGAAGAAATTAGTATTCGATTTCGTGTCCTTGCTTGAATTCTCTTGCGGCTATCGAGTTGAGAACTTTTGTTTCATCTTTCTTTCGAATTTGGAACCTTGATATGTTATATCAGCATGGCTTCTGCTTGATTGTTTACTTGGTTGATTGAACTGTTGGAGAGAAACTGAAATGTGCAGGTAGTGTTTTCAGAAGCAGTTTTTAAAAGGGTGTTTCTATTTTTGAAAACCCTTTTTGATTGGAGTTAGGAAAATGTATTATTGTACAGAAACTGTTTTTTTGGAGCATTTTTACTTCTAAATTTAAATCATTATTAGCCATTTGTGTATCTTTTTATTATATTTAATTTCGATCGGGGTTTTCCTTTTTTAGACTATGATTCGGCAACTCGAAATGTTGCACCATGATCGTATTATACGTTGCATTGCTAAGACCATACGCATGGACTATCGCTGAAATTTTGATTTGAATTTATAAACTCAGTAAATTATCGAATTTAATGATACTCAAATTTTTGTATAATCTTGAAAAAAAAACATTATAATTAATAAAATTTAATTCCATTCCAGCTATATTATTTTACTAATTATAAAATAATAATTTATGGACAATTCTTATTTCGTCACACTTAAAAAATGATCCATTATTGGATTACTTGGCATCCACCCCAATAACCCTAGTCAATATATGACAATTATGAGTAAATTGCCCTATAATAAAATAGTAGATTTCGAGTAGGCTCGAATATAGTCAAAACTCGAAAGATGGTGACAACCGAGGAAAATCTATCTGATCGATGAATAATATCGGTGTTAATCTGACACTTTTGTATTGCATACGTCTTAAAATAGAGCATTAATCGAAAAGAAAAATAGATATCGTAGCGATGAGACTAAACTCGCTTGTAATCCTCGATAATTATATTCAAAGGTTACTTAAAAAAACATATGTGTTTTAAAAACAATTTAATTTAAGAAAATAAATTTGTTCTTCTCTAATATATTATTTTAGAAATATTTTAGGATTATAATGGATTGAGTCGAAATTAACTAAGGGACTTAGTTTAATCCCAGTTGGAGTTGTTAAACCCTTTTTCAACCACTCTCGAATTCCGAACCTCGCCCCGTCCCCGTTTCTCAATTATTCTCTCCTTGGGGTACGGGATTCTTCCTGTTTTTTTAATTGCTAATTCTTCTAGGCGCACAAATTCTGTGTGGAAGCGTAAGTGGAGGTTTTCCGGGCGTGAATGGGAATTGATCTTTATTTCTCTTCTGCTTTGTTTTCTGTTTTTGTGCAATCAGGGATGTGAATGAGCTTGGGGATGTTTGAAAATGGTTCGGGACGGTCATGTGGTGCCGGCCGACCCACCGGCTTTGGTGGCGGCGAAGAAGAAGGGTCAATCGTCTCGGAGTTGGATGCTTTTGGATTCTACCGGCCAAGGTACAGTCCTCGATGTCGACAAGTATGCTGTAATGCAACGAGCCCAGATCCATGCTCGAGACCTTCGGATTTTAGATCCTTTGCTTTCTTATCCGTCCACCATTCTTGGCCGCGAGGGAGCCATTGTTCTTAATTTGGAGGTGAATGTTGGGGGCTGATAGTTTTATTGTCATATGTTTCGGGATGCTTGGGTTTTCTTATTCACTGGCGATGCTTTGGGTTTCATTCTAAAATTTTAATTTTTTTTTCTTTTGGATGTTGCAGCATATCAAGGCAATTATTACCGCCGAAGAGGTCAGTTCTTCACTTTAATCTTGTTGGTTATGCTAGTGTATTTTAAGTGTCTTTTTTTGGTTCTTGGTTATCATTTATTTTAAAAAATTCTTGAATTTTATTTTTCCATTGTTCTTCTAGTTTAATTGCATAGTCAGTTTTTTTTTAACTTCCATTCCTTTGCATGGGTAACTAAATTTTGCTTGGTCAACTATGAGGGTCATTGAGTGATTCGTCTTATTATGTGAGCCCTCTGAGAATCTCTCTCAATTCAATGCATGCACAGGTTTTTTTCCTTTTTCTGTATTTTGAAAATTAGATTTGCTGTTACTATTTCGTATTGATCAGATGGCTGTTAGTCAATCCTATTTTTATCACCATGATTGAGTCTTTAATTGTTACTCGATAGCATAATCTAACGTGGTTCTGCAGCATCTATCACCTGCTACTATTATTGCCTAGTGTTTTTAGAGAGTTATCTCGGTTAGCTTTGGACAGAAAATTTTCTTTTTGCCTTGTTAACAAAATTTACTCCTTAGTAAACTCCTGGTTTTTTCTTATGCCGAAATCCTTCCAAAGAAGCATCTATTGAAACTTTAAAGATGTAAAAATATACTGGGATAGGTTTTGCTCCGAGATCCATTGGATGAGAATGTTATCCCAGTTGTTGAAGAGCTACAAAGGCGATTGCCTCCCACTACTACCATCCAGCTTGAAAAGCAAGAAGATGGGAAAGAGTATTGTGGTGGGCATAATGATGTTGAAGCCGGTGATGAAGATGGTATGCCAATTTAATTAACGACACAAATTTTATAAATAACCAAAATATACTATCTTGAAACCATGGACACTTCTTCTTTCATCTTAAATCTTCTGAGTTTTTACTACTTCTAAAATGTCTGAATAAACCCTGCGGGAATTGAACAGATTCTCCATTTGAATTTCGAGCCCTAGAGGTAGCTTTAGAAGCCATTTGTAGTTTTCTTGCTGCACGAACAACAGAACTAGAGACTACTGCCTATCCTGCCTTAGATGAGCTCACATCCAAAGTAATTTCTGGTATCTGTACTTTTAATTGTCTGTTTGGTGCTTTCATCTCTGGGACTTAGAACTCTATGCCAATGAGTATTCTGCCATTTTAGCTAAGCAACAAGCCCATTAAATTTGTGCTTTAATGCCTTGAACTGGAAAGAGGAATCTGTTGTATTACTTTTTCCATGATGTGTCATCGATACTTTCCTTGATTGAATAGCAATCATGATATGAAAATTGTTTCAAGGACCATTTTATCCTTTTTTCTGTTTGAAAGTGAAGTGATCGTCTCTGTTCTCAATCTACTGTTTAAAAATACTTCTGATGCTCTTGGTTGATTCTTCCTTTGTACTGAAATCGGCATAGTATTCTTTAAATTTATTGAAGAGAAGTTTTGAAATCTCTAATTAAGTCAGCGTGGATTTAATATAGTCCTAAATTTTCTGCTTACCTGGAGAAAAAAAGTTAGCTGTTAGAATGATAGGCCTGCAATATATATGCTTTTTTCTGTCCGGTCTATGGATGATTTGATTGCTGTCCCTTTGCAATATATATTGCTTTCCCTTCGCCCTTTTTTCTAATGCTTTTTTTTTCTGTGATATAGGGCCTGCAAGATCTTTTTTTATCCCAACAATGAATGATTTGATAGCTGTCCTATGACTTTCCTAATGCTTTTGCTGTGATCTGTAGATTAGTAGCCGTAACTTGGACAGAGTTCGTAAACTGAAAAGTGCAATGACCAGGTTGACAGGAAGAGTTCAAAAGGTATTTGTTGTATGTTATTTTGTCGCAGAGTTCTTTGTCATCTTCAATGAATGTTTGTATGTATGGTCGTCCATGTGTGGCAATAACTTCATACTTGAGATCTTAGGTTAGTTATCTGCATATTGTTTCATTGTGATAATTTATTTTAGGTGAGGGATGAGCTTGAGCAGCTATTGGACGACGATGATGATATGACAGACCTTTACTTGACAAGAAAGTTGGCCGGGGCATCTTCTCCTGTTAGTGCCTGTGGAGTTCCTAATTGGTATCCCGCCTCCCCTACAATAGGTTCAAAAATATCAAGAGCTAGCAGAGCTAGCATCGCAACTGTTCGTGGAGAGGATAATGATGTCGAAGAGCTTGAAATGTTGCTGGAGGTAATTTTTTTTTGGTTAAAAGATCTCTTCTTGCATTTTATTCGAAATTTCACTTCTTACTTTTCCATTCCGATAATGAGTTCTTGAAATCAATTGTATATTTTGCAGGCTTACTTTATGCAAATTGATGGCACATTGAACAAATTAACAACGGTACACACCTACTTTAACTTTGAATCTTTTTGTATGTATTTTTTGAATCATGAGAAAGGCAAATCACCAGAACAACTCAGATTCAATCCAAGTCTTACTGATGTTAAAAAAAGTCTCATAAAACTATAATTTTTCTGTTGTTGTAATAAGATTTGACTCTATATAAACTGAAAGTTTTTAAAGTTGTGTTTGATATATGCTGGTAAACTTTTTGAGGGGATGCATTTTTTTTAAAATTTATATCACATTCTTATATGATGTTCACTTTCTTGGTTTTTAATTATTTGCAGTTGCGCGAATACATCGATGACACAGAAGATTACATTAATATTCAGGTTCTCCTTGTAAAAACTTTAATAATTTGCGTAACTTCATCAATTTCTTTTATCTAACCCACTACTTTTTCATTGGTTTTGAAGCTTGATAATCATCGAAATCAACTCATTCAGGTACTTCTCTCCCTGATATGGGGCAAGATTGTCTTCTATTATGGTGCTTCTTATTGTTCTTCTTTTCCATTTGAGTTTTTATTATCATTTGTCTCCACCTTGAAACCGTTTATGTGTTGCAGCTGGAGCTTTTTCTCAGTTCAGGGACTGTTTGTTTGTCCATTTACGCTTTGGTGACTGCAATTTTTGGCATGAATATCCCGTACACTTGGAATGATGACCATGGTTACATGTTCAAATGGGTAAGACTCGTGAAAACATTAGTTTTATGATCATTTTTCTTTTGAGTGAGCTGATGAAATTGAGGGAGGAAGTAAGGAGTACAAAGAGAAGAGGATAAACTAAGACTCGGTCCAGGTAAGGCCGAGACCAAGCTTAGCCTACTAGGTTCTTTTTAATTGTGCCATCTTTTATGTTGAGCAATAGGCCTAGTTTAAAGTCAGTATAAATATGTGAAAGTTTGATCTTTAGGGTTATAAAAGGGGAGATGAGAGACTCCATTAGTAGCTCTTCATTTCATTTCGTTTTTGTGTTCTTGGTGTTGATTTTCTCTCTGTTATATAATAGTGTCATTTATCCTTTGTCTTTTTGTGTTCTTTCTTTGGTGCATTTGATCAGTTCTATCAGGTCCTCAACTACTAACCAAAATTCCAAATTGCAAAAACTTAATTGACTTAGTCGAAGTATTTGAACTGGATTGTAGTCGGACACTGAACAATCGGCCCTTGCATTTGTGGTGCAGGTGGTCATTCTGACGGCCATTGCTTGTGCAGTTGTCTTCGTGATAGTTATTACATATGCTCGCCTCAAAGGGTTGGTGGGATCGTGATTCGATCTCATTGAAGTGGTTTTATATCGATTTTATTGTTGCAAATCAAACTCTTTGATCGCATATTAAGTGTTAACGCCCATAAATATCCTATTTCTTTTTATTGTTTTTTATTGGGTAATCGGTGACTTTTCCCATGTGTTTTTTGGCTGTGATTATCACAGGTTTCGATGCCAACTAGATGAACAATTTTGGTTCAATTCAATAAAAATTGTCATGTTTCGATCCACAATTTTGGAGATTAAAGATCATGTAACTCGAATTGTGGAGCAAAAAAATATTTAAAAAAAAAACCGAATCAAACTAACAAGAAACCACGGTTCAATTAAATTGAAGATCAGACAGAAAATTGCCCATAATTCACCTTATGTAGCTTACAAAATGCAGCAGCCATGGCCAAAAGCCACCCAAATTGGCAAAAAGTTTGATCAAGAAACAGGCCCCAAATGATCTCCCTCTAAACTCACCAAAGCCTGAAACTCCCTCTCAGCTTCAAGCCACTTGGTCCCTATCACGATGAATCGAACAGAAACTTCCTTTTCGATCTTAGACAGCTTATCGTTCATGAACACCGGATTCTCCCCGGGAACAAAGCGATAGTCTGCCATTTTCAAATACGATAAATATACGTTCTCGACCGGTCCACATCGCATGAACACCCCATGCTTCAAGACTTTGTGAACCACTCCTTCCAAAATCTCCCCCCTATACAGCTTGAAGGTTATTCCACTGAATATAACTGGAAAAAGCACATCCCCTGTCTGCCTAACCTTTCCATCTCCGACCCTTTCGAGCGTTTTCACGGCAATGAAGTAGCCCAAGTCTTTCGTCCCCTTTTTTGCAGCAAAGTCCTCGAGAAGACGAATGATGATCGATCTTTGGAGCATGAGACCTTTTGTATCGAGGTTTTCAGCCGGGATGATTACATTCCATGGAAGCTGTACTTTCAAATACATATTTCCTTTCCCAATCTACAAAATACACAAATTCTTCCTTCGTTAAAATGCGAAAATCCCAATTAGAAGATACCGAAAACTTCATGCTTTGCTCATCTAAACAATTGGAAGAAAAATTAATCACGCAATGATACAAAAAAAAAACAGACATTGCTTCTTCATTATGATATGATCTTTTCATGAACATGGAGATTCAAACGAAATCTACAGAAACCCTAAAACTCAACCAAGCACCTTCTGCACGACATTTTCAAGCATTGTCGTATATATACCATTAAACCTTTATCACTTAGTTTTTCGGAAATATATTAGCTGATGAATTAGTAGTTGTTGTTCTTGTTTCTTTAGTACCTTTAGTAGTAGGGGTGAGCATAATAAAACCGAAACCGGTAAACCGAACCGAAACCGGTAAAAAACCAAAAAAAATCGGTTTTGCCAATTAAAAATTACTGCTTTGGTTTAAGATATAAAAAACCGAAAGTTTTTTATTACTTTTCGGTTAATCCATTTAAAACCGATAAAAAACAGATCCGCAAGTTTTAATTATTATTTTAAAATCGAAAGTTTTGATAGCCGGCGGCCCTAACCCTAACCGATGAAATCGAAAGTTTTATTACTTTTCGGTTAATCCATCAAATATGATTTTAAGTTGTTTTGTTATTTTATTATTCTTGTTTTCGTTCTAATTTGTGTTGATTCGTACTGAGTTATATTTGTTGTTTTGTTGTTTTGATTTCAAATCTGATTTTAAGTTGTTTTGTTGTTTTATTGTTCTTGTTTTAGTGTTGCTGATTTTTTTTTATCAATGATGTTAATGTCTTTTTAATTTATTCGTTGTTTTAGGATGAAAATTTTTAGTGAAACTCAAACTTTAGAGAGCAATACTTATGACTCGACTTCTATCGAAATGAAGAGAAAAAAATCATGTGTGTAAAAACATTTTACTATTATTGAAAGTTGATGATCATAGAAATCCTAGAGCAAAATGTAACAATAGTTCACAAACATATCCATGTCATATATCAAAGAATGAGACAACAAATTTGAAAAAACAAATTGCAAAAAATTGTTGGCAAGTCTTGATTCGAAGCAGAAAACTTTAAGCTTTCAAAATGATGAAATGAGATCGAAATTAGCATGTTTTAGTCTAGCAACTTGTCAAGATCTACTCACAAAGATGATTATTATTGATGAGTTGCCTCTAAATTTTGTTGAAGGAGTGAGTTTTTGCCTCTAAACTTACAATTTAGTTGTTTTTTGTTGATGATATTATTTGAATAGATGACTTTTATGTTTATTGAACTTAAAGTTAGTTAATTTCTTTTGTTGATGATATTATATGATGAATTTATTAGATTTAACATTACATTATTTCCTAAAATTTATAAAATTATATATATTATTTTGTGTAGCAAGTAAAACCAAAACCAAACCAAAATATCTGGTTCGGTCCAGGTTCAGTTTTTATGTATTTTTACAACTAATCGGGTCAATGTTCGAAAACCGAAAACTAGTCTGTTTGGTTTCAATTTCGGTGAAAACCGAACCGAACGGGTAAATGTTCACCCCTGTTTAGTAGTTTCTATACCTGTTATGTTCCTTGGATTGTTTACAAGTGGTATTCAAGCTCTTATTTTTGCAACTTTAGCTGCAGCTTATATAGGCGAATCCATGGAGGGTCATGATTGATTAGATTTAGAAATAGTCTAGCTCAAGGCAATATATACATGGCTGAAGATAGGAAGACGAACCTGATCGACCTAGAGACAAATACCCTAAGGCTCAGCAGAAACAACGAGTGAAATAGGAGTGGTATTCTCCGACCGAGAAACCAGAAGTTGGATCGGAATCTTCCTTCACGAGTTCCTCCGGTTGGTGACGAACCAAGCAGAGAATTACTGGAACCAGCAACGAACCCAAGCGAACTTCGCGTAGTAGCCCACGCCCAATTCGACTCACGACCTACGCCAAGAGCAGCGATTTCCTTGGTTAAATGGGGATGGTCCGGTTCAGATTAAGAAGATAAACTTGGGTCGGATCAAATTCAGGGTTGGGCTTGAACAAATTGGCCATCTTCTTAAACCGGATAGTTTTCTGTTCGCCGGGCTCACCTGCTGGATCAATTTTCTTCAGCTTCTTTGGGGTTTGAGATTCCTCGGCTGCTTCGATTTTCTCTGGTTTCTAACTGGGTCGGCGTCATCTTCGTTACCGATTTCCTGTTCGGTCGAGTTCTTCTCCCCTGGAGTTTCGCTCGACGGATCGAACATAAGGTATTATTTTGTTTTTGGTTCTGCTTTAGGTTGAGTTTCGAAGCTGATTCTACCTGGTTTGAGCAGTAGAAATTTGCTGCCGTTTCGCCTTGTTGTTAATCTACAGATTTGGTGAAGAATAGAAAATTTATGCCTATGAAAATCTACTAAATTCCTGGAAAAGATTAGTTATTCATTGTATCTCCATCATTTTTTTTCTTTAATCAACTTAGAATCTAGTTATACCTTCTCTGCCGAGGTTCAATTTCGACTGCTCTCTCACTCTCTCTCGTTAAATTGAATAGAATTTTATTCATGCATCTCTTTTCTAATCAGAACTTGGGGTGTATCTGAAAAGAAACCAGCAGAGCAATGCTCTCGGGAGTCAAGTTCATATCCCGCGATGAGCTTAACAATGTGAGTGGAATTTAATTAACATCAATTCAATATTTTAGTGTTAATTTTGTGATGAATTGATTCGACTATCAGCCACCAGATGACCAAGAGAATGTCTTGAAAGACAAGAAATTAGCTGATAAAAATAAAAAGAAGAAGAAGAAGAAGCCTTCTGCTAGTGGTAGCAGTTCAGAAGATGATCCTTACATAAAAAAGGAAGGCAGAAAAAAAAAGAGGTGGTACTCATCCAATGAGAGCTCTCCTTCTAGTTCAAGTGACAATGGCAAGAGGAGATATTCTGAACATAGACACAAAAAGGAGAAGAAAAGCAAGAGTAGTAAGAACAGTCGAAAGGGCTTTGTACGGGATGATGTATCCGGTATTTAATGCTTTTCCTCCTTGTTTTGCATGCGAAAATAGTAATACTCGATCATATTTCTTGGGAAGCTCATTTGTGATTTGATTTCGCGTAGGTAGTGAAGAAACTCACACCCCAAATGAGAATGAAACTGTTAGAAAAGGGATGGGATTAGAGTGGATGATTAGTCCTGAGGCAAAGAAAGTAAGCAAGCCCTCTGAAACCATTTATAATGAGCAAGAGAAAGCTTCTGAAGATGAGGTATTTATGGATACAATTTGTTCGTTCATTGCATTTCATGGTGTTTTTATTGGTTATCTTCATTTAGAGCTTTAATATGCTTTGACATATTTTTATTTAGCCTCGGTTGGTTTCATTCTTCAAAATTCTGTCCTCGGTTGTTTTGTTTATTATACAATAGAAGTTATTTAATTATTTGCTGAATGCTGTTGAATAACTTGTAGGGCATTTGATGTTGTGTTAGTTCTATCTGTAAATGTAAATGTTCTTCTTTTTTTTTTTGAATTTTCACAATTGGCATTTTTTTAATTATTTTTTAAGAATAAATTTTTCCTAGATGCACCTTGTGGCATTATCACATGTACTCTATTTATGATTGTGGTTTTGTCTTTTCGTTTTTAGTAGTTAATTGCACAGTTTATTGTTACATGTGACCAACAACAAAACAATAAAAGGAAGAATACGATGTATTAAACGAGGAGCTTGCTTCCTTTCAAGAGGACATTAATAGTAGTTCTCCAATCCTAAGATAGCTTTAATTTTACCTTGATGGATCTTAATAATCTATACTCCTATATTTATAGATAATTTTCCCTTCTTTCAGGAATTGAGCCTACTCTAAACATTGGACTTTATCATTATATATAATACCCTAATACTTCTTAGTTCTTACCACTACTTCACTCTAATAATTCTCCTTGGACAAAATTGGATCTGGACTGGATACCGGTTTTAGTCCAGTTTCGATCCCAGTTCTAAAACCATGAGTCAAAAACGACCCAAATTCTAATAAAACTCAATTCAAAATTCAATAAATCTGGATATAAACTCAAATAGTACCCTAATACTTCTTATCACTACTTCACTCTAATAATTCACCTTGGGTAAAACTGGATCAGGACCATTGGCTGGATTGAAACTGAGAATCGAAACAGCCCGTTTTAGTTCAGTTATAGCCACAATTCTAAAACCGTGGGTCAAAAATGACTCAAATTTTGATAAAACTCTAAATAAATTTTGATATAAATTTAAAAATAGTTGCAAATCTGGTTAAATCACTTAAACCTCACCCAAATATAAAAAAAAATTATATTTTAATTTTTTTAAAATATATATATGGACCATAAAAAAGATTGGACCACCTTATTTGAAAATTGACCCCATCTTTCCCGTTTTTGTTCTTTCTAGAATTGGAGAAACCCTTTGGTGTGCACAAGAAAAAAAATCCATATTCCATCTCTTGTGGATTTATCGTACCCTACACATTGGACCTTATCATTATAATACCCAAATGCTTCTTATCACGATGTTATAAGAAAAAAATTCTCCAATTTTTTGGAGCCAGTAGAAGACCTGATAAGATACTGATTTTGATTACTATGGTAACTATCCTCGATTTAATTTATCTCTGTTTTTTTCACTAGCATAGTATATTATCTAACAACTAAGTAGTTTTCGTGAATTTCATTAGTTCTTTGATTGTACTGTCATACTAAAATCATGGGTGTCAGTGAAGATATTTCTTATTGTTTAATGTTCAAATAGGCTTCCTCACAACAATTTTGTGACTCTGCCACTACATATATTTCAAAAGCCACTAATCTTTCTGTGCTTCTTCTTTTTAGCTAAAGAAGGCAAATCCCAGGGAGTTGAATCCATATTTGAAGGATAATGGTAGCGGTTATCCTGAAGTAGAAATGGATAAAGCTGGTGGATATCAACATCCATCTTCTTCTGTTGTTGGAGATGGAGGGGCTAGCTGGAGGCTTAAAGCGTTGAAGCGAGCACAAGAACAAGCTGGTCGAGAAGGAAAAAAACTTGAAGAGGCACGCAACTGTTTGATTTATCCTAATCACACACAAAATTTTGATTTTAAACTTTTGTTTATCTCCTTATAAAAGTTCAAAATTTGCAGGTCGTTGGAGAACGATGGGGTTCTCTTGGTCAACTAGCTGTCTCCGTGTCATCCAGTCGAGCTGCCCCATCTCGATCCCATTTGCATGCCATAAAACATCGAAGGAGAGGACTGAATGATGAAGACCAATCCGATCCAGACTCACAAAGGCAGAAAGATGAGGTACTGGCTATCAAGTTCAGCTCAAGGTTTTCGAACTGCTGAGTGTACAACTAACATTATCAACATTTATATATCTTATCTGATTTGTAATTTTAATTTTCAGAAACCTAGCAGGGACTACTTGAGGGGTGTCTCTGCCAGGCATCCTGAAATGAAGGAACCTAAGAGTTCGAATTCCTTGTCATGGGGGAAGAGAAAAGGTCAAAATGTGGTTTCTAAGGATGCTGCATTTGTCTCTGCTGCAATATCTGGAATAAATAAGTTTGAAAATGATGGAAACTTTATGCGGGAATTTATTGGAGGACAAAGTAATGAATCTCATGATTCAGCGAATGAAAATAAAAAGAAATCAGATACAGATGGAATGAGAAAAGCATTTGGAGATAGTGTTGTGGTTAGGGGTGAAATGAGTGCAAATCAGATGGCAGCTAAGGCTTTACAGCTTCAATTAAAAGGTGAACACGAAGAAGCCCAGAAGCTTCTGGTGAGTTATCTTCACTAGTTGGATTTTGCCTTGATTTAGTCATCTTTGGCTACAGCCTCTCTTTTATGTTTTGATTGCAGCGTGATAGAAATCTTTCTTTCCATCTGCTGTTTTTTAATCTATTCTTTGTTACTAATTATGAACCCTTTATTAATCCAAGCAAAACAGTCTAAACTGCTTTTCTAATTGATTTGACTTTTTTCTATTTTTCCAAGGGCCAGATAGCAAGAAATAAGCTTGGATCAATACATCTGTCAAATTAAAAAAAATAAAAACCTTAGTATCATTTTTGGAAACTGTCCAAAGAGTAGTTGTGCTTATAAGTAGGAAGTGCAAATAAGACCCTGACATAACAGAACCATTCTGACTGAACTAAGGCTTTATATTCGCTTCATGTGATTGAGAGTGAATATTTATTTTACATTGATTGATTTTTGTTTCGATTTCGGTTGGTATGTTGCTTAAATTTGGGTGAGTATTGATCATTACCTATTAATCTTTCCAGAATGCTTATGTATGGTTTGACTCATGAGGGGACTTGTTTTTGGCAGAAAGAATTGGAAGATTTGAAGTCAGCAACAGCTAACACAACTACTCCCAGTAGACCTCGAGTTGAAGCTAGCACATCAAGGTGGGGAATTCATTGATGTTTTCTATTTTTTTTAGTCCTACTGCTCCCCACCTTGGCTTGTTTTAAAGGCTATAGATGCTGCAAACTCCCATTTTATGTTTCTTATTTGGAGTTTTAACATTTCTTGAAAAACCCAATTTTTATTAGACGATAATTGTTTCCACCCACACCATGCAGGCCGTTGATTATGGCATTACCATGTATAGTAAACTTATTTAAGTATCAATTGACCTACTGATCATGGTTTTAATTTTGCCTTGATTTTTTGTGTTCCCACACCTATCTCAAAATTCAATATTCTTAATGCAAACTCATGGATCATATCTTATTCTGTATTTGAAGGATCAGTAACTTTCTATATATTTATTCATATTCCTTAATTCAAAAGCCTATGAATTTTCATTAACGTATTTGTTTTACCTTACCAAAATATTGTGGCCATCCTGTTACCTCAACCCTGATCATCGACTCATCGTCTACAATACTGAGCCTATTCAGAAGAGAACAAATCTTGAAAATCTTTCTCTAAACTTGCATACTAAATGTAGGCTGTAACAATAATGTTCAAGGATAAATCTGGACTGTGAGCACATTTCTTTTTATATTCTTTTGTTACAAAATGTTCAGAAATTGACTCAATTTGCATATTGGTCTCTTTTAACATGCCTCATTGATTGCTTTCCTACTTATGACGACTGTAGAATGAGGTGTGGTTATTCATATGATTATAAATTTCTCTTTTGGCCAGATATGCTCACGCTGATCCATCCAAGAAAAAAAGGGAAGACGATAGTGACAAGTATCTAGCAGAAAGGATCATGCGAAACAAGCAATATAGTAGATCTGGTCAAGCAGACGATGAGTACGACTACGAAGCGGCCCCCAGCAGAAAGTCTAGGAAAAATAGAGGTGCTGATGAACAAAATGCCAACAAGAATAATTTCTCAAAACATATTTTGACTCAAGCCGAGCGATGCATTTTCTGCTTCGAGAATCAGAATCGGCCCAAACATCTCGTCTTGTCAATCGCAAACTTTACTTATTTGATGTTACCGCAATGGCAGCCTATAGTTCCGGGTCATTGTTGTATTTTGCCCATGCAGGTAATTATTTGAATTCAAATCGATGCATAGATGATATTTGCTTATGTATTTATTTATGATTCCCTTGATCTGAATGTCTACACCATAATTGTTCCTTTGTTTGAATTGCAGCATGAATCAGCTACTAGAACAGTTGACAAAAATGTATGGGAGGAAATTCGAAACTTCAAAAAGTGTTTGATAATGATGTTTGGTCAACAAGAAAAGGAACTTGTCTTTCTTGAGACCGTCATGGATTTGGCCAAGCAACGGCGCCATTGCTTGATAGAATGCATTCCAATACCTTCGGACATCGCGAAAGAGGCTCCCTTGTATTTTAAAAAGGTGTGTTTGTCTCTCTCTCCTCCAAAAAAACCCTTTGAGAATTCATCTGTGCTTTGTGTTTTATTAATGATAATTTATTGGAGCCATGACTCTGTAAAAAAAATTCTTCTCTTTCTTGATAAAGTGACAAAAGATGGATATCTTTCTTGATTTATAAATGACATATATAATAAGCATACATTCTTGTTGTACGTGCTGAAGCGACGAATTATGATTGTTATAATTAAAGTATATTTTATGTATTTTAATTAAAATAATTTTTTATGCACGAATTACAACTCTACATTTCAACGTGTACAATAAAATGTATGTTACGAACTATGAAAGTGTCTGTAAAACAATTTATTTCAGGCCATTGATGAAGCTGAGGAAGAATGGAGCCAGCACAATGCAAAGAAGCTCATCGACACGAGCGAAAAAGGGCTACGAGGGTCGATTCCGGAGAATTTCCCCTACTTTCATGTGGAGTTTGGATTGAACAAGGGCTTTGTGCATGTGATCGACGATGAGAAACAGTTCAAAAGCAGCTTCGGCCTAAATGTATTGAGAGGAATGCTTCGTTTGCCGGAGGAAGACATGCATCGTCGTCGTAAATACGATTCTGTCGAGTTTCAGAGGGAAGCCGTTGCCAAATTCGCTCGGGATTGGGAGTCTTTCGACTGGACAAAACAGCTTTGAGTCAGGGAAGTTTTTTTTTTCATTTAAGACAAAAAAAACAAACTAGAAGAGTTCATGTATTTGGTCAAGGCCAGAAGGTGTATGCATAGAATATTTCCCTCAAATAGCATTTCTAATGTAAGGAAAAGTATCACTTCTTAGTTTCTTGAGAAATAGCTTTTCATTGGCATTTTTGTGTGATTGCTATAATTAATATAAAAATAAATTATTTATACTTTATTGCATTAATTTTACTGTAACTTTGATTTATTAACTAATTAGTTTATATTTTATTGAAAATAAGAAATAGAGAAAATAAGTATTCTTCTTTTAAAGTCATTTATATATATATTTTTTATTTTTTTAAGTAGGGGAAAAGGGAAAACGACAAAACATGTCCCCCGCATTCCATGGACGGGGAAAATACTCGCGGATGAAAAGGCCGGTGCATGAACCACGCTCGTTTCCATACGTGCTCCCACGCGCCAATTCAGAGGAGAAAAATACATCACGTGTAGGTATTTTATTGGTTGATTTAACGTGGGTCCCAACAGAAAGGTTGAAAACATTGTGGGGGCCTCCTGATCTGGGGAATTGCTCTTTTTCTTTGTCGTTGTAGTTAGACAGTAGTTGCCTCCTTCCTATTTTAATTTATTTATTATTTATTTTCAATTAATTTATTTAGGCTAATTATTGGGCGTAATATTAGAATATAGGACTAAACTTTATTCTTTACAAATTTATCATAATCTATCAAAAACCGTTACGAAAAGTAACATGATCTTGTATTCAAAAGACAAAATTTCTCGCCTCGGGTTTTCACATCTCGGCCTGACAGTTTGTGAGTGAGTTAAATCACGGTGACTCAGCGGCCCAGAGATAGAAGACTTTTACCTGATATCTTAATGAGATACTCCAACATTGGAGCTAACAACTCTCACACTAGGACAGCGCAGACGTCGAACCTAGGCTCTTATACCTAATTTATCATCTCTGAGTCAACTGAGTTATGCTTATGCGAGCGAAAAGTAACATACTTCGAAGCAGTTAATTGATTTGCAAAGAATTAACAAAAACTCGAAAAAAAAATTGGCGGTGAACGCAAAGTACGAAATTTAATCATCATCATAATCCATCTTTTTAAGCATAAGTCAAATGCCTATCTAAAGCGCACAAGCCCTAAGAGTGTTTAGGAGTGTTGAATTTAGACGGCTTTCTAATAAAATAAACAAAGTCGAAAAGTAAAAAAAACAAATTTAAAGAGAAAACAAATCTTAGTACGTGAATCCTAAGTGGAAAAAATAAAACCCTATTCACGAAAATTAAAATGGTCTTACATTCGAATATTAGTCGAAAAATATCGTTGACAGAAGATAACAAATAACACAATGTTTGAAGATTTAACGAATGAATTCGGCCATTATCTTCCAATTTCGTGTTAGCTGATATTCTCGTTCGATAATTACACTGGACGACTCGAAAATTAAAACGGGACGAGTCGACCTTGTCGGGGCATGTAGTTGTTTCATGTAGCCAACACAATCAAGCATGTGTATTTGTCTGTAATGATTATTTGGTCAAAGGTTAATAAATGACCAAATCAAATAAAATATTAATAAATAAAATTACTAAATTATATATAAAAAAGAGTAATTAAAAGTTGTCCTAAGTAGCTTGGATCATGCCACTTTAAAGCTTCGGAATTACGTGGGGAAGCTCTCCATTTTTTTTGGTTTTTAATTAGTCTAATTAATTAATCCATGTGAAGTAGGGTCTAGTTATATTTAATTCAAATGATTAATGAATATTATTTATTAAATTAAGTGAAAACTAGGGCTAGCCAATAGAGTCTTTTGACCATTGTTTTGTTTGCTTATAAGGCACCTTAAATACCCATTTATGAGAAGCAATAAATACACATATACAACTATCCATACTACCATATAATATGTAATTACACTAAATAATCATATTTTATATGGAGTAGATCGATTTGAGGTTTAGGGTTCTACCCAAAATCTCATTAAATTTTTATTTTATTTTTTAATTATTATAAATTAGAGTTACAAAATTCAGAGTTGAATTTTGATATCCACTACAGTATTATTTAAGAGTTTTCACTTAAATATTAGATCTCATCCGTTTTCGTTGTTATCGTTCGATTTGTTATAGCTGCAGTATAGTTTAATTTCACATTGCCTTACCAGTTATTAGTCCATGTGATTCATATTCGTAACGGTACGCCACAAGTAACGTTATTGTGTAAAATTGGTTTGTATATAATTTATATATTAAAAAAGATTAAATCAATTATTTCCCTAGGTTTGGAATTCTTACATGATCTAATTTGTAGATAAAAATGGAAATGGAAGAAAAGTAGAAACAAAAAGGAAATTAGGTCTATCCTCCATTTTTACATTATAGTTATATTACCTTTTGTCTTAATAATAATTATGCATCTATTAACTACTCTTGTAGTCATCTATAAGGGGGCAATTAGGTTGTCTTCTTGTGCTGCAACGTTATTAATGATTGAGAAAACTTGTTTCCTACAACAAAAACCCTAATTATTAAGAAATTTTAGATATTTGTTAATTTAATTTTGTCCATATGATTGGCATATTCAAATTTAAGCAAACAATTATAACCAAAAAATTTGAAAAATAGTAACTCGAGGAGCACTGGTGCTCATTGGAATCATGTTTATGCCCACAAAATATTATCTGTTTTAGTTTGAAACAGCGTATCGTATTCTAAACTAGTTTTATCGATGGTATAGGAAGAGAGTAGTACTTTACTTCCGGAGATTGCTTGTTTCATAAATGCCATTTGTGTTGCAAATAACGTCGCAAATATATTATGTGAGTGATGTGTTACACATTAGAATCTTGGTTTAAGTTCTTTATCAACACCATATAAACTTCCGGGAGCTCGAGAGAGTCTCCTATTAGACGGAAAAGAAATGAAAAATTTGATACGATTCGTGTTTCGATCGATAAAAAGTTTATAATATATATATATAATTTATGTTTATATCAAGTTTACACTACTCCAAAGTTGTAAAAATAACATACTTTTGAATAAAAAAAACCCTAATCCAAATTTGACAAAACTGAAAAGCAGATGAATGATCTGCTCAAACATTAAACATGATTGAGCGAACTCAAGAGCAATCCTTAAAATAAAGCATAGTTTAGTAAACAACATAGGATACAAACAAAGCCATGATTGAGCTACATAATTCACCAGACCCAGAACGATCGAAATAAGATTCCAAACAAGTCACAAATTTATGGAAGAACCAGAAGAAGAGAAATGCAGAAACAAAGATCTACTATTACACCAACATTTTTATTTTATTTTCTGCGGTGATTTAGTTGCTCATGGATGATCGGATTCTCAGTTTGATTCAGTAGCTTGGCCTCCCATGGCCGCCCCAAGTAGCATAAGCAGCTTCATGAGGAAGATGACCTCCATTGGGGATGAGATTTGGAGTCAGATTGTACCCGGAAAGTGGGGAAGAAGAATCAGGCAAACCCGCCGGGAAATTCCCTCCGCCGCCGCCCATCGACGGAGGGGAGGTTCCGGCTCCGATTCCGGCGTCATTACCGTCGTCGTCTTCAAGAGGCAATCTCTCGTAAGTCGCATTGGAGAAAGTCGCAGCAATCACCATTACCGGACCAGCTGCGACAAGAGACCCAACTACACTCCCTCCGACGACCTGTCCCTGCCCTCCGGAGAGATAAACGGTCATACCAGTCGACCCGGGCGGCGCTGGACCGGGAAGAAAAGCTCCGGTGAGTGACAAAATCTCGAACCGTCCATGTAACGCCACCACAGCACCAGGTGTTGCCGGCTGCCGTATGGTGACGTTCGTGACGGCGCCGCTAGCGCTTAGCACGCACACGCCCCGCTGTCTACGGCGGGCGAACTGAGCTACGCTCTCCGCCACGTCAGCTCCTCCAGCGACCTCCATGACGTGGCTCCGGAGGGCGTTCGGGCTGTCTCGGGTCACGAAAATCGGTGGTTTCGGCTTGTTTTTGGATCCCGGCGGACGGCCTCTTGGTCTCCGGTTTCCGATCTCGACGGCGCCTTCTCTTGGCTCGTCTGAACCGTTTTCTCTCTCTTCATCGTCGTCTTCTCTGCTGTTCTGATCATTCATGGAGGTTTCACGATCGCGTTGGAGTTTCAGAAGAGATGAATTGGCCGCCGAGTCCATCATCGGCAGCCCTACTTGGCCGGCCCACCACGGATTCGCCAGAATAGCTGATCGAAAGAGTAATCGAGAGAAAGATGAAACAGAAGATCAATTATTTGCTTCCCCGTTTGTTCGATCTTGGTTCAATATGTACTAATCCATAAGTCAAACAAACAAAACCCAGCTTAGCTCATCGAGAAACGAAGAACCCTCTTGACTCACCCGACTCCATAGCCAAAACTCGTCAGAAGAAGAGAGATGTAGAAGAAAGCGGAAAGCCCTAGCTGGGATCAAAACTCCATTAGGGAACGGAGACGAAGAAGACGAATTTAAAGATCCAACCAGCAAGAGCTGAAATCAGACCAAAGACTGCAAAATCAAGCAACAAATCCAAGAACCCAAGAGAGAATCAAACCCGAAAGAAAGATTCCTAGAGAGAGAAAGTGAAAACAAGCAACCCGGAGCAAATATAGAAATGAAAATTCAGGGTTACTTGCAGGCAGCACAAAAAAGAAACTTTTTATGCTCTCGGTTAAATCTCAAGCTCGTATACTTATAATCACTGGTATTAGTAATATTATAAACAGTAGTTAACGTATAAACCGCACATCGCCATTGAAGAAGAGCTGCACATTCTTTTAGAGGGCCCTTGGGAAATTAGGGTTTCGTGGGGTTGCGTGCGCGTGGGAGGGTGGGAATCACGTCTATTTCTTCGGGTCCCGACAAAACCCACGTAGCCCTTGGAGAGAGAGAGGGGCTCATAAGTCATAATCTTTCTTTTTTTGTTATATACAATGTTATTAGCATCCTTTATTTTTGTAACGATTGTTAGGTCTTTTTAAAAAAAATTACTACTCGGTTTTTATTTCGGATGGTTGATATATTACTACAAATGACTTAGAATCCACAATTTCATGTTGTAGTAATAAGATAACGATGATAAAACCCGCAAGTTTCTTGAAATTTGATCGTACATATTTTAAATCTTAGCTCATGAAACGACCGCTTCCGAAACATTGAGGAATGGAAATCTTAGATCAATGAAAACGAGAATTTTTTAACAACAAATAACCCGAGTTATTACTCATTGAAAACAATAGCAATCTAAAGATCATCTACGATACAATATGTCCCTGACACTATGATCGCGTAAAATCTTGTGCGAAAGGTCGGGAACTATGTTTTTAAACACGATTGGCCGTCGTTTTTAGGAATACAATTTCAAACGAACCATTTGTGAAACTCAAACCTACCCGAAATCATCAATATCACTTATGGATCCCGTTATCGAGACACGATGAGTACTGCGATGCTGTTTGCATTCATGGCCACTGCAACTCTAGCAAAAAAAATTGAACATGACTAAATCGGAACGAATTTTGAACATAACTAAATTGACCTATTTCTTTATCACTATCTTCGTTACAAGATAATTTCGAACCGAATGTGCAAAAAAAAATAGTAAATATACTCCCAAAAATTTAATAGATGTACTATAAGACACTATGAAGAAGGAACTATGCTTCTCGGATGCTGCTCGTGGATGTTCGGAAATACTAATTGGAACATACTCCGGTACCGATTGACCAAAATAAGATCGAGAAACTTGAGATAAAAAAAATAGTGGAGAGAGAAAGAGAACTGGAAAACTTCTTCTCTCTATCATTATCACTATCTTCATAGTCATCTAAACAATCATCACTTACACAATAAGGATATTGGTCGATTAGTTCATACTAGGGATGGGCGGATCCGACTCAATCTGACGATCCAATCGGATTGGATCAGATCGAATCGGGCAAAGGTAGTCGGTTAGGAAAATCAATTTAAGATCTGACGTTCGGATCGTTAATCAGATCGGATCATAGTCGGATTGACGACGATCCGATCCGATCCGAACGTCAGATCGGCTTTTAAAAACAGAAGCTTAGCCTTTCATAATTTGTGTCGACCCTTAGTGCTTTGTGTCGACACATAGTGTCTTGTGTCGACCCTTGTAAACAACAGAAGCTTAGCCTTTCATAATTTGTGTCGACTCTTAGTGCTTTGTGTCGACCCATAGTGCTTTCTGTCGACCCAACGTGCACATTGTGTCGACCCCAGCTTACATGTGTCGACCCCAGAACTTCTTTGAAAAATGAATCGGGCAGATCCGATCCGATCCGATAACGTTGAGTTGGGCGTCAGATCGGATCGGATCGGATTACAGATTTGCGCCGATCCGATCGGATTACAATCTACAATCCGACGTTTTTCGGATCGGATTGGATCGACAACAATACGATCCGATCTGATCCGATGCCCACCCCTAGTTCATACTTACTCGCACCACAAATTCGACATCTTGATACTAATTTCCTTGTCATGACAACATACTAAGCTTAACCCGGCTGCAAAAAACTGTCAACAAAAAAGAAAATTGACATCAACCATCAAATATTTCACAATAACTAGAATGTTGGAGAGTAGATAATCAAATATAGATTGAAAGATCGAGTAGGGTATTTTTATATCATTGTCAACCCGACCAAAGAAAAAAGAAAAGCAAGATGAATAAAGCAATTGATAAGACATCAAGCATTATCTTGTGCTCATCCATGA
This sequence comes from Begonia fuchsioides, assembly GCA_003255005.1. Classification (NCBI taxonomy): domain Eukaryota; kingdom Viridiplantae; phylum Streptophyta; class Magnoliopsida; order Cucurbitales; family Begoniaceae; genus Begonia; species Begonia fuchsioides. The sequence continues at coordinate 70,030 of QAOC01037617.1, read as the reverse complement.
ACAACACCTTCTATTGGATAAGAAATCTCCATCTCTCAAACAATATAAAACATTATTCAACTATGACATTACAACCACTTCTAAAACTATTATCCACTTTGAATATCAAAGATTCTTACAAGCAATTATGAATGTTTGCAAAATATAAATCGAAGTCAAATAAACAAATTGTAATGCTATGATTCTTATTTCTAAAGATTAATCCTACGATTATTGGTGAAAATCAATATAGTAAATTACTTGGGGACATTCTTTTCCAAATATCAGAAGCTTGGAAGCTAGAACTCCTAAGGAATAGTCAAGATCATTCAATGAAGTTTCTTTGTTACTTAATGAGCTTATGATAAAGCTTTTAACTTCGGCTAATCAAATAAAACATTGGGAATCATACGAAGAATCACATTATTCTATTAAGGAACCTACTTTTTGGCGTAAAAAAAAAAACCTCCTTTATGCCTAATCCTTCATAAAAAAATAAACTAGGGATGATGAGAATCATGATCATTTCTTGCAAGAAAGATGTCTAAAATATCATTAAAACTAAAATTGTTTTATACAATTCGAATCAACTAAGTTCCTAAACTTAAAATGCATAAATAGCCTAAAAATTACAAGCAATAAGGGAAGAAAGAACATTTCTGAAGATTGATAAAAATACTGATCAATGCCGACGAGAGGCGCATGGAAAGGAAGAATGGAGTTACCATAAGACATGCAATCAACTATCTCTTGCTGTGACTTGGCAGGTGATTTGCTTTATGGAGAGTGAAGACGGTTGGGTAACATGAGCTCTTCATTTCAATGACACGCACCATACAATATGTAAGCATGAATCATATATAACGTTTGATGACCCTGCAAGTAAAATGATCCATCTTCAAAAAAAAGAGCCACAATTCAAGATTTGGGAAAATGCTGCAAATGCTCATACATCTACATTCCTAGTGATGAGGTATAATTATTCTCCTCCAAGCCAATAAATGTGAGTTTACTAGGAGGTCAATAGACAGCTAATACCAAAGTTGAATGAATTACCTAGTAAGATAGAACATAAGTAAGAAGCCAGTCGTCAAGCATGCAATCAGTGAACACATTTTCCGGTTCGATCTTTTCTCAAAAACCTGCAATGAAAAAATGTTACTGAACATTAATATTATTATTTTCTTCCTGAAACTGAAAGAGATGTAAATATGAAGGGACTTTAATATCAATACCATTTTGAACCTATCCATTGTTCCAGATATTATACCCCTTGATGCATCCATGTTGTTACCCTGTGTTACATAATAAATCCATGGTAACAAAAATTGTTATCCCTAGAAATAAATTAAAATTTAGTAAACTTAACCTACATACCATTCTGTCAAGCATACGATTATGGCTTTCCACCTCCTCATGTATGTCACCAGTTAACTGGAATTTAGAATCATAGGCATCATAATCTAGTTCACAGGAAACAAATCAGAGAGGGAAAACTTTGTGCTTTCATCTATCGCTCGAGAGTTCCTAATATATTGCTTTGATCTTCCTAAGAGGAACTACAGTATTTTCTTTAGATATAAGAAAGAAAAAATAGAACATTCATATCTTGCCAAGCAAAGAAATAGTTCTATGAGTTACCATCTTAAGAAAAGAAACTCTGTCTTGCAAACTATCCACAGCTTTTTCATTGTCATGTTCCTTAATATCAATCGAAGAGGTTGCTCTTACACCACCTTCCTCGAGGCCATCGAAAAGTGCTGATCTGGAAGCACGGTGCTCCCTGCAAATTAAACACATGATGTTTACTGGCATAAGGCTGGTATATCTCCAAAGCGTGCATAATATATATATCAAAGACATGAAAAATAAATGAGCATTCAATAATTTCTAAACGTTGAATTTAACAGGTTAATGGTTTAAGTCTTTTTGTCAGAATAAGAGGTGTTAATTTTACCAAAGGCTTAGACCTCCTAAAAGACATTCTACATTATGTGAGTAATTACAGTGTATAATTATGTACAGGAGATGCAGGGAGGAACAGCAAAAAGAAAAGTTCAATGATGAGTATTGAGTAAGGGAGGGGTAATTTCAGATATAGATTGTGATCTGTAGCCAGATTAGGAACAAGAAAACAAACTTTACTAGATGACGATCAAAAACCACCACAATTCACAAAAAGCAGTTTAAACATCGATAGTTGGCCCATTCTCATCACAAAATCAAATTCTACTACCAGAGGATTGCTGAGTCGATCAGAAAATGAAAACAAATCCATCAAAATTCAATGCAAAAATCCCAACCGTGACAACGAAAGCACTTGCGAATTTCATACGTAGAGCAGAGAAAAAAAATCAAGATCCAGAATCGACAGTATTTGAACTACAGAAATTCAATGATTCGAAACACAGACCTTCTGTAGCTCATCGGCGCCAAAGATTAACTGTTTCTTTTCGACTTCGTCAGTAGACATTCAATGCATCCAAGAACCAGGGCAGTGAATCCAAATCAATTAGGGTGCGTAGCAAACATTGGAAATACAAAACCTACAAAGGATCCAAGGCTTTGAATTTAATCCAAGGCCCATTAAGGGCCCATCAACATAATAAACGAATTTTGAAATTATTTTTATAATTTTATATTTAATTTTATTAAGGTTTATGTAGTGAACGTGATTGACCCAATTTTAGGTCATTTTTCTGAAAATCAAAACCAACAATAGCTCAAGTTTTTTGAAAATCTAGACCGAAACTAGCCGTGAAGGCTGGTTTGAAATTCCAATTCGATTTTGTCCGCTTCTACCCAAGACATGTATTGTCTTAATACATACAAGTAATTTATGTAGACCTTCTATTTCCTACTCATCCATCGTTTTTCGTCACGATATAAAATGAAATTATTGACTCGATCTAATATTTTGGTTCGGTTGCGGTGTAGATTCGACTTTGGTCTAACACCGGTCCACCAGTCTCTTTTTCTTTGTCCATTTGTTTTTATTCGAAAGTCCACTTTATAAACGCATAAAAATCTCAACCTTATTTTAATATTAAATTCACAAAAAAAATCTCACTAAAATTTCTTAATGATTAGGCTTTCATTACTTGTCTTCTTCCTCCACCGCTGAATCCGATATTTGTCCATCTTGCAGCCACCATTGTAGAACCAAACAGAAAGCTTCAACTTACTTCCTCAAAACCTCGACGAAAATGGTGGTTTCCGTCTCGGCCACAGAAGAACAAAACCCGGCCATCATAACCTACGACAGAGAATCCGAACTCAAAGCCTTCGACGATTCAAAAGCCGGCGTCAAAGGCCTCGTCGACGCCGGCATCACCCAAATCCCACGCTTCTTCCACAACTCCCACTCAACCCGCGAAACAACTCTGGCTCCGACGGGAAGCTCAGCCACCATCCCGACAATCGACCTCCACGGCGTGGAGAGCAATCCGGCCAGAAGAGCGGCGGTCGTAAAAGAAGTCGGAGCGGCGGCGGAGAAATTCGGGTTTTTTCAGGTGGTGAACCATGGAGTTGCAGAGAGGTATATGGAAGAGATGAAGAATGGAGTGAGGAGATTTAACGAGTGGGAAACGGAGAAGAAGAAGGGTTTTTACTGTCGAGATCTGAAGCAGCCATTTGTGTATAACAGTAACTTCGATTTGTTTGCAGCTCCGGCGGCGAATTGGCGGGATACTTTTCATTACACGGCGGCACCTCGTCTTCCTGACCCTGAAAGCTTGCCGCCGGTATCCAGGTATGCAACTTTAGATGTACAAAGTCTGTAATAATATTAAATTTGTAACTCAATAAATAAATATAACAAAAATTTATTAATTTTTATTTCTCTCTTCTATATTTTATTATTTCTTTTATCTAAAATTTCGTTTTCCAAATTCTAATTTATTTCAAAAGTATGGGCTTAAAAATTGGGAATTTTATGCTTTTGGTGCAGAGAAATACTCCTAGAGTATCCAAAGCATATAATAAGGTTGGGAAATTTAATACTAGAGCTATTATCAGAAGCTTTAGGGCTTCACACAAACCATTTGAAAGACATGGGGTGTGCTGAGGGACTTACTGTCTTGTGCCACTATTATCCACCTTGCCCTCAGCCTCGGCTAACCCTCGGCGCCACCGAGCATGCTGACGATGACTTCATCACCCTTCTCCTCCAAGACCACCTTGGCGGTCTCCAAGTTCTTTTGAATAACGAGTGGATCGACATACCGCCCGTTCCTGGTGCCCTTGTCGTCAATGTTGGTGACTTTCTTCAAGTAAGTTCTAGGTTTTGTTTTCATGCTGATTTTAATTCGATTTTTATTTTATAATTAAAAAATTAAAATATAACAATCAAATATTTTTTTATTATATTTAGGTCTGGTTTTAAGTGATTTGACATGTTTATGACCAATTTTAAGATATATATTGGATTTTATTAGAGTTTGGATCAAAATTTACTTGTTTTTTGAACTTTTTTAACCCACAGTCTTGGTTCCCGTTTCACGATTTTTAATTCCTAAAAATCGACATCAGACCATCAATCACGGTTTTTTAAAATTTAAAACTAAGACTAGATTAAAACTCATGGTTCCGATCCAGTTTATGGTTCCGATCTGGTTTTGCCCACCCTTAATATGTACATAGTAGTTTTGGTTTCGATAATTAGTAATCTATTGGTTTCTTCAATGTTGGAATATCGATAGTCGATGATCCGAACTTACTTTGGAACCATCTAAAATGTTTGTGATGAATTGATTGAATTGTTATGTCGTGCATATTTTTTGAAAAAAAATTAAAAAAGAATCGAGACGATAAGTATGGATCTTCATAGTTTTGACACGAAACTTACTCTAACTCATTATAGTCACACAAAAATTCTCTTTATCGTATAGTTTGTACGTTGTCTTTCTCTCGTCTTTCTTTTTTCGTAAGAACTTATCACATAAATATACGTTTTCTTTCGGTTTTTTGCAGCTCATAACGAACGATAGGCTTAGAAGCGTCCAACACCGGGTATTGGCAAACAATAATGCAGTCCCAAGGATATCAATTGCATGTTTTTTCAGCACAAATGTGGATGAATCTTCTAGAATGTTCGGACCCATCAAGGAGCTTTTATCGGAAGACAATCCTCCAAAATATAAACAAATCACGGTCCACGATTATCGAACTTACTTGTTCTCTAAAGGCCTCGACGGGGTATCGTCTCTCTTGCATTTTCGTGTGTGAACCGAAAACATCCTCGGACCAAATGTATCGTGTTCAAGGATTTGTGGCCTCGACCGGGTTTAGGGGTCACTTACTTTGCTTTGTACTGTTTTTATCAATCGTGTGGGTTACATTTGTAAAGTTGTTTTTTCTGGATAATTTATCAAAGCCAAAACAATATAAATTCGTATTTAATTAGGGATGTTATGATTCTTAGTAGCGGGGGTTAAAACCGGACTGGAATTGTAAACTGAGTTGGAATCGTCGGTTTTAATCCAGTCTTTATTTTAATTTTTAAAAAATCGTAATTTATGAGCCGGTCTCGATTTTTAAGAGTATAAAAACGTGAAATCAGAACCGGAACCTGAGTAAAAGAATTATAAAATCGAGTAAAATCTAACCCAAATCATAATAAAATCAAATATAAATATTGAAATTAGTTATAAATTCACTAAATTACTTAAAACTCGATCCAAATATAATAAAAATATATATTTTTATTGTTATATTTTAATTTTTTTAAATATAAAATAAAACTAGGTTAAAACTGAAATGGAACTATAACAGTTGGTTTCGATGCCTGCTCCAAACTCTGAAATCGTGAGTTCTGGTTCCGATTCTATTACGAGAAAAAACTGAGTCGGATCTCCAGTCCCCACCTTTAATTCTTAGAACCCTATTTTGCAATTGAGGAAATTTTGATCTTAATTTTGAGAATATACCATAATGTTAATAATAAATGAACTATGCCATTAAAAATGTTAGATTAGATCGTAAAATGCAAATATAGTGTTGAATTGAAAAATATTGTATATTTAAAAGCATAATCGATATGACCAGCATGATTATTTATTTTAGCTCGGTTCATTTCGCTGGATGCAACTCGTGTTCAGCTGAGATTGTTGTCCGGATGAACTTAGATGTTTCAAGTTAGATTTGGCGCGGCTCGTTTAAGAAACTCGATTCGTGGGTGATTGAAGAAAAAAAGAATTAGTTGATAAATGTTGCGAGAAATTATATATTCTTTTCTTCGTATGTGAGAGAGATTGAGTAGTAATCATGGTGACAGTGGTTGGAAATCAGCTTTATTTCCAGCACGCCTCGACGATTTGTCTTTGATTCTTCGTCTCTTCTGCTTTCTTTTTTAATCTATTCAATTCGATTAACTCGCAATGGCGATTCGGCTTTATTTTGTCGTTCTTCGGCTGACCTGTTACCGCTGTTTCTGCCCAATTTTTTCGATTTGATTTTCTAGGGTTTCTTTTATGAGGTTATTTGGCGTTGGATGAGGATCGCTCTTCGGGTTTCTTTCACTGTTCGTTGTGTTTTGTAGCGACATTGGAAATAGGGAAGCTTTTTTCTCTTCTTCTTGTTCCTGATTTTGTGGAAGGAAATGAAAGATTTTCCTGGAACGCCGGGGACTTTCACTGGGTTAATTTTGAGGATTTTGCAGTGCGGTTTCGCTGCTGGCTCTGTTGTTTCCATGGCTACTTCATCGAATTTCTTCAGTTTCACTGCTTTCTGGTAATTTGTTTGCTCTGTTTCAGAAGTTTTTCTTTTCGTTGATTCTCTTACTTTTCGATTGTTATTTAGCATCTTTTCGATCGGATTATCGTGAAATACTAATTAATGAGTGTAACGGTTGTAGTAACCATTCGTTAGACATTAATTTCCATGGTTATAGTCCTTCAAGCGAGTGAATTTAGTATGAATCAACGCTGTTAATCTGGCGTTCTGCAGATGAATGATGATGCCTGGTAAATCCCAATGATGATATGAATTTAGCGATATTTGCATCCCACTAGATTGAGGAAGCTAATAAGTCTTTCGAACAATTTAAGTCTTATGGATAGGTCCCATGAGGGTTTAGGATACCTGAATCTAAAAAAGGGAACGAGCTTACCAACACACTCGTGAAGGATTTATTATCATTATCATATATTTTTTTATGAATTCAGAAGTATAACGAAATTGAGAAACAAAGAATAACTGGTATTGGGCAGAAAAATAGGTGAAACTAGAAAGTAGGAGAGAAGAAATCAGGAGATAGGGGTGAGGAAATGAAAGAAGCTTAGCTTAGGAAAGGAAGAAGAAGATTGAGAGAAAAGGGGTTGGAAGTTAGCAAGAGTCACAGTTTTCATCATTATAATCAAAATAATACATCCAAGCTTCTTTCAGTAGACTCTTTTAAATACTTAAAATTAACACAATCTTTGAAGATGAAAGAGAAATGTGACCATTAACCCATTGAGACAAAACATGGTAAAATCAAAATTTAGTGGATGATGTCCTCGTCTAATTCTCTCTCCCCATCTTCTCTTTCGTGTATATGGTGTTATTTTCAGACAGCCATACCAATGGTACGATTAGTTTTCTATGATGTCGGCTCAGCTTGGTGTCCCTTTCATTTATGGATATTTAGAAGAATAATATTCTTCTCCTTTATAGCTATCTGATTGCATCAATGGGTCTGCAAGCCATCTGGAGCTCTGTGCTGCTATTATTAGATGCATATGCCTTGATGAGAAAGAAGGTCATCCACAACCACGTTCTAGTTAGCCTCTTTGTCGTTGGAGATTGGGTAAGTCTAAATTCCAAGTTACCATTTCATTTTCTCAACAGCTCGATTACACTCAAATGATCATGTTATAGTGTGTCTATGCCAATTATACGACTGCATGATATATGCGAGGAAAGATAACCATTAGCAATTTTTGTGGCAATATTAATTTCTCTATTATTAAGTGCTCCTATAATACAGAATTTTTAAAGATTTGTTGTTTCAGTATAGATGAATCTTATTGGAGAGAAATTGATTTCTATCTAGTACTTCTCTCTCCTTCTCTTGGAAAGGATTCTTCTTATCTTCCATCATACTGGTCAACTATCAATATATTTTGCTTATACCCAATTGGACATATATTTTGATTATTTTGTGTCAAAGTTTGCTACTCTTTGACAGTTCATTTTTATCCCTTACTTTTTTTTTACTAGATATGAAAGATATTGAAAGAAGATTAAGTTACAATAGAAAAAAGGAAAGAAGGCATCGCTTTACTTCTTACTTTTTGTGCGTCGACAGCTACCTAAGCTTAGAAGTCTAAATTGATGGGAACATGATTTTTTACAGGTGACGGCAACACTGTCTCTCGGAGCAGCTTCGGCCTCTGGGGGGATAATTGTATTATATTTTAGTGATCTCGGACACTGCAGTTTTAGACAAGAGTGCTTAAAGTATCAACTATCTGTCACCTTGGCCTTCTTGAGCTGGATATCAATAGCCTTTTCGTCTCTTATCATGCTTTGGATCTTGGCTGCAGGTTAAATCCCACCATTCTCTTTTGACAATCAATCCAATCATTCATGCGTTAGAAGTTGTACCCCACTTTTAAGATTATAAGAATTGTGCACATTTTAGTTTTTACCCGTCGAAAATAGATGAGATGGAGCAGTAAGCCAGAGTTTTAGAACTAGGGAACTAGGACTTGGTTGGCTATTGTTTTAAGAGAGTAGAATACAAATATGTAGTTTTCAACTCTGGTTACGAACACTTGCTTGTTTTTGCTTGATCTATCATTGGTTAATTCATTGCAAAATATGTAATATTTAGATTGAAGATTGAATTTTTTAGTCGAATTAGCTCTGGTTTTGGTTGTAAACTATATGCTGACCTAATCAAAAGTCATCTTGGTATGATTCGAAACGAATGTTGTTCGGAGTGATTCGAAACAAATGTTGTTCCAAAGATCTCGATCAAACCGAATAGAAATTAGAAAGTTTCTTTTCAGCTAATATAACATGTTTTGGATATTTCATGCTATTATTTTAAATGGGGAGGTCTCTTCCAACTCTTTTTTTTTATAAAACTATGTAACATTTTTGTTCCATTGTTTTTCAACTCCATCTTTGAACTCATTTATTTATTTTTCAATAAATATATATGATATTCAAAGAAGGGATCTTATCTTTTGGCCTGCAACTGCAAGAGACTGTCACAAACAACATGGATCCACTTCTTCGAGGCAGCACAATTCCAGCTTCAAACAGAGGCGTAGGCCATGGTATGTACACTGAGCTTTGGAAAAAGAATATTAATTTTATTTTAAATATTTGTTTTTTCTTCGTTTCGTCTTGTTGGTACAACAGAGGAGTTTCTGAGTTGGAAATAGCCGTCTCTTTGGTTGATGATACAGTGGATTAGGGATCCAAATGAGGAGGCAAAATTGGATTTCTAGACCCTCGGCAATGGCGGTGGCCATGCCCAAACGAGAACAAAGATCTTCGAATTCTCTGGCTCTCCCCATCTTCAACGATGGCGTCCCTGTTCTTATTCTGCAAACCCTCTTGAATCGCCAGATACACCTCTCTATCTGCCGAAGAATCCATTGAAAATGACCTTCTAATCGGCTGAATCATCCAAAATTGCTTGTCTTTCTCTCTCGTGTCGATGCACTCGTCCCCCATGCTCGTCACCTTGCTCAGCTTTCTCCTACTTTTTGACAGAAACCCGAACTTTCTCGGCGATGGAGTGACCGACCGGCCACCGGTTGTCGGATTTTCTTGGCCGGAAGAATTGTCAATCACTATAAAGTCTTCGGTTTGGTCGAAATGGGTGGAGGGAAATGGGGTTGGATCCTGATTAGATGAGCTCGGATCGATTGCTGGAAAATGGCTCACCGGAGAAATTGATGTTCTGCAGAGTGGGCAATTGAGATTGTTTTGAAGCCAAATGTCAATGCAATCTATGTGAAAAAAATGGCGGCAATATGGTATAATCTTAAGCTTTTCATCTTCCTCGAAATCATTCAAGCAAACTGGACACTCAGAAAAGCTTGTTTTTCCTTCAATGTCTCTGACTTTCTTGTATTGAAACACTGGAATTGATCGGATAACCGATTCGTCAAGGCCGTGAGACTCTCTCGCCGGGAAATGCGCCGGGAAAGGCTCCGTTTGGCTTCTTGACAGGTTGAGTCGCCGGAGAAGATTGGTGTGGCGCCCGTTGAGGCAGCATCTGGTAACGAAAATGTAGTAGCATACAAGCAAGAAGGCCGTGGACGAGATTCCGATTACAGCCACGGCGATGATCGGAAAACCATTGCCGGAGCTGGAAGAGTGAAAATGGTTTTCCGAGTAGGAAGGCGGCGATGGACTTGCAGAGTCAGGAATCAAGTGAGTTCTCTTTACAAGATCCATCGCCAAGAGAGAAGAAAAGGGTCCGCTTGGATCTTGAACTCCGATGAAAGTCAATGGAAAAGACTAGGATCCATGAACGTAATAAGGAAAGAGAAAGGGAAAGAGAGAGAGAGAGAGAGCAGAAGAAATGTGAAATCTGGCAGGGAATCAAGTGTAAAATGGAAGAAGATGGAGAAGAAAACGGAAAGTTCAGAAGGGCATCAATGGCGGCTGGTTTTGAGAACAACCAGCTGAAGAAAATGTGAGGGGGATTGTTTGAAGACGATGATGACTTGCTTTTGGATTTAGTCTTCATGGGTACCTAAAATATTAAAACCTTTAATTTTCTCAAAATCTTTATTTCATAATTTTAATATAATATTATTCATTTTTTTAATTTATACTCTTATCGTATTTTTTCACATTTTGATTGAGCAAAATACGAATCATAACCTAAACTTACGATTCTTAAATTAAATAATCATTCGATGTCAAACGCATAATGATCCAATTTATTTGCTCGTCGAGTCCCAAATAAAGATTATACAAGTTTAATTAAACAAGTACAAAATTTAATAATTGAAAATGGGAGTAAAAAAGTGCAATAAATAAAATATGGGAAAATGGAACCAAAATCCAATTAAAATTGAAAAGTCAAACTTGTGATCACACCCATGATAATGCTTATAGGTAATTAATATATAACCGATTGACAAAGAGGAATACTGTATTCTATCTAATTGTTACCTTTTTTGAAAATATTATTGTATTTTTTTCTAATTTTAAAAATATTATCCATGAATTATGTTAATATTTAATTTAATCTTGTGTTTCAGCTTACGTGAATTGTATTTATTTATTTCGTCTTTATTTTAAGAGTTCATGACACACCATGTTTTTTATTTTTTGCTATATTTTAATCCGAAAATTAAAAAAAAATTACAATTTGTATCGGAATTAATTGAAAATTAAGCTGGTGTCATAATTATATAAAATTAATTTTGTTAATTGAAAGAGCCGATGAGCATGTGTGAGTGTCAGGTGCCACGTGTCCTTGAAGCCTGGTTTTGATTCAGTTGGGCTGGTTTAGAATCGGCCGATTCAGTCAAACCTTTGACTAAACTGAGCATTGAATTATTATAATATTATTAATTTTTTATTCTATAATTAAGGGAGGTGCTATTTGATGTTTACTTCTTGGTTTTAGATCCCATGGTTCCGGTACAAAAATTCCAAAAAAGGTCAAATTTTTCGCCGCCTTTATACTCCGGCCCGACAGCATGTGAGAGGATTAATTACGGTGACTCAGCGGTTTAGAGGTAAGAGGCTGTATCTGTCGTTCACAAAGAACAACCTAACGCTGAAGATTTAAACTCTCACACTGCGACCATACGCTCATTCTCTTCTCTATTATGTAAAAAAGATAACGAAATTAAATACTTTACGAAATTTAACCAATATTTTTAAGCTATTTAAAATCAAATTAGAGATGATCGAGAAATCCCGATATTTATTTATCATTAAATGTGATTTTGAATGTCGAATTGCTGTGGCTAGGGTAAAATATTTAAAGTTTAATATGATAATAACTATAAATTTAATCTTTGTTAAATATTATACATTAGTTTATAAAATGGAAAAACAAACAATTATTAATGGGCTTTCTAACATGGGCTTAAAGTTTGGGGCCCACTATTTTTTATTTTCATAAGAAGTCGAAAAATTTGAGGCATCACACGGAGCTGAATATTCGATCGTCTACAATAATTATTGAGCGAATACAATTTTATTCCTCAAATTATGAGAATAGTTGCAGCGAATATTTCAAATTTTAAAAGTTGTTAATTTATCGTAATTTTAATAAGCACTATGTCATCATATTTTCCATTAATTTTATTTTTAATAATTTAATAACTTGGAGAGAAATAAAAAAAAACATATAATAATAAATTTATGTTATTTATTTTCAGAAAAATAAAGATTTTCATGAAATTTTAATATTTTTAACATTTAATCGCAATTAACTGATGAAATGTGCTTATTCATTTGACAAACAAAGTAGCATCTCTTTTCGACCACATAATTTCTCGATAAATTCATTAATAACCTCGTTTCATGATAACATATTTTAAGATTCTCCGCTAAAGAATTGTAGCCGTTCTTGTTCCATTGTTACGCACCGCGTAATTGACAATAATAGCACATCATAAACCAACTATATATTTAATGTTTATTTTCGGAAATTTGTCACAATTTATAGATATTAGAGTTTAAATACTCTATTTGCATTTGACAAATCCATTTTTTTTAATTATGAGTTCAACGAGTTTTCGACATATCTTCTCATAGATTTCAAAAAATAAAAGTCAAAGTTTGACTTTTATTTTCATTTTTCTTCTTGGTTTATTTCTCTTTTTTTTTAACTTATTTAAAATTAAATCCAAATATAGATCTCTAATAACTAGCTATAAATGGGTACGGACACGGTAAACCTGGCTATCAGTGGTTTCGAATCATTCTTGCCGTCGCAGATTGATCTAACATGTATTTGTTTGTTTATATGCTTCAACGATTGTTTCATATTTCTAGGTATAAATGGGTACGGACACCGTAAACCTGACTATCAGTGGTTTCGAATCATTCTTGCCGTCGAAGATTGGTCTAACATGTATTTGTTTGTTTATATGCTTCAACTGTTGTTTTATTTTTCTGAAAATGAAAGCTCGAGAAAATATTCAAAAAAATGAAAAATAAAATAAAGCAAAAAAAAAATTCAAACTAGAAAAAAAGTGGAAAAGAAAAGTACACGTCATCTTCAAGTATTGATGATGACAAGTTTTTCAAAGTCAAGACTCGTGTATTTTGACTCTTCCTAAATGTTCGAACCTATTAACAAGTTGTCTTGTCTTAATCTTTGAATTTTCTATGAACTATGTTGCACTTTTAATGTTTCCCTCGTTTATTAATTGTTCCTTAAACGTAGCTTTTGGTCTAAATTCTCCTACTCGGTGATGCCATCGATGATGGTTGTCGCATAGCTCAGATGCAGCGAGCTGTGTTTCTTAGGCTTCGTTAGGACCCGAGACCAAATGTTGTGTTCACTAATTCACGTTGAAAAATAAGTGATTTTAGTATTTCGTCTTCGTATCAGATAATATATTTTTCAGGTAATGTGCATTTTGATCTAAAGTAAATAACAATGTATCAGATAATAGATTTTTGGGTAAAACTCAGATCGAATAAAGTTGCAATTTTGTTTTTTCATCTACGAGAAGGTTTCGTCTTTGCAACCTTAGGTTTATATTATGGAACATTCATGAATGCTTTGCATGTCCAATGTCACATTCATTGAACAAAATGCCATCTTTGAACAAGAAAGAGTATTATTATTAGATGAACTTTAAGATGCTTTCTTTTTTGGTACATTTTCTCATATGGCCTATATCCCCTTAGATTATTAGCATTAACTCAAATGGGTGAGTTATGGAGCCCTCGAGATTCTTATATTATTGAGTTCTTAAAATAAAACATAAATGATTCATAATGGAAACTTGATAGAGGATCATGCTTCCATCACAAGTCTTCATAGTCAACGGAGCTTTTCGAATTTCAAAAGACGATAATAATTAACATTGAAAAGAGTTCAACTCTAATCATCAAAGAAACTCGAGTCTAACCCTAAATCCTAAATTCAATAACATTCGATGTATACAGATTCTTGTGATGTAATTTTACAATTTCATGTTTCTCTCGAATAGTGAGATGTTTCTTCCTCGTCCCGCATCGTCAACAATATTGAACGATCCAACAACCAATCAAATGAAAAAAAAAACACATTTCCTAAGGATCTAATTCGAAAAAGGAAAAGACATGAATGGAAGAGGCTACTAATAACAAAAAAAAGATGCAAAGTTTCTAGGGTTTTTTTATGCCAAAAAAAGAGATTCTCAAAAGGGAATCGAAGGTACATAAGAGACGAAGATTGGTGAAAAAGTGAATCCAACAGAACCAAAAACCAAGAAGCCATCGGAGATTGACCAAGCATGAGCCTAGATACATTGGACAAAACAAACATCTCCCCTCCCCCCTCTCTTTTTCCTTCTAGAAACTTCCTTTTTCACCTAGGAAAATTCACTGCACACGTGTGGATGCACCATGGATACCTTCTTTCAACTCGTGGTTTTTAAATCTCTCCCTTCTTCCCCTCCCTCCCGTATAAAAGGGAGTGAACTAGGGTTTCATTTGAAAGACAAGCAAACAAGAAGCTAAAAAATGGAGGGAAAAGGCAAAGACGACACCGAGGTCAAATACCGAGGCGTGAGAAAGCGGCCATGGGGCAAATTCGCGGCAGAAATTCGAGACTCGGCTCGGCAAGGGACGAGGATTTGGCTCGGGACTTTCAACACGGCCGAAGAAGCGGCCCGAGCTTACGATAAGGCTGCTTATGCAATGAGAGGTCATTTAGCTGTTCTCAACTTTCCCAACGAATATCCCTCTCATGGTGCCTCTTCCTCTTCTTCCTCCACAACCAGAAATGCCGAACGACAGCAAGTTTTTGAATTTGAATGCTTGGACGACAAGGTGCTGGAAGACCTTCTTGATGACTGCGATGATGACAGCAATAAGAAACGTTGAGAAATCATATCTTTTTTCTGTAATTGAGCTATTTCTTCTTCCTCATTAAAATCTACTCTAACACATACCCTATATTATGAATACAAATCTTGTTACTCTTCGAATTACGTTGGGGTTTTCGAGTTCATCGATGGGTTTCTCGGAAGATTCATAGAGATGGAAGACTATGTTCAAAAGGGTTGTGGAAAATATTTACATTACAGGGTTGTTTTAGTAAAGTCGATGGGGAGTGATGTGAAGGAAATATAGACTAAAAAAAGCAAATTCAATTGATTATCAGCTGCTTGAAACGTCTCAAAATATATATATTATTATTAATAGATAAAAAATATTTATATTACATTATAGATGGAAAGAAAGTGGTTAAAGTGTGGTAGAATTAAGTGACAAAATAGAAGTAAATAATTAGAAAAAAACTATATTCCACGACATAAAATCAAATCATAAAGAAAAAAAACGACGAACAAATATGTTTATATTACTTTCGCGAAAAAAGATCAGCTAAAAATGGCACCGGGAATTCATTGCGAGAACTGCAGCTTCGTTCTTTTTCATAGATTTTCACAAAAAAAAATTATAATTATATTTCATCTAATTTTCACATAAACTTTTTGACAAATCAAACAAGAATTTCATGTCTTTGACGAAAATTAGGGTTTTGATTCGTGGCCTAAAAAAAGGTCAAAGTGATTGAGCTATGATGTTTCAAATGGGTCCTCAAAATTGATTACACAGCACACTCATCTAATTTGATGGCTTTGATATGATATGGACTCCTACCCTTTTATCCACCAACTAATTTGTGCTTGGCTATCAATATTTTGAGAATAATATTAGAATATTACGTCGCATTTTCATTTTATCTTTAACCACATTACAAGGCAGTTGGATATTTATATATTACATGCGTGTGCATGATTCTGAGTGAAACTCAATTTCTTTATCAGATGACTGAATCAGATCAAAAATATGATTTGTGTTATAATTAAGTAAAAGCGAGTTGAATTGATGCTAAGTTCAATGATTTGTGTTATTTTTTAGTTTGTTTTTTCGTACAAAATCAACCAAATTGACGAAAATAATAATGAAAAATAATCTCAACAAGAAAAATACGTGCATAAGTGAATTATTCTGACAATTAATACGTCCCGTAACAATTTAGATTTAGTATCAATTCAACCACCAAAACATTTGGGTTTGAAAGATTTCTTGCCAAAACATCTTTTATTATTTTTGGAAATAAATATATACAATCATGTGTTTTATTTTTGGATAATTTTAAAATAAATTTATATTTTTGGAAGGGTTCCAAATAATCTTGAACCTAAATTGCACGTAGGGGATCGGTATCTTGGCCAATTACTTCTTGAAAGTGAAACTCCTCGTGGGTATATTGCTTTTATTTTATTATTCTTTTTCCATCACTTTCAACCTAAAAAGAGTAGTTCTAATACGAAATCATTAGTCGAAATTAGCACGAGTTTTGGATGTTATCTTCTTCGTTTTTTCTCGATTCGGAAAATGATACGTTGAGTTCACGCGATCGACGTAAATACCCACACCTCATTTCTCCTTCATTTTGAAAGGTCGTTATCGTTTAGGGAATCGACTAAGTTACGCCGAATCGTTGTAGAATTTTCACGTAAATCCAAATGTTGGACCAGAAAAGATGGTGAAAGAAACGTGACAAACTAAACCTCGAAATTAATACATTGTATATCTCTTAAAATATACATTAAATCCAAAATTGTTCCAAATCGAGCTGAGAATTTGAGTTTTCAACTCTTTCGATGATTTTTAACTTAATGATCTCCTACTATTCAATTTCAAAGCTCTCAATCTTTGAACTATGTGAATTCCATTTCTAATTCTTGACATCTACATCATTGCATTGATGAGAGAATATCGTTTTTGACTTTTTCGACTTCACCGAACCGTTGAGAGTGCTTGAAAATAATAGTTGTAATTCATATAATATTTGCGCGAATAATTAAATTACGTGTGGCGAATGACGATAGTTGGACAGATGAACATAGCCAAATGCCGATCGTCCACTTGTCTGCATTTTACGGATAATTGTTAGAAATGGATCACCAAATATGTAGAACAATTTCTAAATTAAGTTATGAATCCACGATGAAAAGATTAGAAATCGAGCTAAATGATGGAATTGAAAGTTTTGAATGAAATGCAATATACATGTAGTAAATTTAACGAATAAATTAATCAAAATATTCCATTCAAATTTTTTTTTTCATTTATGTTAAGAAAAACAAAGATTTTGTAAAAATTAATTTATAATTGATTTTATGAAAATTGTATTTTTTCAATTAATTTGAATGAATAATATTTTATTTTATTTTATAAAAATAATAGTTGTAAAAAAAGATAATGATCATTTATTACGTGTCAAATTGATGATCAGATTAAAATATATTGATTATTTATATGTTAATATATTTTGAAGATTTTTTAGTATTTTAATATTTTTCATTTTAGTTAACTTTTTTTAATTTTAAAATATAGTTTAAATCGTGATAAATTAACCGGTTACATCTACAAAAACAGGGTTTTCTTGTCTCCAAGCTTTTGGCCGGGGACAAGATAAACATTAAAGCACCTTCAAGTTCTCGATCTTCTTCGAATGGATACGTCGCTTCTCCACTCCCGGAATTCTGATTTCTCACCGGAATACTTTCCTTCCGGCGGCGCCACCTTTTTCCCTTTCAACGAAAACGACTCAGAGGAGATGCTTCTGTACAGCCTCATTTCTCAGCCGGCGATCCTATTTGCCTGCCAAACCGATTCTTTTTCGAAACCAAGTCCAGAAAAGTCATACAGAGGCGTGAGAAAGAGACCATGGGGAAAATTCGCAGCAGAAATAAGAGACTCGACGAGAAATGGAATTAGGGTTTGGCTGGGGACGTTCGACAGCGCAGAAGCGGCGGCCATGGCTTACGACCAGGCGGCTTTTTCGGTTAGAGGAGAGGCGGCGACTCTCAATTTCCCGGCGGAGGAAGTGCAGGAATCGCTTAGAAAGATGAACTGCGCCGCCGGGGATGGGTCACCGGTGATTGCTTTGAAACAGGAGCACTGTTTAAGAAGAAGATCGATGAAGAAAAGGCTGAAAGGGAAAGAATTCAGTAGCTTTTGAAGATTTAAGCTCGATTTTCTCGGAAGAACTAAGATTTGCATGAAGCTCATGTGTTTTTGTTTGAATAAAGTTCAATCTACCCCTCGACCTGAGCTGAATATGAGACGAACCCTATATCACGTTTTTTATTCAATTTAGTTAATATAATTCAATAATTAAGGATAATAAAATATAATAATTTGATGGATTTTTTTAAAGTCGTTAAAATTATTATATTTATTATAAAATATAATAAAATATAGTCTTTAAAAAATGATTATATTTACAAATTAAATTGACGAATATCTTAAAATAAACGATCTTCATAAATTCATAATTGACAAATGTTACCCATGCTTGCTTTCATAGGACATGTCGAAGCATAAGTTGTTACCTTAGATAAAATAAAATAAATCATTTAAAACAACTATATATTTATAAACACACAAGATCATGTCTTCCCCAATATTTATAATCTCGTTCCAACTTTTTAAGAAACCATGTTCGAGCACCAAGTTTGTCATCACCAAAAAGGGTATCAGCCAAGCACGACCCGAGCCGGTTTCTTTCCCCATGCCTCATCCTCGTCCGGTCAATCCTTTTCCGGGAAGAGCCGAGGACGCCCATTCATTGTAACAGGTAAGTTAGTGTCGAGCCATAATAATAAAAAAAATAAATCGAAAACAATAAAATTAAGATAAAATTAGTTTAAACATAGCATTATTAATAGAAAAAATGGTTTTTAGAAGATTAAAGAGAAATTCTGGGTGGAGAGATATAAGTCAAGTTGTGCTGGATTCATAAAAAATAGATAAATGTGGAAAGAGATGTACAACTTCTCAATCTCTTGTACCAAAGCCGAAATCTCTCGCCCCTAGAGCTCTCACACTTCAGCCCGACAGTTTGTGAACATGTTAAATCACGGTGATTCAGCGACCCAGAGATAAGAAGTCTTTACCTGATATCCCAAAGAGCTACCCTAACATTAGAGGTAACAACTTTCACATTAGGATATCGCAGACGTCGAAATTAAGCTATTGTATCCAATCTAACATATTTCTCCATCGTTCTACTTTGTTTTTTTGTTCAATAAACATTATCTTTTCTGGTTATTATTTTTAATATCTCAATTTATGCACAGTTTTTAAAATATATTCTTTTATTTTAATGAAAAACCTAACTCGGCTAGTTAAACTCGAGAGTCGAGAGCACATTTCTTCTGCTTGACCCATTTTCTATCCCTTTTAGCAAACCAGGCCTACCTGACACGTTTAACTATAATAGCAGCTCAATACAGCTAAATAATATACATATATATATATTAGAAATAGAATTAATATAATATTATAATAGTATTTTCAAAAATATTTATGAATAGTGGATCATGAGAAAGAACATAGAGGACGGCAAAATTCTTGAATCGAATGTCAGACAGTCGAATATTTATTAAATTAGCGTATTTTATGTAATTATAAAGATATAATTATGTGACTATTTTTATGCTTGTCTATTTTATTACAAACTATATCGATTCCTGCCATTCTCCTCAGCAGTTTCATTTCCTCGTCTAAACTTGGTTGCTTCATAGCAATTAATCCATATTTAATGTCTAACATTTATTCCATCTAAAATGAAAAAAAAAGAAGTAAATCTAAGCTATTATATTTCACATTAATGGTCCAAAATTTAGAGGGAGAGAACCATAGTGGATCACAGTCTTACATTTGGACATATTAAGGTAAGAAAAATTACATTTAAGCAGAACTTGACACGTCAAAAACTAAGTTATGAGTGTATTTTAATAAAGTAAGCCTAATATTACCATATCTAAATTAACATTAAAAATAGGAACTAGCAATTTCATTTCTTACTTGAACACTAGTGATTAAAAAAAAGAAATAATTAAATAAAAAAATCATAAGCCATTAAACGCATTTTTGTATTTAAATTTAGCATTAAAAATACAAACAAAAACATATTTTTCAAAAAAATTGTATGAGATGGTAGTTGAGATCTCATTTTTCTTGCACTCGATTTAAAAACAATATTAACTATGAATTATTAATTACAATCTATCACAAAAAAAATCAATTAAAAATAATAAATAAAACTAAGCTACGACAGTTCATGTTTTCCTCCGGCTCTAACAAAAACATTGTACCAAAAATCCATATAATCATAGTCAGGAGAGGAAGCATCGTGGTCCAAAGCAAACTCCGCCGGAGAATCATCCATGAATCCTAACGCCGTCTCCTCCGCCCAACTTCTCCGGTCAACAAAGCAATCCACGGCACCGCCGTCAACGTTGAATTCTCTCTCCGACATGGAAGCCCGACCATCTGTAACAGACGAAACCTCGCTCGAAGAAGACGAAAAAGAAACTTGAGACTGAAACTTCTCTGGTTTTGGTTTCTTTGAAACCGCGGATTTGAATCTGGATTTGTGTTTTTCATCTCTTTTCTTCAAGTGGGTGTGCCAGACATTTTTAATCTCGTTGTCCGTCCGACCAGGTAGGCTTGCAGCTATTGCTGACCACCTTAAATAATACAAAAATATAGCTTTTTATCAGAATCAATTATAGATTATTGAAAAAACAGTTTGTATTTCTTTGAATATTTTATATTTAAACGATATGAGTTCTTATGATATAATAATTCAAACTCAAGATGTCATTATCTAGTTTAAGAAGAGCTTAACGTCTTGAAAATCAAGCTGATAAATTGGATATATTCAGTCGTTTTTCATCCTACTTGCCATCAAACGATCACCATGAAAATTAATCCGTCGACTCCATCTTAAGCTTTTCGAAGAATGGTTATGGAGTATACTGAATGATTGAAATTAGGGAGGAGAGAGAGAGAGACATACTTATTCCCGAGCATTTGATGTAGCTGGTTAATGGTGTCTTCTTCTTCCTCAGTGAAGTTTCCTCGCTTAATGTCTGGTCTTAAGTAGTTAATCCAGCGTAGCCTGCAACTCTTCCCGCAACGCAGCAAACCTAAAAATAATATAAAATAAAAAACCAGAATCAATCGAAAACTCAAAAACAAAAACCTGCAACTTTCGATCATCTTTTTTGTTTTCTGTGATTACCGGCTTGCTTTGGGAGAGCTCGCCAGTTTTCATGGCCATGATTCTGAACAAACGTTAGCAAAATCTTGTCTTCTTCAGGAGACCAAGGTCCTCTCTTCAGTCCTACTTTCTCACAGCAAGGAGCTCTTCCCATCTCTCTCTATCTATCTCTCTCTCTCTCTCGCTCTTCTTTTTCAGCCACTCTGAACGCTACTCTTTTAAGCTCTCATCCATGGATTACAGAATTGGGTTTTTATACAATGGAGAACATGGCTTTTTTGACTGGTCCAAATTTGACAAGCTTGTCATTTCCAGGAAGGAGCATCTAACACAGAAAAGTAAATTTTGACAATTAATGCCATCCCCGTAAAAAAAATCGATGAGAGAGAAGAGTCTAGAGAGAGAGAGAGAGAGAGACTGAGCTTCGACGATTAGGTCTCTCGTGCAAAATTCCATGCAAATAAATGATTGTTGGTCAACGTTGGCTAACGACTGCCATCCTTGTCCAGTAGCCCTAAAATGGCTTCCACTTGGAAGTTTCTTCCATGTTTTAATTGCTATCATTACCATTTTGTGCCACTAATTACATCAGACATGTTTCTTTTATGTCTGAGTATTGATTTAAAATATTAAATATCACAAAAAAAAATTAGAATTACACATCAAACGATGACATTATCTTTGAATTTTCAACAACTAAATATGATTAATGAAAGTATTATTAATTTGTGAAGTAGTACTACTTTAAGACACGGTATAAAGTAAATAGCAATGTTAGGTTTACATAATATTTTTACCGTCACGTCACGCTCATTCATCGGTGTAATTAATGTGTCATTAGATGTATTTATCTTAGTTATCGTGCAATATAGATTTATCTTATAATTCTACGTTTTAATTTTATTCCATACCGTAAGTCTAGTTGCTTGTTGTATTCGATATCTTGTTTGAATTCTTTTTAGTTTATTTTAATTATTGTATTAATAAATTAATGACAGGCAAACATCACGATACGATGTATCGTTGAAGCGTTTAATTAGATGAGAATTTCGATCATTTCTTTCCATTTATTTTAGGAAGTACGTGCATTATTTTCATGCTTGGGTTGGTCAAAAAATACAAGCACTACTTTTCCATCCCATGTTAATGACTATCCATTAAGATACATTAAATATGCTCTCTAATTACATATTTTTAAGTAGACGTGTCAAATATTAATTTGTTAATTTAAAATAAGTTAATATAATAAATTATAAATAATTATTTATTTTATTTATAATGTCAATAGTTGTTTGTCATGTCATGTCACACTGTATTTTAACCAGAGGGTGGGCATCGGGTGTTATCGAATCAGATTGAGACAAATTCAATCCGATCCGATAACAATTAAATTGGATCGGATTGGATTTTTAAAAACCTGTAATTCAGAAATTTTCAATTTTCCGTCGATTTCTCATATGTTCTTCCCGGCCGTAGTTGGAGGGAGACTCGGAGTTTAGGAGCAGAGGGTCGGCGAGGCGGCTCGGCTTCGTCGTCGGAGTAGCGGAGTCAAGAAATTGGGACAGATGATTTTCAGATTCCAAAATCGGAGTCGGGATGAATGATTTAGGGTTTCGACTTTCGACTTTCGGCCGATTTGAATTAAGCAATCTGAATTTCGGATTGGATCGGATTGACTATCGGTTTGGCTTTGAATCCGATAGCCAATCCGATCCGAAATTCGGATCAAATGAAAAATTCCTCTACCAAATACCTGGTCCGATCCGACCGAATCCGATCGGATTGGATCAGACCGGATCTGCCCACCCCTAATTTTAATAATATATAATAAAAAAGTAAACACAAAATTATCCATTTTCATTATATGAAAATGATCTCAATTTATTATTATTTTATATGCATAGATTTATAGTAAAATATTAAAATCGTAATATCCAAAATCGCAATTAGTTTTCTTGCAGAATTACAAGGATCGATCAATTTTCAATAATATATATATTTTTTAAAATTCATAAAAAACACACATTTACTAGAGTTATTACCAAAAATTGACTTTCGTATCGACGTGTTTTTTTATGACTTTAAGGGATTAAACGAACCAAATCCGAAAGAGAAGAAAATTCATGGTTGGAATATTTCAATTTCAATTTCAAACTTTTACTTGTTATTTTTTTAATAGCGAATAGATCAATTACCACGTTTATTTGGAGTCGAATGATCGAAGTATTGAGTTAAAGTTCGTAATATTAAGATTCCCCAATCGATTTTCGGTTTGGTCTACTTCTCCAAATAGAAATGATCATAAATGTACCCATTGTTATTCTTATACGTTCATGTTAATCCATTTTACGAGACGGTATCGTTCGGGCCGTAGAAATAAGTTCTAGAAATTTTAATTACCGCGTGACAAGATTTTGTCAACATAAATTAAAATACAATCTAAATGTGTGCTCAATAATATCTAAGACTGTAGTGAGTGACGTGACATAGGAAAAGTAGCCTAGCCCATTCTTCACGAGACAACTTCAAATGGTTGAACTCGTATTTTTCTACTCAATTTATTTTGAATTTGAAGCTAATTCATCGCGATGCTAATTAGCGCGAGTGTTATCGATTTTGATTCTATTCCAACCTAGAACCAAAATAAGAATCAAAATCATCCTTGTCGTTTTCGCGCTAGAATTGACCGTTTTTTGCGTTTAAATCTCACTTAGGCTCCAAATTTAAAAAAATACACTTGCATTTTATCAATTGTTGGCCTTTTTTTTTATTATTTTCGGTTGGATTAAACATTCGTTTTTAAGTAATTTTCACGTCATAATATTCACGATTTTTTACCCTCGAAACGTGGACTTGATCATGGATCACATGCAAGTAGTAAGAATTTGAAACCAAATTATGAACAATTACTTGTTTTTTATTTATTAGTTCAATTATTTTGTAGCTTAAAACAATTTAAATTCCGATATATTAAGACATTCGTACATGTTAGAGCTTGAATAATTATTTTCTCGACAATTTGAACATCCGCTCCGTGTATACTATGCTTTTCTATCCAATCACTTGGGCATTAACCTAGTTTTGAACTCATTAGACAATTTCTAACATGATTTCAAAGTTCAAAGATCTTTTCTTTGCCGATTTCTAACTTTGCAAGGGATCGGAAAAGTTTGAAATTTGATCGTAATCATTCGTTAGAATGACTAGAAGTCGAGTCAAAATACATGATAAACGAAAAAATATGGTAAACATGTGCTAAATAAGTAAATTCTAGGCTCATATCGATTGCAATGTTTAAAAGCTAAAAAGTGAAGATTCAATTTGTCAAAAAAAGGGTTTAAGTCTAATGCGCAAACAAATTAAAAAAATGTAAATATCACTTTATCGTATTTTTTGACGTTTCTAATATGATTTATCTCTGTGGAACATTAAATCTGTGCACAACACATATGGTGAAATTTCTTTTCATAATTTTTATATTTTAAAGGCATTTTCACCCAGAAACACGCATAAATGAGCAATTCAAACTGATTCACGGGTGCCGACTCAACCCGTGACATTTAAGTCGTGTTGGTCGGTTAACAAATTGGGTCGAGTTTCACATTTTTTGTCCAATCCAGAAAAACAGATTCAACTCGATAAATAATATTAAATTAAAACATAAAAATAAAATATGTAATTAAAAATAATTTTTATTTATTTTTTTCAATATTTTTATTGTATATAGTAGAAAATTTCTAATATTTATTTATATTTTAAAATATTTAAATAAAAAAATAATAGATAAAATAAATTAAAACACATATTATTTGACTAATTCAAATTAAAATACTATTACTAAAAAATTAAAAAAATTGCAACGGACTCAAACCTAACCGAAATCCGTTGGTTTGGATTGGAAAATTGATTTCAAATTTTGTGTCATGTTTCGGTTCTACATCCTAACCAAACGCGTCGATTTCGATTTGTTTGAAAAATTAACTTAAATCGACCTATGTCGTTCCTAGAAGCACTCCGTAAATGAAATGATTATACACGTTCAAATTAAGCTAGTGTTGCACGTGGATTGCACGAGGAGGAGACTTGTGGATATTAATAGACTCCTAAAAATGAAGGAAAACAAAAGAGACAATTTTGGCATATTTAATTAATAACTCTTTATAATAAGATTTAATCAATTACTCTTTATAATAAGATTCAATTAATTGAATAATTGGATTTGGACAAAACAGTCAACAAAGCTTCCTAAGATGACCGGCTTGGAAAGCCCAAAATATGTAGAGGGAGAGGGAGAGGGAGGAGAGAGAGAGATGGTGCGAACCAGCGAAATGGGCATGGAGTTAACGCGTATAAAGACGAGGGATTCAACTTTTTTCAGCTGTAAGGAAAAGGAAAAGCTAAAAATGGTGAGAGAGAGAGGAGAGAGAAAACGTGGAAATGGGGCATCTGAGTAATAATCACCACCATCCCGAACTTTTTCTTTCTTCTTGCTCTTTACTTGCTCACTTTTCGATCACAGACCCTAAGTTTACACTCCCACTCTAGGGTTTGCTTTACTGCTGTTCTTGCTCTTCTGCCGCTCATCCGGTTTGTTGTCTCTCCCCTTGTCCAGATCCTATCATTCTCAATGTCTTGAATTTTGGTTTGATTTGATTATGTTCTTTGAACTGTCGTTTTTTTCTAGAATTTGTGGTTGCCCATTTCAGTTTGTTGCGATTTTGGTCGGAATTTAGGTTTCTTTTCTGCTTTAACTGCTATTAGTTTAAAATTGGGTGATTCTGTTGCATCGTGATAATGCCGATCCTCGATTTTAGCATTAAGCATGTTTTGGTGCTGGTTGTACTGGGTTATATGTGATGGGAGAGACGATTTGGCATATTAGTGCTATATTCAGTTTATTTGTTTTTTTGCCACTCATACATTCATTTTGGTTGAACAGATCCATTTATTTGGTAACTGACGAGGTGGAATTGCATTGGTTGTGGATGAAATCAAAGGAATACAGGGGGCATAGTAAATCTGGTTAACTGTAAGTGCACTTTGAAATGGATTCAGTGAGGTGCTGGTTCAATAAGTTTAAGTCCAAAGACAAGTCGAAGTCTCCAAATAAGAAAGAGACAACTAGTGGGAAGGAGCCAGTAAAAGCTCCAACTACTGAGGAAATACCCTCGAATGTAACCAAACAGAAGGTTGCAGCTGCAAAGCAGTACATTGAAAACCATTACAAGAAGCAAATGAAGAACTTGCAGGAAAGGAAGGATAGGTATAATTTCAACGTTTTTCTTATCAGTAAAGATGTTGAAAACTATATTTTGAATCATTAAGCTGAAAAGTTGATCAATGTTTTGTGATATAATTTTTTTTCTTGTTTACACTTTCTTAATTTTAGTTAGCTACATTGTTTGTAAGACCTATAAATTACTATTATTCGTGATTAATTAGTATCTATGACATAGTTCTTTAGGTGCGAGTGTATATTTTGAGTGATGTTGTTTTGGTGCTTTTAACTGTAGGCGTGATTTATTAGAAAAAAAATTGGCTGATGCTGACGTTTCTGAAGATGAGCTAAACAATTTGCTTAAATACTTAGAGAAGAAAGAGACAGAATATATGCGCATTCAGAGGCATAAAATTGGTGCTGATGATTTTGAGCCTTTGATTATGATAGGGAAGGGTGCGTTTGGAGAGGTACATATATGATTGCTCTCGTTCTTCTGATTTTTTATATTTAGTTCTGTCAAAATACACTATTGACAGAGTTGGTTGGAACACTTCTCATTGTGTAATTTGTTGCATTATTTACCTCGGGAGTTTTCAATTTTACAGTTTCTTCGTATTCTAAATTCGGAAAGAAAGGCATTGTAGAAAGGTTCCTAAGAACATTTTTAAGTTTATAACTGTGTAATGTTAACCTTGTTAATCTTATTTTTTGAGTGCTTGTTTGTATTTACACTTGTAGTTAGGAATATTTGAAGTTCTTAAACAGCTGCTGATGTGGACATAAACTTAGGCCTACCCTTTGTAGACTGACTATTTACTGATGGTTATTTCGTATACTGCTGGCTATAAATTCTCAGATGGGATACTAGTAATGGTTACAATGTAACCAAGGCCCACTGTTGGAAATTTGTGTATCTTTTGTTTTGTCTATCTAGGTTAATTTTTCATTAAGGTGCTACAAAAATATTAACTGTATTCTAGTCCCATGATTTCCTTTATTTGGGATAGGTTCGAGTTTGTAGAGAGAAAGCAACGGGACATGTATATGCTATGAAGAAGCTTAAAAAATCAGAAATGCTTCGAAGAGGCCAGGTGCATATTTTTATTTATTTTGAAGAATAACTTTATCTGTTCTCATCGACTCCACTAACCATTGTATTTCATAATATAGGTTGAACATGTAAAAGCAGAAAGGAATCTACTTGCAGAGGTTGATAGCAATTGTATTGTCAAGCTTTATTGTTCCTTCCAAGATGAGGAATATTTATATCTAGTTATGGAATACCTACCTGGGGGAGATATGATGACTTTACTTATGCGGAAGGACATACTTACGGAAGACGAGGCCAAGTTTTATGTAGGGGAAACTGTTCTAGCTATTGAATCCATTCATAAGCATAATTATATTCACAGGTAAATCTTGATTCAATTTGAGTAATCGAACTTAGATAAGAGCATCTATTGGTAGTAATCCTCTTTTTGTTGGCGTTCTTTAGAGATATCAAGCCTGACAACTTACTACTAGATAGGACTGGTCATATGAAACTATCAGATTTTGGATTATGTAAACCATTGGACTGCAGTAACTTACAAGAAAAGGATTTTTCTATTGGAAACAACCTTAGTGGGGCCCTTCAAAGTGATGGGCGCCCAGCAATACCAAAACGGACTCAACAAGAACAACTGCAGCACTGGCAGAGAAACAGGAGGATGCTAGTAAGTGCCCTAAACATCATGAGAGCTAAAATTGAGTGTGTGTGTGTGTGTGAAACTTGATTGGTTTTTCCTTATTTGATAATGAGTCGGGTATTTCTATTATGGGTTTACATTTAGATGTCAGTTGATCTTTAACATAGAATTGTTCTCTGTATCGAGTTATTCTAGTCTGGATTTCTGAGATCTTTTAGCTTTGAAATATTCTAGTTTGTGAATGAGTGTGTCCGTTGGAAGCGAATGCTTCCATCTTATAATAGAACAATAAACGATAAATAAAAGACCATCACGTTCCGGCATTAACTGTTCTGACTCTTTATGAATGAAAGCTTGCTGTGTGAAAACTCTGTGAGTGAGAATTTCATTTCATATGTAATATTTAAGATGAGATAATACAAACCTAAAAGTCACTATATATAGAAAATAAACCTTAATTCAAAAGACTAAACTACCCTTCTAATTATACAACTAATAATACTAAAAGACTTTGATTATATTTTCATCAGTATCATGTAGGTTTTACCTTGATAACCTGTTCAACGTTTTTGTGTGTTCTCTCGAAATTATTCGCAGGCCTATTCGACTGTTGGAACTCCTGACTACATTGCCCCAGAAGTTTTGCTGAAGAAAGGATATGGAATGGAGTGTGATTGGTCTGCTCCTTTAATTTTTTTTAGTTTAACTTGATGGTTACTTTTTTTGGGCTGAATGCACTGATAAATTTGTGTATAATACTTAAGGTGGTCTCTTGGAGCTATAATGTATGAAATGCTTGTTGGGTACCCTCCTTTTTATTCAGATGAACCCATGTCCACTTGTAGGAAGGTAATGAAACTTAGTAACTGTTTCTGTAATTGATTGCCTAATGCTCATACTTTTGTTTGCATGCTTTCTTTTTGTTTGCCTTTTTGAGTTTAATATTTGGCTTTCTTAAAACTGCACAAAGAAGTTACGTGATTAACTGTGGGTTATCCAATTGTCATCATTTTTCGACAGAGTTTAAATAGATCTTCAGATCATTTGTTATGTTTGGATCTTCAAATCTGTCATGATGTCCTCTGAACTGACATATCATTTTTTTTTCTTTTTGGCTAAATAGTGTTTTTATTTTTTTCCTAAATACTGGTGCAGATAGTTAATTGGAGGACTCACTTAAAATTTCCAGAAGAAGCAAAACTCTCTCTGGAAGCTAAGGATCTAATAAGTAAACTCTTGTGCAATGTTGACCAGAGACTAGGAACAAAAGGGGCTGATGAAATAAAGGTGTTTTCTGTGTTTTTTTATTTGAAGATCGTCACGAAGTAAATTACTCAAAATCGATCGGTGGCTTATTTATCTTGTTTTGCAGGCTCACCCGTGGTTCAAGGGCATCAAATGGGATAAATTATATCAAATGAAAGCTGCATTTATTCCAGAAGTCAATGATGAACTAGATACTCAAAATTTTGAGAAATTTGAAGAGGTAGATGCATTTGAATCTAAAATCTAGGAAGAATTTCTTGTTTCCATTATTTTTGCTAATTATTTTGTTCTATTCCAAATTATTGATGATGTGATAGGTTGAAAACCAAATCCAGACATCATCAAAATCGGGTCCATGGAGAAAGGTTAGTTTAGATGTAGTTCTAATTTCTTTTAGTATTTTTCACTTCCCATAATTAGTGACCGTGATACTTTAATTAGATTTCATTTTTGGCTTCATTAAATTTAAAAGGTCCATGCAGGCATTTTTTTACCAGCTCTTTAGTTCAAAATAATAGTGATTCATTCAGTTGCCTACCTTTTCCTTGAAGATTTTCTTTCACAGCATGACCTTCAAAATTTGATGAGAGCTTCTTGGGCTTTCTCTGAGGTTCTTAAAATACCTTTCTGGCAACTTTTGATGTCTTTGTTGTTTGCTGCAGATGCTCTCATCTAAGGATATTAACTTCGTGGGTTACACTTATAAGAACTTTGAAATTGTCAACGACCATCAGATTCCTGGCATCGGTATTCATCTACCCAATATTCTATTTCCTTTTCTTTTCTTCTTTCCTTAAATTTTCCTTGAATTAATTTAACAATAAGATGCAAAAAAAGAAATTGCTTCATCCCCTTCCGTGACTCCCATGGTCACCCATGGTCGCAATGTCTGTTTAATGTGAATAATTGAGAAATAATTCATATTTATGAAGTCAAGTCAAATGAATGAAACAATGGAAGAAAATAAAATTCCCAATCGTCTGAGCTCGGAAATGCAGTTCTAGTTTAGTAAGGTTCAGGTCTAGTGTCATCTATCACACTTGCAATGATGGCTTTTATACATTATGAATGACCAATATCTTCATTTAACTTGTTATATTGGATGTGGTTTAATTGTATATAATAGGTTGATGAGTACTTGTGATAGAGTTTGGGTTGAGTTTTACTCGATTTTAGAACTTTTTTGACACACGGTTCTAAATCCGGTTTCATGGTTTTTTACTTCTAAAAACCAGCACGACCTATAAATCACGGTTTTTTAAAAATTAAAACAAAGACCGGATCAAAAACGGCAATTCTGGTTCGGTTTATGGTTCCGATCCGGTTTTGCCCACCCTTATATCAAGTTGCATCAAAACTTGTTTCTTTGTTTAGCCTTTTATTAATCATGGCTTTTTATAATAAGACATATTGGCATTGGATCATTGACAGCTGAACTCAAGAAGAAGAGCACAAAACCCAAGAGACCTTCCATAAAAAATCTCTTTGGTAATTTGCTTATTAAGATATACTGATCATCGTGCTTATTGCGTTGTGTTTGCTGTTCGATGTGGATCATGTTTTTGGCTATGCAGATGATGAATCGGCCATCGGTGCGAATCGCTCGGTCCAGGGAAGTTTTTTGAAGCTCTTGCCTCCCCAGTTAGAGGTCCCTGAGAAGCAAATGGATGGAGAGGAGAAGCATTAACTTTCATGCCATTGCCAAGCTAGAGAGAGAAAGGAAGAGCGAGAGAGCAAAAGGGGTGCTTTGGGAATGGCCATTTCTTTTTTGGGATTGAATAGTTTCAAGGGCCGAAGGTCCTCCCCAGCAAACATATTGACGAGTGATTTGAGTGTTTTTTAGAGTGTAAATTGATTCTCTTCTACTGTTGTTGTTGTTCATCATTATAGCTTCTGTTATATGTTTCTCTGCACATATTCTATATATTATATATTCTTTGAAACTTCATGTACTCTCTCTCTCTCTCTCTCTCTCTCTCTTTCAGTGGCTAGTTTGAAATTGATTGCAGTTTTTTATGAACAGTTTACCAAGGTACATCATGGTAATGGAAAGAGAGTCTTATTCGATCCAAATCTAATTTGTTTCTTTCGTTTTTATGGATAAGCTCTATGTTGAAAGGTTAAACCGATCGAAGGACGTTAGGCTCACGAGATGTGTTTATCGAAAGAAAATTGTCACTAAAATCTACTCTAATATTTATGAATGATCTAATTGATGAATAATGTTCCATTTCATCTTTTGCTTTGTATTTTTATAATTAATTCATGGATAAGTTTACTGTGAGCGAGTCATGTCATATGGTGGTTTGCGGCGGCCGGCGGCCGTACCTGGACTACAAATTCCATGCATGCATGTTTCAAACTGCGCCACGTTTTCCCGAGATCGATCAACACGCTAAGAGCAAGCACACGAAATCTCTGCCTTATATGCGTGGAACAACCCCCATAATTCTCTCTCTCTCTGCATTTCTCTCTCTCACTCTCTCTCTTTTCTTCTCTCCATCTCTCTCTCTTGATATCTCTCTCTCTCCCCTTCTGTATATATCTCTGCATATCTTTCTCTCTCTCTGGATGAAGATGGAGAGAGGAACAAAGGGGCATTTCGTGGTGTACGTGGGAGACGAAGAGAGGAGATTCGTGGTTCCGCTGAGTTGCCTAAAAAACCCAGATTTCAGAGAATTGCTGGAAGAAGCTGCGGCGGAGCACGGGTTCCGAAGCCAGGAGAGGCTCGTCTTGCCTTGCCATATTTCCACTTTTCAAGCCCTCGCCCCTCTCGTCCATCCCTAACCCACCTCCACCCACCACCTTGTTCTATTCTTTCTCTACCAATTTTATCCATTGTTCATAATTTAATACATTCTTCGATTAAATTACATTCCTTTAAAATTGTTGTTTATTATTATTTTTTAATTTTCTTTATTATAATGGGTCAAATAACTATTGAGGCAATAAATACAAAATTACTTCGAATATAAATTACAAAATTAATTAAATAATCCTCCTTAATTTGCACAATTCAATAACTCTCCCTAAGTTCAAATTAACTCCTTCAAATTGAAAAAGTAACACAAACTTGAATTTTAATACAATTAATCGAATAAGTTACTGCATAATAATACAGAAT
Organism: Begonia fuchsioides; assembly: GCA_003255005.1. Classification (NCBI taxonomy): domain Eukaryota; kingdom Viridiplantae; phylum Streptophyta; class Magnoliopsida; order Cucurbitales; family Begoniaceae; genus Begonia; species Begonia fuchsioides. Next base: position 37,535 of record QAOC01037617.1, on the reverse strand, counting down.
ATATTCGATATCTACCACGATCACTCTCAAATTCGCTCTGAATCGAAAAAAATTACCCGAACGGCTGGAGAGTCTCTAAGAACTGCTCAAAACTAGAGTATTTCGGCTCCCATCCCAGTTCTGCCCGAGTTTTCGAGTTACATAATTTTTTACCCAGTGGGTCATTAGTTCCTACAGTAAAAATATAGAAGGTCAGTAAAAATACCATTCCTTAATGTAAAAATCTCTATGGGCTTACCAGTGAACGCCTCGAACTTCTTACTGAATTTGCCACTTTTATTAACCAAGTCCATCACTTCTTGCCTGCAAAAAGTAAGTGTTTGCAAGGAGTATCTGGAAACCGAAGATCTACTTGATAAAAGAAAGCATTTTTAAAAAGACTATGTACAACTTGTACTGCTTAATCCTTGCAACAAAAGTGACTAACCTAGATAGAGGATGATTATCACAACCCAGAAAAATTCGACACCTGACTTTCTTCTTTAATATCGCAACCGAGAGGGAAGCAGCATCCTATTTCAAAAGAAGCCGGTCGGCGAATACTTAGAGTTGTGAAGAAATTGTTCAAAGTATGCAGAAGTCAATAAACAAATCATTTACTGAACAGAACTTCAACATTATGTGTAGTTATGCAATGAATTTTGAGGGTATTATGATAAGATCCGAAAAAATTCTATTGGTTTATTGAGTATGAAAATGTAACAATAGAGAGGCTTCGAGGGCTCTCAAACCTCATATTTGATCAATATCTCCAATGATACCCTCTTCTATTCATCTCCTATTCTATTTAAATCTCTCTTAAATTGTAATAACTAATATCAATTACAAAATAGTCCCTGACATATTACTCATATATAAGTGAAAATCCAAGACGGGTATTTAGAGAATTCGACAAACCTCGTAATGGATAAGATTCAGGATGTGATCTGGTCGAGTTTCAACAATCCCCTTCTCTAACCAATAAGCATGTGCACCTCTATCTCTTTGGTAAGAACAATTAAGGATTAATCTAGAAATAAACTTTGTTCAAATTTAATTGCTTAAAGATATGAGCTAGAGAAAAGGATATGTAAAGCCCTGCCAATCTCACAACACAGCCCCCAACTTCCAGCACAACGTTTTCGGCTTTTAGCAGAATATCTGTCCTAGGACTCCTCCCGATGGGCACAACCGGGCTGTCCTGTAGACATGAACAAAATAACCCTAAGAGAATTATCCCACCAAAAAGATCTAACATAAGTCCCAACATCATGAGCTCATCAGATATGTCTTGACACTCCTTAAAAACTAAGAAAAACAGCAACCAACAGACTACCTCATCGCATGGTCCATTGTCACTGCAATCATAAGGTGCAGAGCTTGATGTAAATAAGAAAGAGCCTTCACCATTCCAACTCAATGCAGCAGACCTTAGTGAAAAATTACAGTCTTCAGAAGTGGAATAATCTCAAATGAAACCTTCAAGCTTACATCGTCTAAAGAACAGCCCAACACAGCAACGTACTTTGTTGTTTATTTACCTCAATAAGAGAGTTTATAACACATACAAAATAGAACGTGATTGTTTCACTTCAACATTAATCATAAGTTCAACTAAGATCGCATCACTAGAGTGAAAAAATGAATTCAATTGACTGAGAATAGAACTAATTGCATCTTGGCATCAAAGCAAGACAGTTCATAAATTTCTGCCCTTTTGTGATTTTGGAAAAAAGTGGAAAATTTATGCGATGGCGTGATCCATACCAAACCACCATCATGTGTTTGGAATGCTATCAAACCTGAGGTCTCCAGCATAGTCTGATGATCCATAGGGTGGAGCGCAGAAAATCACATAAGGAAATCGATGAGATAATTTGGCCCCTTTCAGTGACGGATTGATTCCCATTTGAATCAATTCATCGTGATGATTGACAGTAGCAGTTTGACCCTGAATTCTACAATTTGGATGTTCCTACACCCCCAGATTAAAAGGGAAAAAATGCAAAATTAAAAGAGCTCATACGTATGACCACATAATAATCTCATGGAAGCACCCAGAAGACTACCTGACGCCATTGTTGAGCCACAAGGCGACCGAGAACCCCTGGTCCGACAATCAACAAATCATTCTCCCCGATAAATCCTGATGACGAAGCATTCAATTCGTCATTAGGCGCATCTACAACCACCAAATCAAAGAGCCGTGAATTTTCGTAACAATTAAGAAACGGAATTAAATCTTGAACAGATGAAGGACAGACCAATCGTAGAAGATGCAGAGACTTGGAGAGGAGAAGCCATGAATGAAGCTCCGCGTCTCCGATTGGGGGTTCTGAAGAATAATGCGGAAGAGTTGGAGACGAGTGAGACAGACAAAGAAGAAGAAGAAGAAGAGAATTTCGAGAATTCTTCAACCAGTCTGGAAGAGGAAGCCGAAGCCGAAGCGAAGCAAATAATGGTTGCCATCAAAGCTTGTTCAGCTTATCAACAACTCTCCAATGGAGTTGACCATTTTACACAAGACGGAGGACCCACTATTTTACAACAACCAATCATTTTTGAGGTAATCTCTACCCAATGATTTGTCGACACGTGTTCATCCCTATCTTTTTTTACTATGTATCCACTATGCTCCAAACTTCATTAAAAACATAGCTTCTAAAAATAAATCTACATCAAGCGTCGAGGACATAAGTTGAAAATCGTTGGGCTTGGGCTTGGGCTTGAAATTGAGCCTGGGCCTGGGCCTAGGCCTGGGCTTAGGAATTATTAATATTTGGAAAATCTCTTCTAACTTTTTCCAATCACGTGGGTTGATAAAATGTCACACTTTATAGGTATTTAAACGGGTGGCTTTCACACCATATTTTTAAAAATAGCTCTAAAATTCGTATAATTCTTCAAAATTAATAATATTTATTAAAAAATATATATATTTTTTAATTACGTAATAGAAAGGTCGCCGACACTGGGGGAGTGGGGGTCATAATTGCTACAAGACAAAACGTTGCGTTTAACCTCAATCTTAGTAAAACTCCCAATAAGAGTTGTGGACTAAATTTTCCCAATCCAACCCAAGTAACTGAGTGACCGGAGAGTCCGGTTCGATTTACATCTCCCCGGCTTCGCCTAGTTCCCCGCATTTTTTACTAAGTATCATAAAAATAATGATTAAATAAAAATAATAATTGGTAGTTGATTTTGATCCTTTTCCTATGATATTATTTTCATGGTATTAAATAAAAAAAGTGCCGTACTTTAAAAGAGTTGTGAGAAGTGTACGCGTGCAACGCGCGTGGAGTAAGAGAACTCAATCGAAGGTGTGAGCGCACTTGGCTATATGTTCCACGTGTTTCATTGTCATTGGCCACAAGGAAAAGTGCTGAAACAGTTGACGTCTTTGTCCGCGCATTTTCTGCACCCATGCTTTGTCCACTCGCTCAATCTCTTATTTCTTGAATTATGATTTTTCATTTTATTATTTTTATTCTCAGAATAATTGTATAAATATTTATTTTATTTTCTACGTTATGCATTTAATTTAATATTTAAATTACATAAAATGATAAATAAAACAATTAGCTCTGTAAACAAAAAATTGGCTGTAAAACAATTGTATAATATAATATGGCTGTAAAACATTTAAAAAATTGGCTATATTATTTATTTATGTTATTTAAATACTCATGTTAACCATGAAAATAAATTAGAGGATTATTAAAATAAAATAAAAAATAGAAGAATCAAAATTAAATTAAAAAAAACTAATATTTTAAGGACTAAAATAAATAAATAAATAAATAAATATTTGGCGCGTATATAGGCTGAGATGGTTAGAAGCACAAGAAAGGATGGTCATGGTCATGGACAGGAAGTTCAAAGTTTGTAGAGAGAGAGAAAACGATCGTTCTTCATTCTAGAGAGAGAAACTCTGCGTCTCTTTGTGTGTGTGAGAACCAGACAACCCAAAAAGAAAGCTTTTTCTTTTTTCCCCATTTCATCGGAACCATTTTAATACCCCTCTCGTGCAGGAAATCATTCTAGAACCCTCTAGCTTACTCGGGAATCGCTCGCTTTCTCTTTCTGTGTTTCTGATTCCGATTCCGTTGGATGGATCGTCGGATTGTCGAAGGGTCGCCGTCCGATCTGCCGCCGGAGTGGACTGCGCCGGTGGCTGAATCCCAGCTCGAGGGTGAGTTGGTTTCTTCTGCATTTTGGTTTCGTTTCAGATTTCTGTGTCGGTTTGTAATTAGCTTGAAATGTGAAGTAATGTGAGTTGGGGGTTTTGATTTTTCGCTTCTGATATGTAGAGTCCTACCCTGAGCGGCCGTTGGAGGCTGACTGTATCTACTATTTGCGAACTGGATTTTGTGGCTATGGTTCCCGTTGCCGATTTAATCATCCTCGCGGGCATAGTGCGGTAATGGAAGAAGCACAATATGTTTTAGTCTGAAATGCTTTGATTTAGGAGCTCAATTGGGATTTTCTGATTGATTTCAACACGATCGTTCTATATTTAGTTTGGAGTTCCAATTCCAATGATTTTGAATAAATGTCTGTGGCTGCATATTTAGATTGGGGGATCTGTAAGGCCTGGTGGAGTAGAGTACCCAGAGAGAATAGGGCAACCTCTGTGCCAGGTACTTTATTATGTTAATTTTGATCCTATGCTGAATCAAATGCATGTTCTTGGACTGACTCATTTGACTATTTTGTATATTATTCATAGTTATTTGAGAAAATAATGATCATACTGAAGTTTTCGTTGGATATTACAGTATTTTATGAGGACAGGAATGTGTAAATTTGGTGCTACTTGCAAGTATCACCATCCAAAACAGGGAGGGGGTTCGGCCATTCCTGCTACATTGAATTATTACGGATACCCATTACGACCGGTCTGTGTTTTCATTGTTAAAAATCAAACCATTAAATAGTAATAACGATTGTTAATTTGTAAACTGATTACTTTTCGATGCAGGGTGAAAAAGAGTGTTCTTATTACATCAAAACTGGCCAATGTAAATTTGGAGGGACATGTAAATTCCATCATCCGATGCCGGTTGGTGTTCATCTTCCAACGCAATCCCAGGCTCCAAGCATTGCCCACGTTCCCTCACCCAACGTGTATCCTTCTGTACAATCTCCCAATATTCCTTCATCTCAACATTATGGGGTAGTAGTTGCAAGGCCATCTTTGCTGCCTAGTTCATACATTCATAGTGCTTATGGTCCATTGCTTCTCCCCCAGGGAATGGTTCCTTTTCCAAGTTGGGGTCCTTATCTGGTTGGCCTATTACCTAAACTCCTATGTTTTTTTTCTTTTTATATATATATATATTTTAGGATAATGCTAGGTTTATACATTCTTCTTATTGTATAAGCTGACATGTCGAGATATGATTGATGCGATAAATATTATAAATAATTATTTTTAATTATAATATATTAAATATATTTTAATTAAACCAATAAAGACACAAAACATCAATGTATACAATAAGAATATATGTTAAAAAGATAAATATAACATTATTCATTCTTTTGTTGCATAAAATTATAATAATTTCATAAATCGAGGATAATATCCAATTAGAAAGTGAGATGAGGGGTAAATCTTCGGACGATGAATATGTAATCTCATTTTCCAGTAATAGGAAATTGATTATCGTATTCCATTAAATTTCTTCATGTTTTTTATTGTTTGAATCATATGTTGCAGACTCCACTAAACCCAATAGCGTCCCCGAGCACTCAACCTTCAGTTGGTTCGGGATCACTTTATGGAATAACACAACTTTCTCCTTCTGCCCCTGCATTTAGTGGATCATTTCACAGCATACCATCTTTGGGACCCTCAAGCAGTAGCCAAAGAGAAGTGTTTCCAGAGAGACCAGGCCAACCAGAATGCCAGCATTACATGAGAACAGGGGATTGCAAATTTGGATCTTCATGTAAATATCATCACCCTCCAGAATTGATTGCTCCAACAGCAAGTGTTGTGTTTGGCCCAATGGGTCTGCCTCTTCGACCGGTGAGCTTCATTTAATAATTTTGTTTGCATCCTTAGTTCTTTTTTTAGTGTGCGAGCTCCATTTTATCATTTTCCAAATGTTAATTTCTGGTTTAGTTTCCATCTTGGCTATGACTATGATCCCAATACGTGAATGCACTTTGTGATTAATAACATTTGGATGGGGTCGTGATTTGAACTATTAGTTGAAACTTCAGTCTCCCCGCTTTTTTAGTTTTCCTCACTCTAGCATACTTCTTTTTGCATTAAATAAGTCTAACATAATTGATGTTGTTTAACATTATTTGTAACTTCAACTCTTTTAAGTGCTTTTCTGCGTTGTGACATCAGTTCCTCGTCTCTCTTCTCCAATACCTATGAACGAGATTCTTTGTCAAACTTCTGATTCTTCTGTAATGTTTTTTTTTGGTAGTTTATACACCGTATTGGCTTTCTACAATTTTTTTTGAATTTTTTTTTGCTTTTCAATCAGGCAATTCTACTTCAATTTCTACTTTAATATTTTCATTGAGGGACAGGTGTTCTGCTTAGTCTACAACAAGTTAACGACCCCATCTTAGCAAGATCTCTTCTTTCTGTTTTGTTCATTCTTTAAAACTCTGAACTAGAATGGACGAGTGTTCATCATCCCAAAGCTAAGTCTGGTAAAGGAGGCTGTTCGCAAGTATTAGTAGAAAACATGCTAATCAAGAAAAGATTAGAAAACTAATTGATGAAATATTTACCCTTTTTCAGAAGTTTAGTTTTATTTTTTCATCAGCTATATTGTTTGATTTGATTGATTGGTGTTTGTACATTTTCAGGGCGCCCCTCAATGTACTCACTTTGCACAACATGGTGTATGCAAGTTTGGGCCTGCATGCAAATTCGACCACTCATCGGGAACCCTTAGTTACAGCCCCTCCGCATCCTCTCTCGTCGATATGCCCGTTGCGCCTTACCCAGTGGGGTCCACGATCGGTACTTTAGCTCCATCTTCATCGTCCTCAAATTTACGACCTGAAATTGTTTCAGGATCAAGTAAGGATTTTAATTCAGCTCGAGCTTCTTCATCGTTGAGTATAGCTTCAGGGTCAACCAGTTCGATCATGTCAAGAAGTGGAACATTTGCTCAGTCTGGTGTCAAACCATCATCTTCACAGAGCTCAGGTCCCTCCCAATCTTAAATTAGAACCTATTATATTTATTGGCATTTGCCTATTAGAGGATTGATTCTCTCAGCTAGCATAGTTTCACAATCCTGATCTACACTAACCTCAGTTCTATAGTCTTCAAATGGCCAACCATTTGTTTTGTTTTTTGGAAGAATCATGTCCTTCACCTCTTTCCTCTCCATCCACAACCTCCAAAAAAAAACTCTAAAAAGCCTAGAAAGAGCTTGAATTCTCCCATGAAAACCTGAAGTCCTCCTGTCCATCCATGGAGTTCATGTTTTTCAGACCAAAAAGATTCAACCACTTTACATGTTCACTGCCATCTATCACTGGCATTTGCCTGCTTGACTTGGGAAAAGCTTTCATAAGAAAGGAAGAAGTTGAAGGTGATAGTTCCCACTCAGAACTCTGCACTGCCCTGGTGAAGCAAAGAGACTTCAAGTTCAATTATGTGCTAAATCCTCAACCGGAGTAAATACATATACATAAAGGAAAATGAAAGACTTGGTTATTATTAAATGCTCAGCTTCTGCCTGTACAACTGTAATTTCTGGTGGATAAAAAAAGAGGGGGAGTCAGCCAGTCAAGTGATGCAGCTTCAAGAGGAAAGACCTTTTTGCCCCTGGAAGCCAGAACTCTTGCTTAGACTCAGGAAAGGAAGAATGATGTGGTGTTGTATGCACTTTCTATGTTCATGACAACTGCATCTCTCCCTCTCTCCCCAAATATTCTTTTTTTCGGTTTAATCTTTAGAATTATGATATCAGGATTAGGCAGGAAGCCTTAGATGTTGAAATTAAGTTAGATTTCTAGGCACTGAAAGCAGTAATAAATGACCACTTCTCTCCGCTCCCCTCAGGCTAAATACGTAAAGTTGAATTGTAGAAAGTGTAAAGAATATGCATGATTTGTAAGCTCAATCGTACCCACTTCTGCAACAGCAAACACAAGTCGGAACACCAAAATCAGAAAGCTCATAGATTGCCCTATGCTACGTGTAACAAATTGGCCCATCCTGACCACGAAAAGCTCTTCTTTTTGCATCGGATTTTTCATTTTGGTCATCAACGAAAACTAAAGCTAGAATGCAAGATTTATCAACTTCAGTATTTCAGGGATTCTGACCCTCTTCTCTACGCTTTGTAAAACATAATCTCCAACCACCAGGTGAACAATTCTACCGCTAAATTAGAGAAACTAATTAGACAAGCTCCCACCATTACGATACAAATACCATCATCAGGCTGCCAAATGGGTCAAACCCCAAAAATAAATCCCCATAAATAGGGGGATTAAGTTGGTAGGGTAGCTTATGGCAAATCCTTGGGATGCTTACAGCAATGATAGTTCCGGAGGCTTTACTACTGCATAGAAAGAAAGCCTTTGCCCCCTCTCCTAGAGTTCATTTCCTTCTCTTTCCCTGCAAAATTATCACCACATTCAAATATTCAGTGCCCAAGAAGTATGCAACTATACAGCCTCGTTAGTACTCACCTCCACATAATCGTCCATCGATAACTGCCTCCTTTTCTTTATCGATGGGCTCTCAGTCTGCCTGGCTGACGGCCGCTTGGATGGCGTTGTGCGCTGAATCATGCAAGTTAAATGTTAATAGTTAAATCACTAAGTTCTGTAAGAGAAAGTAGTCGTTCATCTGATTCTCAATTCAAAATCATTCAATTGGGGAATTCTGATATAACCACAAAAATATAATGTTTTTTATGTTTTAATCTTTACCTATTTTGTAGTACTCTAAAGACTTGGACTTCAAAAGCTATAACGTATTATTTGAATGAGTATAATGTTACAATACTTGAGAAGTAAGCAGATAAATGCAAGCAGCATTTAAATTTTCCAAATAGAGAAGCAGAAATTTGACCTTTGCAAGCTTCTTCTCTTTGCGGGCCTGTCTTTCTCTCTCGTCGTATTCTTGGTTTTCCTTTTCCACCAACCGTATTAGGGTATCACATCTTCGAGCAAGTTCTTGGGTTGTCCGAGACTTGATAAACCAATCAAAGCGAAACAAAGGCGATGTTCGAAATGCAGCCTTCAACTCATCCCAGTTCCCATACCCGAGTTTATGAACCATGCATATCTGTAAAAGAATAATAGTAACTTGTATTGATGTTCATTTGACATAAGATTTTATAAAAGTTTCTCTCCATACCATGAAGCGGTCACATTCTTCATTGTATAACTTCCCTTTGTTCTGACCATATTGGATCTTTAATTCCAGCCATGGATTCTTGTAACGATCTAATTTCTTCCCAATGGCTTTCATAATTTCATCTTTACGTGAAATTCTGGCTTCTCCTCTTTCAATGTTCTTAACAATTCTATCATATTCTGGGGCAAAGACATTCCAAAAAAAAAAATTCAAAAACGTTAGAACCCTGATTTAGACCCTAATTATGACCATACCAAAAATTGCAATAAATTAATCAAAATATATATTTCAGAGTATCACTGTTAGGTGTAATCAAACATCTTGGCGGTAGATAGAAACAATGAACCAACTATAGTAGGAAACATTTGACAACTATTAGTCCATAATCTTGAGGTCTAATAAAACTAAAGAATAAATGTGGCATCTTCTTTGAATTCATGAATGTTGTATATCATATTGTCTTCAGTCAGACCTTCAAATGAGACATAAAGAGCAAGCAGAAGAAACCTTAGACTACACCTAACACCAGTCAGAAAAATATCTGATAATAAGCCTGAAGTGACCTTCAGATCCAGTAGGGGTTAGACCCTTATCGATATTACACACGGTATAAGGTAAATATATTCACACTACGTACATTAATCTCCAGGGGAAATCGCTTACCATTCAATTCTTTATATCTTTCCTTGAAAACCTTAGTATATCTTTCCACTTCCTCTTCAGTTTTCCCCTCCATGTCTGAAGCGATACTTTTTATATCATTTCGACCATACTTTTCACAGGCTCTGATGAATGTATTGAAATCTCTTCTACTCCAAGAAGAAAATCCCTAAAGTACCCAATAATCAACTTTATTCAATACAATTGATGGAAAACATTCCTCAAAACTTCTGGACCCACTTACTTCTTCTAGCAGGCGCTCCTTTTCATCCAGCTCTTCAGCAGTCAAGGGATCGCCCCCTTCTAAATATCCAATTGTCAGTGGTCAGTCAGCCCAAATTTGGAAAATTTAAAACGTAGAGACAGTAACATGTAAATAAATTCAACACCTTCAGGCTCATCCACGTCTATTGTGTCTTTCAATTGATTCTTTTGATGACTTTGCTAAATATTAAGTCAAGTATAAAAGAGTAAATTTTTCACATATATAAACCTTAAACCATATGATTTATAATCAAGCTAACATTACAAATATACCAACCATGAGAAACCGCACTTCCTTCTCGTATAGCTCACTTAGTCTTTGAGTATTGAAAAACTGGAAATCATGCCTGTAAAAAACAGTTGATTCTGTTTTGATCTATGCCAAAGAATGAACTTAAAATGGCCATTACAAAACATTAAAACAAATATGATTGTTAAGAAAGCACCACTGAGAAGAGACTTACAACTGCGGCATCCGAGGAATCCGAGGCTCCTTCGGTTTGGTCGGGCCACCTTGTCGCAATGTTTGCTTGAAGTACTCAGATTCTGAGTAACTTCAAAAGAAAGAAAACAACATTAAATGACTGAATGCTCTATCTAAATTATGAATCGCAAAATTCAAATGACCAAATTCAAGAACAAATACTTGCGCTTCCTTTCCCTTTTGGGTGGTTCGATCCAGTTGTCGCTCACGATTTTCTTGAAGTCAAACTTACTGTCATCCTTCATTAAAATAAGAAAGAAACAGTGAGTATATCGTGTATCTATTACTCATAAAAACTGATAAAAAAGAGAGACTACCTTCTCGTCATCAAAATCATACAGTTCAGCATCTGTTGAAATTAACAACACAACATGATAAGAAATATTTAGACCAAGCAACAATTAGTGAATAAGATGTTAAAATTTAAATGATTTCATACTGTCGTCCATTTTAAATTTGATTGCATCTTCTGTAAATTTCTTCATCTTAGCATCAAGCTCAGCAGTTGCCTCTTCTCCTTTTGCAATTATTCTATCAATGTCCTCATCAGTTATAGTGCTATCTTTGGAACTGAATACCATTTCAGCACCAAATCGCACCATTTGAAGCAGCTCATCCTTGTTTACAGCTGGATAGAGAGAATAAGAGTTTGCTTAGGAATGCTAACCTCTGTGCAAAAGTATGATAAAAATTGCTTACTTTTCTGCTCCGCTAATCGTCCTTGTTGAATCACCAGGGCATCAAGTGCAAGTTTCTTGTATGCCCTCTCTATAACTTTCTCCTCAATAGTGTACTGTACGTAGAAAGATTAGAATAAGAAATTGAATAACATGTTGACCACAAACATTTAGTATACTTAAAATAGATCCAGACCTCGGTGCAAAAGCGGAATACTTGAACTTCTTTCTTCTGTCCAATCCTGTGAGCTCGATCTTGTGCTTGCAAATCAACCTGAGGGTTCCTGAAATGATTAATTGTCGAGTAAGAAAACATGAATAAGAGGGCGAGAGAGCAACTGCAGTAGCAAACAGTACTGTCAGCAGTTACCAATCACTGTCATAAAGAATAACAACATCTGCAGTAGCAAGGTTAATGCCAAGGCCTCCAGCTCTGGTTGATAGTAAAAAAACAAACTTCTCACTCCCAGGCCTATTGAAAGCATCAATGGAAGCATCACGATCCTCTCCACCAGTATTGCCATCAATCCGACAGTAGAAATATCCTCTAAAGATTAAATAGTCTTCAAGAATGTCTAACAATCTTGTCATCTAAATATCAAGAAAAAAGAGAGATTAAGTAACAAATAACATGACTTTATACATGAAGATTGAGCAGTTAAAAGGTGTCATATTGATATGAAAAAACCTGAGAAAATATTAGAACCCGAGAATCACGCTCTTTTAACTTTGGAAGCAACTTATCCAAAAGAACCATTTTCCCTACAGAAGAAAAAGATCAAGATAATATAAGCATTTACTCGGATAATTACTAGTTTATCCAAGAACATTAAGACTACACAAACAGCAAGATACGTCTGGCATCCAAGAATGTCAAAAACTCACAACAAGACTGGTCACCGCCTAAGAGAGCCTTAAAGCTTCTTTCACAAAACACAAACTTACCAGCGTTGATGATAAGATGATCTCCAGTAGTATAAGGCGGGCCAGGTTCAGCGCCTTGAAATAAATAAGGATGGTTACAGCATTTACGGAGCTGCATAGCAATGTTTAAGAGCCTCTTCCTTTCTCCACCAGCATTAACAACTTCAAGGTCCTTCTGCAATAAAGCTCTATAGTATTGTTTCTGCATCTGTGACATGCCAACTTTAAGAATAGTCTCCTTCTTTGGAGGTAGACCTTTCTCGACATCAGATTTCAATCTTCTAAGAAGAAAAGGTCTGAGGACCTAAAATATGCATGAAAGAAATTAAATAGACAATTAGGTGATTACAAAGGTAACAACTAAAAAGGTAAAATAGCATATTCAAAAAAGAAAAATGATTCCTCACCTTATGAAGTTGTTGAACAACCTCTTGCTGGTCATTTTCACCAGATATCTGAAACCACTCATCAAAAGTTTCAGCAGAACTAAATATCTCTGGAAGAAGGAAGTTAAGAAGAGCCCAAAGCTCGTGAAGATTGTTCTGCAAAATGTGAAAAAATATATTAGAACACAGACAAGCAAAATGCAGTTCAGTCCTGGGATACACCTTTTTAAATTCAATAAATATTTCTATACTAAAGTTCAAAACAACTAGTTGGGAAGAACAGTTGAAATTTTATATGCGCAACAGACTAAACTGAATAACCAGAAAAAATAAACCTGCAGTTAACATTGCATGTACCTTGTACACCAACCACAAACACAATTAATAAATAATAGAGAAGCCTTGCATCACAGAAATTTCAAAAGAATCACTACATCAAATTATTGTCTAAGAAGATGAACCTGAAGTGGTGTCCCTGTAATTAGAAGACGATAATTAGTATTATACAGCCTCATCGTCTTTGAAAGGAGGGAATTCTCATTCTTGATGCGATGGGCTTCATCGATTATAATATAACGCCAGCTAAACCGTCGCAAGCAAGTCTTCTCTTTGATAGCCATTTCAAAACTAGTCACACAAACATCAAACTTTCCAGCAACCAACAAATTCTCTCTTATATCTCTCTGAAAACAACCAAGAATTAGTTTAATAGTCAGAAAATGATGATCAAATAACAGGCTAGTCCACAATCAATAAGAGCCTGGAGCATGAAGACTTGCCCTCTCATCAGGATTTCCGAGAAATTTGACAGCACGAATAACAGGACAAAAACGACGAATTTCATTCATCCAATTTCCCAAAGTAGATTTCGGAGCAACTACCATGTGAGGTCCAGTTATTCCCCTGAACTCATGCAAATAACCCAACAAAGAGATGGTCTGCAATGTTTTACCAAGCCCCTGTTGACAACTTTGAATTTTAAAATACATAACAATCCATATTTTTATAATAATGACTAAGCTAACAATGTAACTATCTTGTAAGGAGTAACAAAGCTAAATCAAGTCAAGATTTCTTCTACCATTTCATCTGCAAGGATCCCATTTATTCCATTCTCATACAGTCGAATGAGCCAATTCAGTCCAGCAAGTTGGTAGTCTCTCATCTTCCCTTGTATACCTGCAAAAAATATTATGCTTCAGATTGCAATAATGATGAATGATTGTGAATGGCTACAGGCAGTCAGCGATGAATTCCCTGCAAGAATAAATATTGGCAAGGGTGTAGAGACTTTCTTGATGATGCAAACACCAAGGACTGAAACAATGCAATGAAATAACCCAAATATGTCGATGATGCATGCTGAATAGTAAACATTCCCCAGAGAAAAAAAATAAACATACAGGAGGGTTGAGAGACAAGACGAGTGTTCCCTGTCCCAGTCAAACCATCCTCTTCCTCTCTAAGGCATTCTTCGTCTTCTTCTTCTTCAGTTACTTTTGAAGCATGGCGACCCCTAAATTATGTTATAAAATAGTGATTATTCATATGGCAACATTATAAACCAAATCAAACAAAAGTTACTCAAAATCCATTAGGGACTTTGTGACGGAACTTATCAAAAAGTCTATGAATGCTTTTTATGAGGATTCGTCCTTTCGAATTGCTAGACAATCAATCAGACGATACAAACAGCCTGCATTTATAATAGTTAAGGATGTACTTCATTACTGTGAGCTAAAATAAAAGCTGTTCCTGCAAACGCTGTCAAGTTTAAGTGAGACATGCTTTCTAGGAGTAGAAATACTCCCAAATGATCCATGCAATTTTCATCATAAATCAGAAAATGCATCCTTGCTTTTCCAAGAAGTCCCAAGACAGTGTTCAAAGTGACATGCAGGACAGCACTAAATTTCATTGTATACAATGTACAACATTAACTGAGCTAAATATGCAAACATTTTAACCATATGTAAACAACATCACAAAGGGATGATTGATCTACCTCCCCTTTGATTTCTTTTGAGAAGAGGACTGGCCACCTTTAGCAAAATGAGCAAATAACTCTGTTTGTTGTAGGAGATATTTTAAGCGCCCTTCCCCCTTATTGTTCTGTACAACCATCCTCATTCTTGTTACTATTCTAAAAAAATGATTAATAAGTTTCTAGTAAAAATACGAACGCACCATATCAGCCTCAATAGAAGCATTCTGCGCATCCAATATTTCCTGAATTTTATGTTTCTTAAGTTTCTGCATCTCTTTAAGCCTGTTTCTTTCGCGCTTGCTAATCTCAGCATTAGACTCAGCATTTTCTTCCTACAGATAAATTAGACAAAAAATGAGAGAAAACAGTAGCATTATAACTATAAACATTTATAATGGGAAACATAAAAAAAGATCCATGATGCGATAATAGTTATAAAATTAAATCACATCACAATCAGTCTGAAAACGATTGCTAGTCTAATTAAAACACAACAATTCGCAAGTTTCATGCCAAGAAAGTTTGTCATGAACAAGTAAAACTTCGCAAATTCCAGAGCAGGTGTTTAGAGCAAGAATACAGTAAGTCTTTCCTATTTTCTACTGGCTAGGATTGAAATCCAGCTGAGAACACAGAGCTACGTTTCCTCTTGCTCACTAGTTTCCAGCACGTTTCAGTGATTTTGTCAAACAAGCCAATTATGAAGAACATGGCACCCAAACCTATTCTATTAGAAGAAAATCATCAAAATATCAACTAAAATTTGACATCATTTCACCTTCTACGTCGTTGGCAATTATCTCTTTATCATATGTAACCACGATAACTGTACATTTAACAGGGGAAGAACCAATTCAACCATGGTCTTTTCAACATAATAAGTTCCCATAACGGTAACATAGGGTCGCCTCCTCACTCCAAAGAGCACTGATACACGTGCGTACATTGCATTAGCAACCAAATTTTTTCATTGTATACAATTCAATTCAAGGATCTGCAATGCCGCATATCATGAAGATTCAACTTCTCAAAACCTCTAAGCTCATGAATCTCGTTTTTACTACGAAAGACCAACTCAAATTTATTTCCTCTTCCTTTTCGACAAAGATCAAATGACCTAATATCCCACTTATCGCCAATCAAACCTCAACAAATCGAATTGCGAAAATTCCCTACGAGCATTTTCAACCAAACCGTAGATCAAACAAGCGGAAATGAAACAACTCGATCACTCCGCCCAAAACATAACCAAACACTTACATCTTCTTCGTCGCCGTTGCCAGCGCCACCAGAGCCGCCAGAATCATCGTTCTGGGCGGGAGAGTTATTATCAGTAGCCTCCTCCTCGTCGGAAGCGGCAGAGCGAGCTACTGCTTCGAGCTCCTCCTCATCCTCCTCGTTGATCTGCTCGTTGACCCGATCCTCTTCCGCAGAAGAACTGTCGCCGTCCGAGGACGGCAATGGCTTCGAGGGTTTCACTTTGGCCATCGCGCTCTCTCGCTCTCGCTGTCTGGCCAAGGGTTTCTGGAAAGGACCGAGTTCTAAATCGAAGCCCCTCGACCCATAATAAATTCGGCAATGGGAAGTGAAAATTGTGGTCTTTTTGCTTCGGTAATTCACAGCCGTCCGATTCGGAAAATCGAGATTTAACGGTTCCTTATGCGCTGCCGAATAAAAGGGAATTTCCCGCCAACGTTAGTTCCCGCGCTGCTGCACACGTGGCATTGATTATTGAGTTTAACAAAAAAATTACGTTTATGAAATTATATTTTTAATAACGTGAAATTAAAATGTTCACTTATATTCGTGACAAAAAAACGTGGATTGCATGCACAATTAAATTAAATCAAGTCAAAAAATATTAAAATAAATAATAAAAAAAAGAAATAGAAAACAAATACGTGTCCTTGTCAAGGAGAAAAAGGTAAAAACACAAGAGACTGTCAATACGCCCCGAAAACGTTCATTTACTAAAATACCCTACTATATCTGAATAATTATCCAAACAATAGTTGTGTATTTGTGGTAATTAAGCAACTAATAGAGGGTGCTATAGTACAAAGCAATTTGTTTTATCCGCTTCCTCATCTGCCTTTCTTCGGTCTCTGGAACCATCGCTTGAACCGGGAAGGTTTGTCTAATCGTCGGCGTCGTCGCTCTGAGAGGTCATCTCCGGTGAGATGAATTTTTTTTCCATCATTTTTTGTTGGAGGCAGCTTTAACAAACTTACAAGTCGATTTCTCGAGGTTCATCCTTTTTTTTTGGATTTTTGGTTTGATCTGCTATTTCTATTGATTCATTGGAGCAGACGATGGAGTATCGTAGATGGATGACATTATTAATCTTTATCGGCGTGTTTACCTTGTCTACCGGAATAGGTATAAAGTTCACGGCTGGTAATGTTTTAATTCGTTTCATTGGAAAAGATAACTTATGGAGTTAGACTATCTAGCTAGTGTGTAAAATGTAGTAGATCGACTACTCTTTTTTTTCAAATTTTACGGTGTTTGGCAAGATACATCCGACAGCTAGTGTGAGGATGTTTTTGTTTGATTTGGAATTGGCCTCTGTGCTATTTAGCTTTTATTTTTCTGGTTATCTCATAGTCAATATTTTAACCCGAGTTTCCTATATAAATGCAGAGAGTAAGATCAATCACGAGAAATCAAATGATATCTCTCTCTACAATCGTACTCTGGCTACAATTTTAGTGGAGTACGCCTCCGCAGTAAGTTCTCTCTTACATGGCTACTCTATGTTAAATCTAAGTCGGTATAGATTTTTATACACGAGGCAGTATCAAGAAAGAATGACAATTTAACTCCATTATTTTTACTCTATCAAGTCGATTGAAAAATCCAACCAAAAAATTTAATACTGTACAAGAACTGGGTCAAAGTTCCAGAGTAATCATAGAATTCCCATATCTGACTTGTATGTTACAACTTCACTATCGGGCATTTGAATATTAGGGGCAACTAAAGGGTAGACCTTTTGATTGGTCCCAAACAAAAACCAACTTTAAAGAACAACCTTTCTGGGTGAAGATAAACCACGTGGTAGCATTTTTAGGTTAACAATTTTCTTCTTACTTCGTTCATATTCATGTTCACAGCGTACATAATAAACTAAGCTGAACTCCCCAGTAGTATTATAAATAAAAGTAACTCACTGCTAGAACCAACCTTTCCACTATTATAGGAACTACCAAATCCTGAAAATAGAAGTTAAATTTTCCTGTTACAATGAAAAATAATTACTGGAAATGATAACTACGAAAAACAGAAAATGACATATTGCCTCCGGTTTGGATTAAACTGTTTTTTGTTGTAGAAATAAGTATTGCACTTTTCATAGTGAACTGTAATTATTTTGATATCAGGGTTGAATGAGAACGTAGCACTTTTATGCTTCCCTGAATGATCAATGTGCATTTGAATATTAGAGTCAAAACAGTGAGGAAACCTTGGGGTTAAGTTTAACTAATTGTGGTGTGGAAGTTGGTGTTAGATTTTTCTATTGAACAGTTAATTAGTATGATGACTAGTTTTTTTGAGATGTCAATTTTGTGCTTAACTAAATGAATTGATGTCCATTCGAATATTAGAAACAAACAAAGGGGATACCTCGCACTTGGATTAAACTAGTTTCCAAGTGATTATCGTAGATTAATTGCTTGCTAAAGAAGGTCTTGCTTTTGCAGGTCTACGTGTCTGATTTGACCGAACTTTTTACTTGGACATGCTCAAGATGTGATGGTTTGACTAAGGTGCCTGATAAGGTTTTTTTTTCATAGCATAGGATATGGATGGTCTTGTTTTTTTATGGTAATCATATCTCATTTTTGTTAAAACTGGCTCAGGGGTTTGAAGTTATAGAGCTCATTGTTGACGTCCAACATTGCTTACAGGTACATTGTCATCTGATTTTTGAAGCTTAGGCCTCGTTCCATTTTCTATTTAAACTAACGCAAATTATTGATCAGTCATATGTTGGAGTCGCAAAGGATCTTAATGCCATTATTATTGCATTTAGAGGAACCCAAGAACACAGGTGCACTACTAAAGTGGCTTATTTTTCTAATAATTTCAATTATATGTTTTCTAGCTCAAAATGTGGAAATAATGGTAAGAAGCATGTTTTTTTGGTTTTTATCTTTGTTGGCCTTGGAATTATACATTGGTGTTGTAAGCAATAGAAAGTAAGTGGGAGGAGAAAGCGGGGTTCATGATAAAGAACGTATTATGGTTCTCGTACTTTTTTTAATCTCTGGACCACTCTTTATATTTATAAGAAACTTCAATCATAAAGTGCACGATATTGTTACTTCTTCCAAACTTACTCCCTAATTCAACTCCTCTGCCAAGAGTATCACTTGAGACTCATCTTAATTTTCTCTCTCTTAAAATTTAGTCTTCAAAGTTTGTTCAATTGTCTTACAAGCTTTATGCTGCTGTGACAGCTGACCTAGATTTTATCAGTCTTATTCCTTATTACCACACCTATTTTTTTGCCTTAACAACGTGAAGTTTGTTATTGTATATGGATTACGCTTTTTCAGCCATTTTTATCCAGTTTCTGTGGTAATTTAGTTTCACTGGCAAAATGTGCATATTTTGATACATTTGCAGCATACAAAACTGGGTTGAAGATTTGTACTGGAAACAGCTGGATTTAAATTATCCTGGCATGCCTGACGCAATGGTCTGCCCTCAAAGAAATCTCATGTTCTAAATGGTTGCGAAGAGCATCAGTCCTTATATTTATATCTGATTTTCTTGCTAATTAGGTGCACCATGGATTTTATAATGCTTATCACAATACAACAATACGCCCGGCAATACTGAATGCTGTGAAGAGAGCAAAAGAGATTTTTGGTGATGAACTCAGCATCATGGTAACAGGGCATTCAATGGGAGGAGCAATGGCCTCCTTTTGTGGCCTTGATTTGACAGTAAGTCACAAAAATATTTGGATGTCAATTTTATTTTTCAGTCAGTTTGTGGTGATCTGTTCCATTTAAATATTTTTTTTGTTATTTCTCAGTGGTCCGTCTAATTCTGTCTAATCTTATGGAAATTCTTAAATGTGTGTGATAATTTCAATTTATATGTAATGTCCGTATGTGCACTGTTTTGCTAATTGAAACTTTTATATCATATCTTTTCCCATGAGTCCCACGCCACACTATCATTGAGCTTCATTGAGTGTTGATTTACCTAGTTCGAATCATTGGCTCATTTAGGGAGCCAACTTTAGATTCACAGAAACACATTATCATTTATTTAGAAAAAAGTACTCTAGTTTTTGTAGGTGATGAAAAAAATCAACTCCATTTGCCAGGAAGTTAGTAGATATGTTTCAAGAAAATGCAGGCAAAAATTCAGTGTCGGTGAGCTACAAATTGGATAATTAAGTTGCAGTCCTGGTTCAATTCCCTCAAATTTTACTTTTTGTTTTCAGATAAAGCATTGGGCGTGTTAATATTGCTGTGATAAAACATTGTTCTTTCCTTTGTCAAAAGTTAGTCCCAAACATTTATTTTGCACAAAGTTACAAAATATGAATGTTTGAAGTTGGAAAGTAAACATACTTCTACCTCGGAATCTTTAAGTGACTGCTATCCAAATTTTGTGTTTGTTTGCATTTTTCTTTCTTGCTATAGAGTCAGTCTTGAATTTTTGTCTTCATAAAATATTATATGCTTCTTGCAGATTAATCATGAAGCCCAGAATGTTCAGGTTATGACATTTGGACAGCCTCGAATTGGCAATGCAGTTTTTGCATCTTACTATAACGATCTTGTTCCAAACACAATTCGTGTAACAAATGGCCATGATATTGTGCCGCATTTGCCCCCATACTATTCGTATTTTTCTCAGAAAACATATCACCACTTCCCAAGAGAGGTAGAACATTTTCCTATGACACATATGACCTGGATTTAGTTGCATAACTTGAATTGATCATATAGTTCATGGGTTAGGATGTTTTTTTTCTCATTTATTCCGCGGTCATGAAGTTTGATGTTTGCTTAGCCGGTTATGTTTCTTTTTTTAACTTTGAGACTTATGTCTCCAATATCCTTTGTTCGGGTATTAACATTTGATACATTAATTGTTGGGTAAAAAGCACGGAAAATCCTGAGTTTTTTGGAAATAGGCAAATCAAACCCTGAGTTTTTTGGAAATAGGCAAATCAAATCCCGAGTTTTAAGAAAAGCAATCTGAGGACGTTCGCTGCAAACAGGTGAGTCGTTAAGCGGCATTCCACTAGGGTTCAAATTGTCTTTTTTAAAATTCAGGGTCTGATTTGCATATTTCTGGGAAATTTAAGGTTTCCTGTGCTTTTACCTTAAATATTTAATGTAGTGATATTTCTGCTGTTTTTAGTGTTGGACCAAAAGCAAAATCCCACCATACTAATTTGTTTGGAGGACGAAAAAGCTGCATTCAGAATTCATAGACCTCCATATACTTCCGATTGCAGGTGTGGCTTTATGACGTTGGATTAGGACCTCTTGTGTATCAAGTTGAGAAAGTCTGCGATGATTCCGGCGAAGACCCCTCTTGTAGCAGGCAAGTCTTTCCTCATCTAACGCAACTTTTGCCAAATTTATACATGCATATTATATATCTTATCATTGTCTTAGGTAACATTTCATTGATCCATCCAATACTTCCGAAAATTTGATTGAGGAATTCGTTGCAGGTCGGTCAGCGGAAATAGCATATCAGACCATTTAGTCTACTTTGGGGTGGAATTAATGTGTCATACTTGGGGATCTTGTCGAATTTTGATGGACCCTCACGTGGCCGAGTATGGAACAGCCGATCTGAAAGGAAACATCGTATTGTCCAAGACTCCGACGACTCTTGATCTGAAACGAACAGATTCGGGTAATAATTCAGTAGAATTTGTTTCTTTTAAAGCATGATGAAAGTTCATGTTGAAGTGGAATTAGGAGAAATTTGTTTATTGGTTTGAAGCCCCTTTTGTTTTGACGTCTTGTAGAGTTCTAGGGTGGGAAGGAAAATTATGTACATAGATAGAGCACTGTAATTTGACCTCTGGTGAATATTTTGTGCATAAATGTGACGTGATTTATGATTATCGAGTGCTACCTTTCTCGAAACTTCCTTATTGTCTCTCGAGCTTGTGTCGTATAATATAGAACATAGAAGAGAGAGTTGCAACGTGAAGCGTCATGTTCGAGATAGTAGAATAAGAAAGTAAATATTATTGGTCTTCGGTAAAAATTATCAATTTTTATTTTAAATTTTATTATAATTTAAAATATAATACTTGGTTTATTTATTTTAATTTTAATATATATTAAAAAAATAAGTTAAAAGTATAGGTTAAAAAGATTAAATTAAAATTTTTTATTTTATAATTCAAAAAACTAGATTGAAGTGATAAATTGAAAACCAGAACCGTAGAAAAAAAAGACCCACTTGCAGAACCCAAAACCGAAGAGTATAAATGGAGGACTTGGTCGAGTCGTGTCCGAACCCATTCGGTCCCACCCGGTTCAAGATCTAGGGCTTTATTTTGACTTTCTTGGAGTTTACTGAGCGAAGAATTATTTTGGGGATTCTCGCGTCTCTTCTTTCGCCAGATTGGGATTCGGTTCTTCCAATCCAACGCCTGTCATTGTTTGTCAGATTGCTTCGACGAAGGATTACTTCCATTTTCCATCTTTACTGGTTTCTTTAAGTTCCCATTCGCTGAAATCTCGGTTCGTTGTCTCCCTAACTTCCTTTCTCATCCAATCCTTATCCACACATCCATCTCTCTCTTCCTGACCTGCGATTTATGGTGTGTAGGATGGGACATGTTATTTTACGGAGAATTGAACGATGATTTCGCCTCTAGATTAAACAAATAAGAAGAATTGTGGAAGAAGAAAGCCAGAGATTTGATTTGACCCCATTGAAGACAATCTTCGAGAAATTTAGAGAGCGCGTTTGTGGCCTTTTCCGAGCCCAACCTTTTTCTCTGAGACTGAGAACCTGCAAATCTGGAAAGTTTGGTCCTAATTTGGCCTTCTCTTCTCTCTTTCTGATCTGTTTCTAGGCTTCCGCTCCATCGATCATGGAAGATTCAGCTCAAGAGCGGCTTCATTTCGGAAAGATGGGATTCGGGTACTTGTACAATCTGCGTAGTAGTTTGATTGCTTTTGAAAGTGGATTGGGATGGCTGGCTCTCTAGTTTCGTTCTTCTTGTCCTTCTTCTCCTTTTCTTTTATTTATGCTTTAGTTCAATTTCATCTTCCGTGTAACGCGAATTTTCATTTGTGATGGTTTTCGTATTTTGGAATTTTGCAGATGCAAGCACTACAGAAGGAGATGTAGGATTCGCGCTCCATGCTGCAACGAGATCTACGACTGCCGCCATTGCCATAACGAGGCCACGGTTTGCTTTTTTTTTTTTTATGAATCGTCTTGAGCTGATTTATTTTTTTCAAGGATTCTCTTTTCGACCATCATCCCGATTAATTCGATCGCATTCATTTTTATGACAGAGCTTATTTAAGAACCCATTTGACCGCCATGAACTCGTTCGCTTTGACGTCAAACAAGTATGATTTTCATACCGGATCTGGACATACATAACAATTCTGGAATTGGAATAATTTGTCTTTTTTCCTTCTGAAACAGGTTGCTTGTTCAGTTTGTGACACAGAGCAACCGGTATGTTCTGCCGTAATGTATACGTACTACTTTTCTAGTGCTTGAATATTCTATATATGATGTGCAGGTAGCTCAAGTTTGTACGAACTGTGGTGTGAATATGGGGGAATACTTCTGCAAAATTTGCAAATTCTATGATGACGACGTAAGCATAACAACATTGAATGAACTATGAGAACACAAATGAAAGGAAAATATAAACAAAAAAAAGAGATTTAGACATGTTTGACGTATCAATCTCAATCTTGTTTTTGCCCATGGAACTGCAGGCTGAGAAAAAACACTTCCACTGTGACGATTGTGGGATATGCAGGTCAGCTCATACTTAAGAAACTTTTCTTCGTCTGGTGTCATCCTCTTAAAAAATATGACATTAATTCTTTGATCTTATCTTGTGAAAAAAACAGAGTTGGTGGTCGTGAAAATTTCTTTCACTGCAAGAAGTGTGGTATGATCTATTACTCTTATAGCGTACTAAGAATTTCTACTAAAATAATTTATCTTCATACAAATACTAATTTGATTGACTTGATGTGCCAGTTTTTCGTTCTTTTAAGAATAATGTGCATTTATAATATAATGTATAATCCCATTACTTGTAAACATTCAACTTCTTATGACAATCCATGTTGGTAATTATTAAATTATTTGAGGAGATTGGATGGTATCTGTAAACATATTTCCTTTTTTTATTGTAGAAGGGAAATCAGTCTTCGAAAAAGAAACTTTACGTTTTTGTATATCGGTATTTGAGATAAATAGATAGAAATCGGTAGATCTATTAGGGCAATGATTTTGTTGACATGATTCACTTTTAAATAATTTCATTGCTATTGGAGATTATCATTCTTTAAGTGTTTGTAATTTGAAAAGGGTCTTGCTACTCGATTAGTCTGCGTGATAATCATTCGTGCATAGAGAACTCCATGCGTCATCACTGCCCAATTTGCTACGAGGTTGAACTCATCTTTTAATAGTTCTATAGCATATTTTTTCTGTACCATAACTCACGATCTTACTCTGTTTTTGTAGTATTTATTTGACTCTCTCAAGGACACCACTGTAATGAAATGTGGACACACAATGCATTATGAATGTTACTATGAAATGCTAAAGCGAGATAAGTAAGCAATTATAACTTCTTTATTTGAGTCTCAGAATTTGCTTGTGCTGTCGTAAGACTTCATTTACTTCTGGATGAAAATGTTCTTTGGAGAGAGTCCTTTGATTATGTTTTTAATTTTTTGGAAAGAACTTTTGTAAATGTTCTCGAAAACAGAAGAAAATGAAAAGCTACTATTTTTGTTGATTTTAATTCATCTGATCAGCACCAATATAAAGATTTTTGTAATTACTAAGCCCATGTGTATACTAAAACAAAAGAAAAGTAATTTTTTTGAGATCAGCTATCAGACAAAACCTCAATTTTTTCACTTTTTTTGCGCTTTTTCTAGTGGATGCATTGACACATTCGTCACTCTTCCGCATGGGGGTCGCCAAGCTTTTATTTTTTCTCAGTTGACTCCCTATTTACATGATTGTGGTGCATAATTTTTCGCTACTTATAAAAATGTATCACGATGCAGATGTTTTTGTCCGATATGTTCCAAGTCAATCATTGATATGTCTAGAACCTGGAAAAGAATAGACGAGGAGGTACCAAAATCAAACTTGAGTTCCTTGAAGTGCTTGATCTGTATCTCATGAAGAAGAAAAATAATGAATTATGATTTTTCTCCTAATTTACTCAATTACTTAATGTTAGATTGAAGCAACTGTCATGCCGGAAGAGTACCGTGACAAGAAGGTAAGAAGTTTTTCACTGTTTGTGTTTAACAGTGTAGATATGCTTTGAAGTTTAGCTATATGAATGAAGGGAATAAGCTATATGAAGAAAATATTTATGAAGTTATTCATAATCAATCATTTTTCTGAGGTTTAGTGGATCGATTCCCGGAGTTGGATACATATTTTTTCTGTTTTGATAATAAATTTGAATCTTGTGGATGATTTCATGCAATTAGTATCGATCTTACGAATCAACAACATAAGAGAATACTATGTGGGGTTGTGTAATTATTGGAAATGGGTTTGTTAAATCATAATTGTTTGTTTGTTTGATGATCAAACGTTACTTCTGCAAATGCTTAAAGAGGTGGAAGATTGATGCACATAGTTACATAAACACTATTTTACCTTCTACTATAAAAATTTATCAAATATCTTCTTGATTTGAATTTCATTTTGGATCAATGGCCAGTTATGAATAAACCCTAGGATGTGAGTTTTTTTTTCTTTTTTTGCAGATTTGGATATTATGCAATGACTGCAATGACACAACCGAGGTGATATTCCACATAATCGGCCAGAAATGCTGCCACTGCAAATCATACAATACCCGGACAATCGCCCCTCCGGTTCTTCCCCAATGACGATCATCTGCACAATCTGCAGCCGAGATTGGGATAGGCTCATTCGTGAATTTGATGGCATTCAAGCCTTGATTGGAAAAAAAAAACTCTTTTTTTGGTTGTCTGGGTTGAAGAAGTGAAAACAGGGTGTTCCATTGATTCAAGGATATTATCAATCCCATTTTTCTATATTATATATTTTATTAATTGCATGCATCTTTAACACGTCAATGGTTATTTTAAGATTGTAAGCGTTAGCATTTGTTCACTTTTATCGCATGATATCAGACATCGAGAATATAACAAGTTAGCGGTGGGATTGGTCCCGAAATTGAACTCCGAGAAATGGAAGCGGATGGAGCCAAGATTTTGGAAACAAAATGGATCTTACAATTGTGCAATTTTTATTTGGTTTTTATACGAGAGCTTACTATCTTGGTTTGGACTTGGTTTTGGGAATCGTATTCCGGTTGGGTTCAAATCCAATAAAAATTTGGACCGAGTATTGACATGGTTTATTCCGGTTCTTTTCAAGGTCAACTCGGTTTGGTTCATGGGTACGTGACTTATTTAAAGCTAAACTTTTGGACCAACGACAAGGTACTCGCCCCGGCCACCGACGGCGCGGGGTTTTGAAAATTTCAGTGCTTCTTCGCTGATTTCTTCCATGGCTGGATTCCTCCGCAAGAATCAATTGATGCCGAATTTCTTGAGGTACACCTTGGCAACTTCACCATCTCTAGAACCCCTAAGTTTTCTGCTATTATCCCTGCGCTATAGCTCCGTTGCTTCAGGTCGACGTTCTTTCACTGTTTCGCACCTCATGAACGCTTGTGGATTTTCTCCAAATCTCGCTCGCCATGTTTCTGAGCATGTTAACTTTAGAACCGCAGAGAAACCCGACTCGGTTCTTGCGTTTTTCAGAGACCACGATTTTTCAAATTCGCAGATTAGTTACATTGTTCGAAGGTATCCATGCTTGCTTTTAGCCAATCCTGAAAAAACCCTTCTGCCCAAGTTTCAGTTTTTCCAGTCTAAAGGTGCTTCCCAAATGGACATTAATAAGATTATTTTTGGGGAGCCAAGGATTCTAAGAAGAAGCGTAGAAGAACATTTGGACCCTGTTTTTGCTTTCTTCAGTCTGATGAGAAAACCATTGCATCCATCAAACGATTTCCGGGTATAATTAGCCGGAATCTTCGGAAGAGAGTTCTTCTCACCATCACAATTTTTCAGAAAGCCGGTATGCCGATATCAAGCCTTGTTTACTGTCTTCATTACCAGCCTCAAATGTTCACCATGGATTCCAATCGGCTGGTAAAGATTTTGGAAGAAGTCCGCAATTTCGGCTTTCATCCATCGAAATCGACCTTTGTTCATGCTGCTCATTGCATGAAAGCACTGAGCAAATCCACATGGGAAAGAAAGATCAAGGTCTATAAGCGGTGGGGGTGGTCGGACAAAGATGTCCGAGCCGCATTTAGATGTCATCCATGGTGTATGGCGATTTCCGAGGAGAAAATCATGGCCTTCATGAGTTTGTTTGTGGGGGAATTGGGTTGGGAGTCTTCAATTATTGCTAAAAAGCCTATTCTTATTTCATTGAGCTTGAACAGGAGGATTATTCCAAGGGTTTCAGTTTTGCAAATCTTGTTTCAGAAAGGTTTGGTCGAGAATTTGAGTTCAGCAACCCCATTTTTATGTTCTGAAAACTTGTTCTTAGACAAGTTTGTTTATGTTCATCCTGAAGAAGCTCCTCAGCTCCTCGAGATCTATAACGAAAAATTGAATCTTGGAACTAAGTGTGAAATTTCTCCTTAGTCGCCTTTTTCGTGTTTATATCGACAAGTTTGGCAGCCATGTAATAGGCTCTCTCGATTAATTCAAGCCTCGAGAACAATTTGTCGAGATAATTTTTCATTTACTCTGTATTTTTTTGCCAAATCAGAGTATTTAAAGTAGAATAGTGTATTTTGGGATGGATTATGAATTATAATATGTCGTGGGCAATTGTTCTGAATTTGTTCGGATTTTAGAATTTTCCGTTAAATTATCTTCTAAGAGTACCCAAAATCGAATCAAAAGGCCTCTTCTCCAGCCTAAATTATGTGTCTAGTAAGGGAAAACTCGCTTAGGAAGTGCACAGATTAGAAACCAAATTGAAACATATATTCATTCATGGCC
This sequence comes from Begonia fuchsioides, assembly GCA_003255005.1. Classification (NCBI taxonomy): domain Eukaryota; kingdom Viridiplantae; phylum Streptophyta; class Magnoliopsida; order Cucurbitales; family Begoniaceae; genus Begonia; species Begonia fuchsioides. Next base: position 9,524 of record QAOC01037617.1, on the reverse strand, counting down.
CGAGCACATACCAAGCTATTTGAGCAAGTGCTTGAAAATGTCGGTCAGCGAAACAATGCCCTCCACTCTCTTACTTCCGGCTTCCACAATTACGAGTCTTCGAACTCCTGCAAAGATACATTTTTTCCAAGATGAAGTTAAAATGGAGATATTAAAACCATATCATTGCTAAGTAATTGACCGGTACTCGAGGAGAAATATTTCATTGTTATAATTTTCCACTCTGATCTCATCACCTGATTCGTCAATCTTTAATTGATTTAACAATCGAATAATTATAAATAACTTAAACAAAAGATTAATCATACCAATTACAAAAATCAGACTTAGAGAGTGGAATTAGAGAAGAACCTTGCATTATTCCACCAACCAACGTGCATGTTCATTTGGCTCTCAATAATTTGAACCAAATACAAATACCCTCTTAAGAACTAAGCTAAGGGAACTCATTGGGTAAAAATTTAGCAAGCATTGGCCATATAAAAGCTGCATAATATAAGCTTTTTTTTTCAAAAAGCTTGCATATTAATCAATATTCATGGACTATAGAAGCTGGGAGGGATCATATTCTAAAATCGACCATCGAAGAGAAAAGAATGTTGCCCGTATCGGCCAAACGTTCCATAACTTTATGCAACGAATCAGATCGCAAACACATGTGACATCTTTGACTTCTTTGTTCATAAGAACATGAATCTTGCCCCAGTTGCAAGGCCTGGACAGAAGAAAGGTTCGGTAAGGCCTAAGGGTAATAGATAATTAAGATTTGGAAAGTATCTAGGTGTGTTTGGTCGAATTCATTTTGAATTTGATAAAGGCTAATTCATCCAACCAAGACAAACTAAATGGCAAGAATCTTTGGTCTTTTATTTACATAACGATTTATCTCCATTCTAAAGTCTCAAAACGAATAATAAATTCAAACCATACAAAAAATTAAACATAAGACATGATAAGAACAACTACAATTACCTGATCAATAGTCATTTAGTCATTTCGTCGAGATTTATATGTGTGTAGGCTCTGTCTTTAGCTAAAGCCGTTATATCACTGTCAAGAGAGAGAAAAAAGAGTAAGAAAACCGTTGGATACACACAGCAAAGTTGTTCTTTTTTAAAATCTAAAACAATTGAGTAATAACAAAATAACACGGTCTCACGAAAGAACTGACCTTCTACAATATATATCCAGCAAGGAGTCGTTATCATCAACAATGGGTAAAGAACTAACTTGAGCTGGAAGGCATAAGTACAAAACCACTTTAATATTAAAAAAAATATATAAGCATCTGCACTCAGAAATGTTATTCTCTTTTTTAGAAGAAATATCATAAAATTTCAACGTTTTCAAAAGAACATGTCATTCCAGGTCAATTAATAGTTACATGATTTTGTTTCCACAATTTTTTTTCTTGAGAAGGGTTCTCTCGTCTTTAACTTGTATCGAATTTCTTTCACTCTCCTTTTTTTCTCAAAACAAAAAGTTATACTAAAATTTTTGTCATGATTATCAGCACGTAACTGAAATTTAGTAACATATCCCCACTCTAGGAGACTCACAGCACAAATAGAGATCTCTTATTAGTGCCACAAAAACCTCATAAGAGTAAACTAGTTATACTTGGTGCTTGAGAAGTCAACACATACCTTGGACCAACAAGTTTAAAGCAGCACCAAGAGAAGCTTTCGGCCTTAACATTGCTACTGGTCTTCGATCTGATTCACCAATCTTCGGAACCCAAGTACCAATGGGAAGTGCACAAATAGGAACTTGGAGTATGGGTAGTAAAGTGGAACAGTGCCTAAAATACCTACAAATACCTGAAGAATGCCATATGTTAGTTTATGACATTAAACAGGAAGAAAGGCAACTCTCAAGTAAACTTACATTTTAGAATTCCACAAAGTGAGGCAATATGTAATAGCTGGGGAAATGAACCATCTTCTGAAGATGAATGTAGGATTGGAACTGTTGCCACCTCATTCTGCAATAGCTTCAATGCAACATCTTTCAAGTTATCATATGGCCCAGCCTGCACATGGTATTAATGTTTATGGTCAACAGTCACTACAGCAATGAATTTTCTTCTTCATAAACCTATCCGCATAATATACACGAGGAATAAATATTTACTACTTTTCATTGCACTAAACAAAGATATAAAAATCATGGGTTCAAAAAATGATCTTTAAAGATCCTGTTTAACTTGAATAAAGAATATCAAAAAAAGGTACCAAGTTCTGACAAAGTAGCATCAATATTAGCCAATACTCTGGTGTAACAAGTTCGGTCTTGATATGTGCAAGCATTATTCATTCATCAAACTTACATGAACGAGATGCCATGAATACAGTCTCCCAGTTCCATCAATCTGGCCATTAAGATATGCTTTTCCCTCCTTCCAAGCAGATATGGTATGAGTTTCAAGCTCTTCTTCTGTCAGATATGAGCCACGCTTTCCAAGCTAAATTTTAAATATAAATTAGGCCAACTAAAAGTTACAGAAAAATGAGATATAACAACACCCTGTTAACACCCTGTTTCCATTTTAGTTAGTCAGAGCCATAAATTCATTCAGTGATGTAGCAAATTTATGAGATTCATATAACACAGAAACAGTAATACAAATTTTTTTTAATACAGTGATATCTGTGATGTACTAAAACAAAGTTATTCTTTTTATTTCTAAGGGTATTATTACATACTACTTACAGCACAATTACCAATAACACTTACATAAAAGTCACCAGAAATCGTAGGGAAAAAATCAGGGACACATATTTTGAGAATTTTTCTACATAATAGCAATTTAGTCATCCAACACCACTAACCTCTTTTAGAATCAAAATGAAATCCAACGCACTAAGAACTCCAACAAACTGTCCTCTGCCGAAGTCCCAAAGAGGAGCCACAGAGATTCCCTAAACATAGCTTGTCTTAGAAAAGATGGATTTTACAATATGCAGTTTCAAGTAAAAGTTTTTCGGGTCTCATAAGTTCTCCAAATGAAGGATGAATATAATAAACAAAGCCATGGGGACAAAAAAAATAATATTTACAACTATATGATTGTCATGCAATAAGAGATATTCACTTCCATTTCAGGAATCAAACCCTCACTAGGAGATATTAGTTATAATATTAGGGGTACTTTTTGGTAACTATTATTAGGGTCATACCACAATATCATTATTGTTGTCCCAATAACGATTAGCCACATACTAACGAAGAGCAATTTAACACTATGTTAAAGTAACTGAAATTTTCACAAATCATTTGTTCCATTTGTAAACTATTTCACTAAAAAAATCATACTCTAACTACAGCTACATGTTTTAGAATTATGCATGATTTCAAAGCCAATGTTCGACACACTATTTATATCCCTATGCTACAAACACTTGTGCTCATATTGACAAAAAGAAACTAATAACATTATAAGGCAAAGTTTAGTCTTTTAGAATAATGCTGGAATACTAGATGAATAAGTTAGCTAATCAATGGAAGAAAATCTGCAACGATGCAATTTTATTCTGTCTTCCTTGGAAATTTTTCTTTTACATCCTTTTCTACTTATAGTCTCCTTTTACAATTGAAGTTTCTAAAGAAGAAAAAAGAATTAATTCAATAAACTATAGACCTCGATAAAACTGTATAGGTACCTGCTCATGCAATACATGAAATGCTTGCTTTACAGGTAAATCGACATCCAAGGCAACAACCTGTTAGCTACGTGCAATTAAATTAGAAAACAAAATTGGCATAGAGTCAGAATAGTAAAAATTAAATGTGTAATTCAGGAGTCCAAACCTTTCCCGATTCAGGAAGCAGCTCATAAACAGTATTTGTAGACAAGAGAAGAATAATTCCCTGTAAAAATAGGTTTCAGTAAAAGGACTCCGAACGTGCTAAAAATAAATAAACAGGTTTCTGACATTTGCATGAAGGACTGGAGCGACGCAGTCCGGAGGGACCAACAACGAGTGGACGAACTGGAAGAGGATTTCAAGAACTTGGAATTCGAAGAGTAGCTGTTAATGTTATGTTCCGGCGACGAGTCGAAGATCTTTTTGATTTTGTGTATCCCGTACATCTGTCTTTCGTTGTAATTTATAAACATTAACATTTGTTCTTTCTGTTACTCACTTTTCTAATGTCACCGAATTTCCATTCTTTCAATTAATCTTATGTGTCTGGATGAAATATATCTAAGTGTCGACCGCACACACAATGAGTGTCGACCGTACTAAGTTTAGTGTCAACCGCACGTAGACGAAGGTGCCGACCGCGCATTATAAAGTACGTTGACGGTGTCGACCAGGAGTATACAGTGTCGACCGCCGATCATTCCAGCGTGAAAAAGGTGTCGACCGTATTATACGGGGTCGACCGCATCTCCGTCCAGAGAGTTTTATGGAGTCGACCACAATTTAATGTGTCGACCGCATAGCATTCAAGAGTGAAAAAGGGGTCGACCGTATTAGACGGGGTCGATCGCATCTCCGTCCAGAGAGTTTTATGGAGTCGACCGCCATTTAATGTGTCGACCGCCGATCTTTCCAGCTTGAAAAGAGTGTCGACCGTATTATACGGGGTCGACCGCATCTCCGTCCAGAGAGTTTTATGGAGTCGACCGCCATTTAATGTGTCGACCGCATAGCATTCCAGAGTAAAAAAAGGGTCGACCGTATTAGACGGGGTCGACCGCATCTCCGTCCAGAGAGTTTTATGGAGTCGACCGCCATTTAATGTGTCGACCGCATATCCATCGACCTCGTTGTAGGTGTCGGCTGAAGGTAAAAGTGTCGACCGCAATTCGACCAGAGCTTCGACTTAAAACCCTAGCGGCGAGGGTTTTGTCTTAAGTTTTCAAAATCCAAGTGTCGACCGCACGAGCCATTCAGACGTCCGACGACACTTTCCGACGCCCTCGTCGAGTTAAAACGTAGTAAAAAATGCAAAGTTTCCAAAAAATCCAAGGCTTCCTCCGTTTCGATTCCGGAGGAACCGATTGTAGGGCCCATGTTCGATTCATTATTGTATATTGATTTAGAATGTCAACAAAATTTTTTGTCTGATTTCCAATGCAAGTCCATTATTCCAAGCCGTGTTTTNTCGTAGTCGTACGATTTGGTTCCCTCGACCAAAATTCGATAAAAAATTTATAATATTTTTAAATATAAAACTGAACCGTGAAATACGATTTAGTTCGGGTCGGTTTATAATGAGTATTGACCTTTGCAATTACAGCTGGTTTCTTTTTTAAGTATTAATTCTGAAATATATGAATGTAAATTATATATGCACACTAGAGTTCAACAAGAACATTCGAGGACCTTGAGATCCATTTCCATGGCCGACTGTTTCACACCACATTCAGAGCAAAAGAAAATGAAATATCAAGCTCAAATCCGCCATAGCTTGATAATCGTTCACCCATTTTTGGTCTCCTCCTAATCCGCCATCTCCATGGATACTGCTTTTACTAATACCATCCCTGCGGTGGATGCCCACTGGGCGGAAACGACGGCTGATAAGACGGCGGGTAACAACCGTACGGCGCCGGCGATGGGGGTGGATGAAATTGTGGAACTGGCGGCGGAGGAGGAGGAGGATAAACGTCTTGATGAAAATTATGGTGTGGGCCACCGTAAGCAGCGGCGACGGGAGGCCGTACGGGATGCCCTCCATTTCTGTCGCCAAATTTGTAAGAAAAATTCAGAACGCCGCAAGGCTTGTCGGAGGAGTTTCTCACCTGATACGTCGCATACTTCATGAGATTATCGTCGGCGGAGAGGAGGAGCTCGTTGACCGGAACTCTGACGTGACCAACGTCTCGTTCTCCGACGGTTCGCTTTGTACGAAGATTAAACTCGAGGAATTGCCTGTGCAGGCGGGAGTTGGTCTCGTGAATGATGAACGTCGTCGAGAAATTCCAGCTAGGGTTCCGGCGGCCTTTGTTGTCGACGGGGGTGGTTGACTTCTGCTCCGACGTGATCTCTCCGGCGAGATAAACATCGACGTAGACTCTCAGTTTGCTTATGAGGTTTACTTCTTCAAGGCCTATGGCGGAGACGACGCTGACTTCTAGGGTCCTGTCCGCCATTTCTGCGCAGAAGAAGAGAGGCAGTGTTACAGAGAAAAAAACAAGAGAGAAGCTCTATATAAATACTAAAATTGAACCACTCACTTCCTACGTCGGTTTTTTTTTTGAAAAATTCAATAATTATTTAATATANTAATTATTCTCTCCCTTGCTTTCCAAGAAATTTAGAGAAAGTTGACTAAGAGGAACGAAAATGGATCTAGATCATCATCCCATTTAAATAACTAGAACTAGTCAAAAATAAACCAGACAACCTTCGAGACGCGTTGGGAGACCAACCCTAATCGCATCGAACCTCGAGACACGTGTCAAGTGCTCGATGGATCGAAGAAATCTAGTGACCATAATGTTTCATTAAACGACAAACAACCATTTCCATTGATGGGTAGTATATGTCGGTTGATTTATGACGTCATAAATGTTACATCATCTTGCATTCATATTTAAAACATGGAAAACGACGGCACAACAAACAACCCAAATTGCCACTCATTGCTTAAGCGGACTCGGCGTTGAAATGGCCCGACATTGACTTTAGCTAAGCAATTTCTTTGAAAATTGAACAAGAAAGCGTCTTACGTGAAAACTAATTCGGTGGATCATCTCAAGCGAAAATTCGCTCTATTTCCTAGCGAAAGGACTCGTTAAACGATAGAAAAATCGATCATTCACTTCAACAAGTGATGTTTTGGGCTTCAATTTGTAACATAATATTCTCACATGATCATTAATTGTGGTGGATCATCTCATTTGATATTTCTGTAATGAACTGTTCTAATTGACATTGTAAAGGTAATACAATTATATATCATTCGGAGAATAGATGTTTGTGCTGTATATAAGTAGTATTTCTCATCATACATAGTACGATGCATTTTGAGTTATAAACTAAAAGACATATTCGTAAAAGTTTAATCGACCCAAAATAGATAATATTTTGTTGGATCATCGGAAAACATTACAATCTTCCATCGATTCTCTACATGAAAAGATGATGTAAATAATTCGATTACATTCAATTTGGACATTTATAATTCTATTATTTATACGAAAATGCATGGAAAATTAGGTTTCAATTTTATACATAGGACAACTATCGAGATAGAAGTGGTAGTAAAGAGATTACGTGACACTTCAAGTTTCACCTAGTAGCACAATATATTATTATTCGTATAAAAAATGTAAATATTACAGTCAATCCCGAGACCACAAATTCCTAATCTACGATCACATGACTTGAATTTGGACCAGTCAAAGACGAACCATCGTCACTTTGGCCGGAGCTCCGACGTCCCAACCTCTTTCGTCTCCAGCCACCACGCTATTGCGGAGGATACGGCGTCGCCCAATATGCGTTCTGCGCCGGGTAAGCATTGACCGGCGGCGGCTGCGACGGCCAATAACTGGGAAGGTAAGGAGGGATTGATGGCGGAAAAGCATCGTATATCGGCGGCGGCGACACCGGCGGAGGAAATTGGAGAGGTTTTGGGGGAGGAGGGTAAACGTCCACGTGATAAGGATGGTGGGGGCCGTCGTCCGTCGCCGGAGTGGGTGGCGCAGTATGAGAGTAGGGGCGGAAATAATCCCCGGCAGTGGCCGGCGATTCTCCTTGATTGATTCTGATTCTATCCCCCAACTGGTAAGAAAAATAGAGAGAACCACAGCTGGTCTTCCCCAGTTTAGTGACCTGGTAAGTGGCGTAGGTGGGGCCGTCGCGCGCCGACCGGAGAAGATCGGAGACCGGGACGGTGACTCGGCCGATGTCCCGGTCTCCGGACCCGCTCGGTGCGAAGAGAGAAAACGGGAGCTGATGGGCGAGCTTAAAGCTATGTTTCAGAAAGTAATTTCTCCCTCGATGTGGGGATTTGACCTTAATAAATCTCGAAAAATGAATTCGGGAAGTTATTATAATTATTGGTACTATATTGCCGCTTGGAACCACACGTTTCTTTATCAGAATAATCAATTCCGACATACATGGTTCTTTAAATTATGTTTTGATGCTAATACGCACAAAGTTCCAAATTGGTTCTTTTCTTGGTGGGAGAAATATGCTCCACAAATTTTCATCTTACCCGACCCAATTATGTCGGTCTTCAATGCTTGGTCTAACGCTAATCCAAAATTACAGAAGCGCACCTTTATGGGTTATGATACCCTCTTATTTTTTTCTCAATTCGGCTTGCCATGGATTTTTAAATGGGAAGTAAAAAAAGGAGTCGACCAAATTGGTCTCCCAACTATTCTTCGGACTTTTCATTCCAGATGGTGGTCCAAGGATGATACCATTGATGAAAAGATTGCCGAAATTCATGCAGTTATTCATCAGTTTAAATCCACAGAAAATCTGGTCAATACTCTGACTAATCAACAGTCATCATTTAATCCTTTCGATGAAGTCAAAAGACTTGTTCGCAAGAGTTTTCCTCTAATCTCCGAAGAGGAATTATTCTCCAAATGTATGGAGTATCTTAAATCCAATTTTGTAGAATCTTTTCAATCTCAAGGAATGCCGTCCAAAATGAGTATTTCTTCTAATGAAGAAACCAACAAATTTAGCTGTCTCGGAGGAGAAGCTCAGCCTTTAGACAGCCCATCAGCTGCCACTGAAGATTTGTGGGATTCTTTAACTGAATTGATTTCTCGCCGAAAGCAGAAAAAGAAGAACAATAAAGCTTCCACTCTCATCATCGAATCTGGAGAATCTTCCAATGAGGATAACTTTGTCAAAGTTTGGGCAAAAGCCAAGAAGAAGATGGTCATTTCCGCTAATCACTCGGAACACTCTTCTACTGAAGCAGATCTAGCTGGCAAATAGTTCCAGCATCCTTTTTTGTTGTGGGGAAATTATCCCTTTGCTTTTTTAAGTGTGGGTATGTTGTATGTATGTATGTATTTGTATGTATGTACCCACGTCGTGTGTATTAGGAGTAAAGTAAAGTAATGTCTTTACTTTACGTTTAGGTGTCTCAGTACCGGTTGTTGTAATAGTATGTATCGCCGGTAGCTGATAAGGTTTAACTAGCAGCTAGTGCTAGTAGTTGTAATAGTACTATTGCTGGTTGTTGCAATAGTACCTTGTCGGTAGGTGTAATAGTGGAACCACTATTACACGGTCTTTAAAAGGGAATGTCACCCTCTTATTGGCATAAGCTTTGTTTTAGTTTATGAAATAACCTTTCATACTCTGAGCTCTCTCCAACTCCCTCGCACTCTGGTTCTCTCTCTCTCTCTTTCCGCCCTCCGGTCCTCCTTCACCGAAGCATACTTGGTGTAGCGGTGCCCGCCCGCGACGTAAGCATAACAACATTGAATGAACTATGAGAACACAAATGAAAGGAAAATATAAACAAAAAAAGAGATTTAGACATGTTTGACATATCAATCTCAATCTTGTTTTTGCCCATGGAACTGCAGG